>OZ012738.1:518807263-519407263 GCA_963859935.3 Lathyrus sativus
ACAAACAAGCCACAAAAGAATCTCTTATTAACATCAAAACACTCAAGACCCTCAAAAATTCCAAAAATAGACTAAGGCAAAGTCACTTCTCTACCCAACCACCTAAAATTCTAGACCATATAGCAACAACAAACTCACACACCACGAAAAAATGTTGCATACCCTCTATATGATCCTCATACTAGATATAGGAATATCATTAGGATGAGTAACAACACAACACCTAAACAAACTAACTCTAGAAATGAACATATTTTGGAGATTCTTCAAATAAAAGACAACAAACTTAGACAGATCTTGACTTTTCCACCCTCTAGGAAACAACTTTATCACCTGATATGATATAAGGTAATGACTTAATAACGAGGCAACCAAAGCCTCGTAGGTTAATCTATACGAGGACAAACTCTTTGGGACATGCTTTCAAGCCCAAGACTCCTTTTGTTGGAATCTAACATTTCTAAGTACAAATGAAGAACATGCCTAGCTAAGAGAATATACATCGAAAGAGATGAGCCTCCAGTTAGGATCCTCAATTGCTGTTATCCTAAAAAAGCGAGATTAACTAATCTCAACTCTCATACCCCATGGCCTCCCACATTCAGACTTACAAACATCATTCCACCAAACCTAAGCGATCTTATCCAAAAAAGACCAATCTGTAGTCATAATTTTGATTTCAAACCATTACGTATAAAGAAAATTCGGCTGGATGAGAAGAATTCACAATGTCTGTCCTACAAACTTTACGACATATATAAGTCGTGGTTAAATTAGATGTTAATAAACACTTTGTGAATATTATATAACATGTAACACAAGAAACAAAAACTCTATGTTCTATATTAGATTTATAGGTTTGACAATTATTACCCGGAATCATGGAAGCTGTTATCCTAGAAACAATAATGGACCAAACACCCTCGTTGGTTGACCCCAAACACATAATAATATCCCGTGTTCACAATTGACGTTAAATTAGGTGATATGCATGATGTTCTTAATGTCCAAGGTCATCTAGAAAAGCACTCCCCCCTAGCTACCACATGTCTGCCGTTGTTTGCTTCTAAATGAAAATAACTTATCAACATTTCAAATGATTAAAAATTCAACCAATAATTTGTTTTAAAAAATACCAATAAGTTATAGAGAAAAAACACAATGAAAATAAATTATACAAACAGTTGATAAGTGATTATGTTACATGATGTTACCAAAATATAATATCGCGGGAGCACCTATAACAGTGCTTAATTAAAAATTGTTGTGAAAAAATAGTTATAACAACACTTATATAGAGAAAGTGTTGTGAAAAGATAGTTAGTTATAACAACATTTATATAAAGAAAGTGTTGTTATAGAGTATTCAGAATCATTTATAAAAAAATCCACCTCAAAAACTCAAAAAATATTTATAAGAATTAAAAGAACAATTTGGTCACATCATCATGATATCGTATTCTCCACAAAAGTCTGAACATTCTGGATTGAGCAGCCTTTAAAAAGAACGTGGAAACTATATAACAAGAAATAATAATTACCAACTCTAGGAAAAAATAATCAAGATGAAACTTCAATATAAATCATTATGTTATTAAATAAATAAAGAAAAACACAACCATCTTATTAGAAAGGTGCTAATATGAGTCACACCATCGATCTTCAAAGAAATCCTATCATGAAACGTAACACATTTTCCTCCGTGAAAACAACTTTGCTTAACACAATTATTTTGTCCTCATCTAGGTCAATATTATTAACTTTGAATTCTTTGACCTACACTTTTCCAACCCAAACTAGACTCCTTTCATTTGTACCATGCCATAAATAATTGTATGTATTTGCACTTAGACATTTACATGATTAATGGAATGTTGGTATTAAGCAATATCTTATGTCAACTATTAATAAAATAATTTATAATGCACTAATCACATGTATTTTTATGAAGATTAATGACTTGCATTTGTTTATGCCCTACATGTATAGTATGTAGTGAAGTGAAGAATCACCTAAACCAAACAAATCCCATATCACGTTGTGCAAATATAATAGGCTCCCTAGTTGCTTTTTGTGAATGGACACATTCTCCATTATACGCGTCTTGGTTTCTCCTTTTGGAAATTTCATAGTGGAATGGTGAAAAAGCTAGTGAAAATGATAATGGTTGAAAATTTGAACGCAATGAATGTTAGATATATTCATAATCTTATAATTTTTATCAATATAGAAATTAACAATACAATTTTTGATTTTTAAATTCATATCAAAATTTAATTAGAGAGTGAAGGTAGAAGCGTACCTAAATTTGTCATTAAAATCATTGAAGGTTGTGGGTATGTGATCTTTCATTTTATAGAATTCCTCAGGGTTCCTTGAATCTTCTCTGTTGAGGATGAAGAGAGAAAATCCGATAAACCATATTTTGATCGTACTCTACAAATGGGGACCATAATCCATTTAAATAATCCTAGGGTTATTTCTTAATTTTTAATATTTTAATTTGCCCCCTCATCAAATTAGATATTGACTTATGGTATCTACATTCCATGACATTTATACTTTTAACCACAAACTTAATACTATATTAATTAGACCCCTTTAAGTCTTGACTAGTTAAAATAATGACACTAACACCTTAAATGTTACATTTGTGACCCCAAATTCTAACAATCTCCCACTAGTCACATATATAACTTTACGTGTGTGTTAGACTTTATGAGCTCAAAATATTTCATTACATACTTCAATCATATCCAAATTATTTTGTCCATTAATCATGCCACTATTCAGAACCAATATGATTTTTGTTATATCAATCATAACTAAACTCATCAATGATCACCGATAATGACACAACTAAATGACATAGATTCATCATGAAATGTGTAGCATGAAAATCACATGAAGTTGGTTTGTATATGTCAATTTTCAATTAATCCTAATTTACTTTAGTGAGATCATTCAATAACTTTATTGTACAAAATGTAAATTACCGAATACCAAACTTTATTAATTGAAAAATATCCAAAATCATAACACACATACATAATACCAAACACAGAACATAAATTTTATAATCGACTAACTCCCAATAAACCGAAGACTCCTTTAACGATAAAACTCCCATGTGAGCAGTGTGCTCATGAAAGACCTTGGGTGGAGGATCTTTTGTAAGATGATTTACTATCATGGAGTTTGTCCACATTTGTTCTACGGAAATCTATCAACTTTGTACCATTTTCTTAACAAATAAGAATTTGATGTCAATATGTTTTAACTTAGTCGAGCTCCTATTATTATTAGAATACATGACAGTAGATTTGTTGTCATAGTATAACTTAAGTGATCTTTCAATTCCTTCCATAATTCGCAACACATTGACAAGATTCCTCAGTCAAATCCCATAGTTGGATGTCTCATAACATGCTATAAACTTTGTTGCCATGGTAGATGAAGTCGTAAGAGTTTGCTTAGCACTGCGCTAAGAAACTGCAACACCAGCCAACATGTAAATATAGCCCGAAGTGGATATTTTACTGTCTTGGCATCTAGCAAAATCTGAGTCTGAGTATCCAATGATCTCTAACTGGTCTGACCTCCTATATGTGAGCATATAGTCTTTTGTTCTCTTTAAATACCTCATAACCATTTTAACTGTTTTCCAATGATTCATTCTAGATTGCTCAAATATCTTCCTAACATCCCAAATATGAACGTAGTATCCGGACGCATACACACTTGGGAATACATCAGACTATCTATTGCTGACACATAAGGAATCTTCTGCATTTCATGAATTTCTAAGTTTCCTTTTAGGCACTGACTAAGACTGAAACTACTACAAAATACACATTCGGTAACACTAATTCTACGATGGTTAGGCTTTCACCATGATGATATGTCTTACATAACGCGCGATCATTTTCTTTGATATGATATAATCACGAATGAAACATCTGTGGTTATATAATCACCCTTTCATGGGTTCGAATCTCAGCACCCTCAAATGTTTTATTTCTTTAACATTTAGTCGCACCTTTGTATTTATAACATTTCTTTAACATTAGATACCCCACAGTTGAATAACTTAACCGTTATGACTTGTTTTAAATACTTTAAATTGTAATATACTGATGTGTCAACTATTTTATTTTTTTAACATTTAGTCGAGCCATTATTTATTTATTTTTAATTTTTAAATAAATGAGATACCATCACGGTTTCTGAGCAAAACCGTTGTCACATATTATTCATTTTATTTTAAATATTTTAAATTGTATTACGCTGGCGCTTCTTTATGAAATGTAATTTAGTAAGTAACATATCACCACGGTTCGCGTTTTCGACTGTGGTGGTATCGTTCATTCATTTTTATCAAGCTAACTAGCTTGTCTCTTCAGTAGCCATTCTTTGTTGAGAAACGATACACCATTCCAACCCTAATGTTCAGTACTAAGAAATGATACACTATTTCAACCCTAACATTCATCGTTCATCATCATCAGTCATCATTCATCACCATTGGTTGTTATAGTTTTGCATTCGTTGTTCATTTTCAACCTGTAGTCATCGCTATCGGTTTGTTTTCAACCCTAACACACAAAGTCCAACACTAACATCATCTTCATCATCGTCGTCAAGGAGGAGTACAATAACAACACTATTTGTATCAACTAAAATATTCACATTTACTTAGTCATCACGTTTCGGTACGTAAAACTTTTTTCCCATGCACTACAGTAAACTTCAGTTTCCATTGTTGTTATTGTTGTTGTTGTTGTTGTTTTTCCGGTTCTTGTTGAATGTGTGTCATAAAACTTGATTTATTTGTTGTTGTTGTTGTTGTTGTTGAATGTGTATATGATAATAGATGAAAGAGTTTGTTGTTGTTGTTATTGAATGTGTATGTGATAATCTTTGAAAGAGTTTATTGTTGTTGAATGTGTATATGATAATAGATGAAAGAGTTTATTATTGTTGTTGAATGTGTATATGACAATAGATGAAAGAGTTTATTATTGTTGTTGAATGTGTATATGATAATAGCTGAAAAAGTTTGTTGTTGTTGTTGTTTTTGAAAATAAATTTTAACTCCGTCGTATTCTTCATCTAGTGGCGAGGAAACTATGACAAGTGATACTCAAATCAAAAATAAAAGATCACAAAGAAGTGCCACTATGCTTACCAAAGTAACAAAAGTCCACAAATTTGGTATCAAATTGCCTATCTTGTTTGATTCGTATAATAGAGTAGTTGATGGTGAATACTATTCTCTTTTTAAGAGTTATGTTGCGTTCCTTGGACGTAGAAAATTTAGCATATTGATAGATGATTGGAAACAAGCGCCAGCTAAGGTCAAAGATAACATAATGACAGATGTTAAGGTATTAGTTTTAATTTTCATCATTTCGAAATGAGTTTTTATAATTTCTAATACATTCTTATTGATTTAAATGTAGTTGACCTTTGAGTTTACGGATGGTGATAAGTAATTTAAGTCACAGCTCACACGTGACTACATTAGGAATTCTAAGATTAGTCTTAAGCCGTCATGGGTGAGGTATAGTTTTCTCTCGAAGAAGATTTGGAATTTTTTTGCAAAGGGTCGTCATTCAGAGAAATTCCTAGTTAGTAATAGTCTTATTTATCTTGATTATTTGATGGTAATAATTTATAGATACTAATCATATTTTTACTATGTTTATTACAGACTAAAAGTCAAGCAGGAATTCAAAATAAAGCGAAAAATATTTACCCCCATAGGTTATCTCGTGAGGGTTATAGAAAACTAGAGAAAAAATGATGGTTAAAAAAAGAAAACAAATGGGAGATAAGGACTCCATTAGTCGTGATCGCAAACCATCTCCACCGTCAAGGCATGAAAAGTGGAAGAGTACTCGACTAAGACCAAATGGAGAGTATACCTCAGATGCTTCTAGAGCAGTTGCTGAGAAAATTGTAAGTATGATTTGTAGTTCGTATGTTATGTGTTATTTAAATATTATGGTAAATTAGAATATTAATATTATCATGCATGTTGTGTAGGATGTGTTGGTTGAGAAGGCCCGTGGAGGCTCATTTTTTTCAGAACCACGACATGATATACTAGTCGAAGCTATTGGAACAGATGAGCATGATGAGCACATTTGTGGTGTAGGAGAAATGTCGACATTAGATTATTCTTTGGTCCAACCAAAAAAAGTGCCAACAATGCCGAATTACAAGAGCATAGAGAAAAGATTGCTCTTGTTAAGAAGGAGTTAGAAGATCAAAGGAAGATGTTAGAAGTCGAGCGGGAAAACTGGAAGAAAGACATAGAAAAGTTAGAAGAGTTATAAGCCGTAAGTGTTTTATTTGGAATGCTAGTGTTTTATATGAAATATGTGATATATTGTGTTTAATCTGAAAACTTAAAAAAGATAAAAACATGTTTATCATGTATTGATATATTGTCGTTGAGTTTGAGTGGATGATTACCACAACGCACATATGAAAATGATACTAATAATGCTGATGATCAAGTTCCCCAAACACATGGTGTACGTTATGCTAGCACCAAATGAAGCAATTGTTCAGTTGACCCCGTTAAAGAGGTTAATGAGTTATTTGATCCTTCCGCAAATGAAATCGCCACGTTATACATTTTGGTTGCGGAACGTAATGATCCGTATCCTCTTTCTCTAGAGCATTGTCTATCGGTAGAGCTCTATTATGTTTATCCTAGTGACATTCGAGATTTTCTCTATGGTGGTACTTGGCTGGACGTAGAGATATTGTAACTTTGGTGCATGTAAGTGTATACTTGAATATGCATGTCATTATAGTATATTATCATTTTTGTATTTCCTTTACTTATTTTTTGAATTTTGTTTAACCATTTAGGTACATTCGTCGTGTATGTATATAGTTAAATAAGTTCAATATTTATGGCATCTTGAATCCGTATAGTATTCGATGGACAAATAATAAGTCAAAAGATATTGAGACATGTCAAGGGGGAAAAGAATGTTACTTCGCATCATTTCTCAATGTGTAAGTAATTTTGAAATTGTGGTTTATCTTTTATAGTTAGTTTTGATTTAGAGAATACTAATTATATATATATATATATATATATATATATATATATATATATATATATATATATATATATATATATATATATATATATATATATATATATATATATATATATATATATATATATATATATATATATATATATATATATATATATATACTCGTATTTATTCAATGATCATTGGCAATTGATCATCATGTCACTTAAGACGAATACGATAACAACATTGTGTTCATTACATCAACCACTCGATCATAAAATGAAGCAAATTATAAATAGGTAAGTTTATGTTTATATGAAATTTTCATTTATACATATTTTATTTGACTTTGTAATTGGTTTAACCTGTAAAATATTTTCAAATGTACATTGTTGTGCAACGATACAATATGTTGAACAATATTAGGAAAAATCTAACATTTATCTTGCCTAAAGTAAGTGGCTATATTACATTGTGACATTCATTTATATATATATTTACATGCATGTGTGTTTATAGCATTCATGAAATTAATGTTTATTTTTGTAGACGAGGAAACAATCAAAGGGATTCGAGTGTAGTTATTATATAATGAAACACATGTTAAACATTGTCTTTTCCGACATTGTTGATAAATGGGATCAGGTATATATTACACATGTAATAAATTTTTTATAATGCGCTCATGAATCCTCAATGATGACCTTAATCTGATATATTTTATGCAGACTTTTAACGACGAAACACCATTCTCATGCGAAAATTTTGTAGAGATTCGTAAATGTTGGACGTATATGTTCAATGTGATTAATGAATCTTAAATATGAGATTCATCTATATATATATATATATATATATATATATATATATATATATATATATATATATATATATATATATATATATATATATATATACACATCTTCAGTTGTTGTTTCTGTTATGTTACTGTTTGATCTACATTTGAGTTTGAGTGTTGTAAATAATATATTTTATTTAATGAAATAAATAAGTATTTGAGATTGCGTGTTTTAATATGCATCTTAAATTGATGTTTCTGTTATGTTACGGTTTAAAAAATACAGGTTAAAAAATGGAAAATTTTCAAAATTGCAGAAATAAAAAATGCATATAATTTAACGACGGTTTTTTATTATGATCGTGGTTGTATAGTGGATAATACATAATATAACCATGGTTTTTATAAAAGACCGTGGTTATATTCTTAAAAATATGTTGGGATTTGAACCTGGGACATTTTATATATGACAACGATTTGGTTATTAACCGTGATAATATATCGCGCGCATTCAGGTTTTCCACAATGGTCATTAGACCGTAGTTGCAAGTAGCGCATGTACAACCATACCCTACGTAACAACAGCAGGTCACATGTGATGTTATCCCTTTTCCAACCGTTGTCGTATATGTTTTCCGTAGTAGTGTGAATTTATCTCCCTTATATATTAGAGTATCTCCTAATTTACATTCTCGCATGCCAAACATTTTAAGTACCTTTTCTATATAGCTCCTTTGTGATAATCCTAGAATACCACAGGATCGGTCTCGATGTATATGAATTTCTAATACAAAGAAGGCATCACCAAGACCTTTCATTTAAAAATCTCTTTATAGAAATTTCTTAGTTTCGTGAATCATTTCTATATCATTTATGGCTAGCAGTATGTCATTTACATACAAGACCATGACAATGTACTTTCTCCCACTGAATTTTGGATACACACAATCATGAAAAACATTCACTTAAAACCAAATGAGAGAATTAATTCATTAAACTTGTGATACCACTGACGAGACACTTACTTTAGTCCATAAATGGATTTTGTCAATTTGGAAACCATATTCTTTGAATCTCCTGACACAAAGTTTTCTGGCTGTATCATATAGATTGTTTCATCAATGTTGCCATTGAGGAAAGTCGTCTTGACATCCATTTGATAGAGCTCCAAATCATATTGTGCAACAAGATCCATGATTGTCCTAAAAAAGTCTTTCGATGAAACTGGAGAGAAAGACTTTTAAATTCAATCCCTTTCTTTTGATTATAATCCTTAGCCATAAAACGAGCTTTATACCTCTCCACACTACCGTTAGAATCTTGCTTGGTCTTAAAAATCCATTTGCAACCAATGAGTTTCATACCTTCTAGTAACGGGACAAGTTCCTAAACTTTATTTTCTTATATGGACTTATACTCCTCCTTCATTACTTCAATCCATTTTTCCGAGTTTGAATCTTACATGGCTTGACGAAAGTTGATCGGATCATCTTTGATCACACCATTATTTTCCTCATATTCTTGGAGAAAGACTATGTAATCATCCGAATTAGCATTTCTCCTTTCTCTAATGTATCTCCGCAAAGGTATTGGTTCTTGTAACACTTGTTCTTGATGATCTTGAGTTTGTTCTTCATGAATTACCAAATCATCTTGAGTTGGGGGAATTTCAACAATGTCTTGTAGAGGTTCCGTTCTTGCTCAATAAAAGGCAAATATATGAATCGATTATGGGATTGTTACCGATTCTTCCTCTAATACAAATTCTCTAACCTTATTATTCCTCCCAAACTTAATATCCTCAAAGAATGTGGCTGTTTTCGTCTCAAAAATTGAATTTAAATTGGGACCGTAAAATTTTTAGCCCCTAGATCTTTTAGAATAGCCAATATAGTAATTGCTCACTATTCGGGAGTCCAATTTCTTTTCATTTGGCATATAAGGCCATGCCTCACTTGGACATCCCCACACATGAAAATGTTTAGACTAGACTTTCGCCCAATCCAAAGTTTATAAGGTGCTTTGGCAGCTGCCTTTGTTTTGGTCTGTTAGCCTTTAATGCATTCAGCACAAACATCAAAGTTTGTTAAGCCAATGGAATCCAAAATTTCATCTGACACTAGTCTTTCAACTCTATTTTTAGAGATGTGACCTAGGATTTTGTGCCATAATGCTCCTAAATTGTTATCATCAATCTTACGCTTAGTACTAAGTGATTCCACATTTAAGGATTCTCCATAGGCAGCTATTGTGTCAAGCAAATATAGATTATCATGAGTCATAAGTGAGCTAGTTCCAACAACATTTTAATTAAAATAAAACTTAAACATATTATTCCCAAATGAACACAAATAACCTGATTTGTTCAAATAAGAAAATGAAATTAAATTTCATCTAAATGACGGTACAACGAAAGTGTCTTTTAAATTCAAATAAAATCCAATATATAATAATAATCTAAAATGCTCTACAACTTCCACCTCTACCGATTTGCCATCTCTAACACAAATGTATCTTTCAACGTCATTTGACTTCTGGTAGTTCAGACAACCCTGCATTGAAACACTGATATAAGCAGTTGCACCTAAGTCTAACTACCAAGTGGTTCTAAGTAATAAAGCTAAATTAACGTCAGAACATACCAAAGTAATAAATGTACCTTTTGTTGCACGCCAAACGTGGTATTTGGGATATTTCTTCTTCACGTGTCCAGACATTTTGAAAAAGAAACAATTATCAGCCCATTTTTGTTTCTTTTATGCTGGAACACTTGCAACTTCATTCTCGGGCTCATAAATTTTCTCTCTTTTGCCCTTGTCTTTAGTGATGCTAACAAAATGGACACTTTCTGTCTTATCCCATTTCATCCTTTCCTCTTCTTGCACACAAAATGAAATGAGCTCATTAAAAGACCATTTCTCCTTTTGGATTATAAGGTATCTTAAACTGACCAAACTGTGAAGGAAGAGAAATTAATACTAAATGAATGGGCAAGTCTTCGGACAACTCAAGCTTTAGTACCTTAAGTTTTGAAACAATGTTTGACATGCTCATAATGTATTACCTTATATTTCCTTTTCCTTGATACTTCATGGAAATCAAGTTATGAAGAAGAATAGTTGTTTTTGCCTTATCACTTTTCTTAAAGCGCTTTTCAATCTTAGCAAGAAAATCTATGGCATTAGTTATATCTTCCGATATAGTATCCCTAAAGACCTCAGGAATGCCACACTTAATGATCATGAGACACATGCGATTTGAGTGATCCCACTTCTCATAATCTTTCCTCTTTTCAGTGGTAGTAGATTCTATAGGAGAAACAGGCTGCTCATTTCTTAATGTAAGTTTAAGTTCCATGCAGTCGAGAACAATTTCTATGTTCTCTTTCCAGTCCTTAAAATTTGCCCCATTAAAGACCGAAACCGAATTCAGATTAGCATATATGGAAGCAATTGTAGCTGAAAAGGAACAAAAATTAAATATTTAAATATAATCACATAAAAAATAAATTATCAATTTGTTAAAATAAAGACATAACTCATCTCAAGATACCAAGTACACCATCAATATTGAGTCTTTGGACACTAATATTAACTACTAGTGGTACTCTTGTTGTAACGATCAAACATTGATAATAAAAATATGTTGAATAATAAACCCTTCTTTGGATTGATTTAATTATTCACACGTGAGACCTTATAATTATCACATGTTTACCATCACAAGCGCGTACAAAAACCAGCCAACCACCAATTGTCTTTTGGGTCAATTGATACTGGCATGAATAAACATACACACAAACCAGAAAACAAATTTAACATTTTTCATAAGCAATTTCCACAAAAGAGGTCACTTTGGCGACTTTTTCATTTCAACTACTCACTTAAAAAGGTTAAATTACTATATAAAAATACAATCTGTAGCCAAATTTGAGCAAAATTGAACCAAAGAGAAATAAAATTAAATCCAAAATAAGAAACACTAGTGCACCTTATGCACTGTTACCAGAAAATTGTAATTAAATTAAAATCTAAAACTTAAATATTGAATCCAAATAAAAAACACTCTACTGTAATTTTACAACATTGTTACTTCTTAAAAAAAAGTTCATAACAAATGTATCATGAGCACAATTGATGCAGCACCAACCATATAATTACAAACAGAGGCAATATTTATACATGTCTGCATCAGTAGCCTTTGTTTTGTACTCTTAAACAGTGCTAGGAAGTTAAGATGCACAACTGCTACATATATAAGATAATACTCATGTCCATTTCAACCCATCTCATGAATCAGTCATGTATTTAGAAAACATTAAAACGACAATAAAATTATCAAGACAAAATATTTTTAGATCTGTGAACATCCCAAGGATATTGATTAAGACATTTTTTTTTCAGTGTTTGGGTGGGGTCGGTACAACCACCACTCATTCCTATCCGGTTTCAGTTAGAACTTGGTGCGTCGAAGCACCTTTTATTTTTACATGAGATAAAGTATTTATCTTTGACTGAAATGTAGGATTGATTTACTTTATTCAAGTTCGATCAAAAATTCTGAGTTATGCTTGATTAGACACATAAAAATATCAAACATCATTTATCTCATAAAAAAGGGTTAATTTTTCAATTAGGAAAATCAAAGTAAATCCCAATTTTAGAACCCTAATATAAAAAAAATCTCTAATTCAAATTGAATCAGATATGGGTAGCTCTGATACCACTTTTTAGATATGTTCATAACCTTATAATTTCTATCAATATAGAAATCAACAACATAACTGTTGATCCTTAAACACATACCATAATTCAATAAGAGAACGAAGGCAAAAGTTGTCGCAACTACGAAAAACACCCGACGGAAAAATAGAAGAGTCGTCACGGAACGTTATTTATCCCAAAGAGAGGGAAAGGAAACGATCAAAGAAAACTTGAAGAACGGGAGAAGACAAGGTCATCGCAACCAAATCTTGGGTTTGGGAGTCGGTTACACAAGGGGAAGGTATTAGCACCCCTCACGTCCGTTGTACTCAACGGGATCGACACTTGTTGTCTAATTAAAGGGTGTGTTTATCTATAAGTTATTGCTAAACAGAAACGAGAAAAAAAGAAAAAAAGAAAGAGACTCGATAGAACATCGCCGCCCTATGCCTACATATTCCCTCGTGCAATGGGAAAGTCAGAGTCAACGTAATTCGAAAAAATAGGGGTGAAGGGGGGAAGGTTGCTCAGCAAGACATCACCGTCTTGTGCCTACGTATCCTCATCCGGTATGAGAAGTCAGAGCAAATGTAGTTCGGGTAACGGAACTAAAAGTAGGTTAAGTGTTTTTTACGAGTGATGTTAAGTTCCCATTCCAGCAGTTAGGGATGATGCCTGTTTGTGATAGAACGGAAAAGTAACATACTCTTTTCCAGAAAATGAAGTTTGAAACAACGATCCCGAAGGATAAAAGGTTTGAGTTTTTTTTTGTGAGTTTTAGTGAAGTGAATTAGTTTGTTTGAGATTCACGTTGCACTAAAGACTATGACATAGGAGCGAATTAATCGCATATCTCCAAAAAGGAATACATTAAACCCTTTAGACAAGTGAAAAGAAACTCCCAAATCATCCTTTCCCACGTACTTAAGGCTCGTAGCATACAACGTTCATCCTTTTTATTAGATGAGTTAGAGTGGTTTTGAGATGAGAAGAGAGACACACGAAAGGTCTATGGGAAACTCGGCCCTAACATTGTCATGCAAAGTGGTCCTAAAGTTAGGATGCGAAAGGAGATTCTATCCCAATGTTAGCATGTGAAAGATGGACCTAAGGTTGAGGTTAAAAGTGACTAGCCTACTTGTTATCATTCATAGATTAAACTTCTAATGTCTATCTTACTCCAAATTTAATCGGAAATTAAATTGGAATAAGAATCCTAAGGGAGCATACAAAGGAAAAGCAAAAAACAAGAAAGCAAGGCAAAAATAACAGCTACAACAACGCCTCCTGCATAAGACAACAATAGAATCCAGCACATAAGCAAGACAACATATAACAGCATATGTTTCAACACAAAAAACAGATGTGAAAAGCCAGGCAGCAAGCAAGTAAAGCAAAGACAACATGCAAGTTCAAAGCATGGACAACTATGGAAAGTAAGGCAGCAAGCATGTTTGAATGCAATTAATCAAATGCAAGTAACAATCATGGATAGATATCAAACAAGTACGAACATGCTTTGACAATCAATCATAAATGATCAACAATATTGAATCACCAATAAGTAATAAGATCAAGTATGCATTTCCATTTAAAATGAACGATCGAACGATCAAACAAACACGCAACAAAGCGGAATCGGAAACAAATGCAATCATGCATCACAATATTCAACAACATAATCATCAATTATCATCAATTAACATGCTATAAACAAACAAGTGAAATGATCATTCATCAAACTAATCACATGAACATGTTAAACATTCAAAACGGAAACCAAAAGTTGCGCGTCGAAGAATCAAGATCAAACATTCAAGAATGATGAAATATGTCCAAAAAAATTCACATAAATGCATCATATCAATCCATGAAGTTTACATGTGAAAAGGAACTCAAACAAGCAAAAAATGTAAAAAATAGGCAATCTGCCCAGAGTAACGGGTTACCCTATATAAGGTAACTGGTTACTTGATGAAAAAAGACCCAGAAACGTGAAATTTGTGAAGGTAACCGGTTACCCTATATGTGGTAACCGGTTACCACTGAGTAGAAACCAGAAAATCAGCTTTTAAAATCAGTTTTCAACATCAAACAACTTCTCCAATCATCCATATGAACATGATATCAATCAAGCACGAAATTATCATCAAAAAACAGTGATCAAGCATCATGTAAACACAATCAAACATTGAAAATCATAGATCACCAAAATCAAAATAAAAAATGGATAAAAAACCAATAAAACCCATGGATCTACATTGTGATTATGCAAATAAGCTCAAAATTGAATTAGATCTAGAATTACCAACCTTCAAGACTGAGATTGGCCTTGGTAATTGTTCATTCACTTAGAACTAACAGATCCAAGCTAGAAACCCAGAGATTCTTCAAGATCCAAGAGTTTCCTTGTGGTAGAAATAAAGAACAAGCAAGATCAAGCAAATTAATCCACAAAAAGCACTTCCAATCTAGCTTCCAAATTCAGATCCAAAACCAAACGAAAATTGAATGGTGAATTGAAGATAATGGAGATGAATTATGGAGATTTAGCTCTAGAATTCTATGATTCCAATGAAGAAACAAAGAAATCAAGTGAAAGAGATTTAATGGAGGTTTTGGGAGGGAAAAATGGGAGAGAAAAGTGAGATCAAATTCTCAAGAGTGAGAGTGAAATATGAAAAATTAAGGTCCTCTTTTGTGAGGTTTGGAACAAACTCACTTAAATAAGCTCTAGGCTTGGATCAAAGTGTGGTTTGGAGTGTGGATTAGCATTTGAAATGGAAATTAGGAGTGAAATTAGGAATGGAGTGTTTGAAATTTGGAGGGAAATGGTGAAAATTAAAACAATTCTAGATCCTTCCAAATATGATCAAGTGAAATCAATGGTTGAGAATGATTGGAAACTGCACATGCTGAAAATTCAAATTCTTTGGAAAATTTCGTTTGAAGTAAACGATTACCCTATATGCAGTAACCGGTTACCACATTCAAAAATGCCCCTATTGTCGCCATGCGGAGGGAATCCTGTACAACTGCCCATTGCCACCTGTTCTGAGCTCTGTTAAGCCTCTAAAACTTGCTCTTGAATATCATAACTGTGAGAACGCCTGACATAACCTATGTATTGTCTCCTGAGGTGAAAATTAACCTGCCGCATAAAATAAAATCGATCGCTCGATCGATGGGCAAAATAAATGCCTGAGCCTCTGATGCTTACTGTTTAAACTCTTGCACTAAAAGGGAACCCTGAGCCACATAAACACCTTGATCTCATGCTTCAAGAACAAATTCTATGATATGCAGAAATGCAAAATGCAAAGAAACATAAGCCAGTAAAGGTTAAAACGAAAGGGCAAATTTTGGGGTGCTACAGAATTGTACTTGAATTTTCCATTAAAATTGTTGAAGGTTGCGGGTATGTGATCTTCCAATTTGTAGAGTTCCTTATGGTTCTTAGAATCTCCTCTGATGAGGATGAAGAGAGAAAACCTGATAAACTATATTCTGATCATAATCTATATATGGGGACGATAACCCATTTAAATAACCCTAGAGTTATTTCTTGGTTTTCAATATTCTAATTTGATAACTCACCAAATTATATATTGACTTATGTTATCTACACAATAACCTGACCTTTCATGACATTTATGCTTTTAGCCACAAACTTAATATTATATTAATTAGACCCCTTTAAGTTTCGACTAATTAAAATAATGACACAAACACCTTAAATGTTACATTTGTGACCCAAAATTCTAACAGAGGAAATACATAGTTGAAAAAGGGTGAATCAGTTGGTTGATGAGTACTGTTTTAATCTTTGTCATTGCAATCATATGAAAAATCATATCTTATTAGGTCAAAAATATTTATAAGTCGAGGAACTCTCACTACTACAAAATATACCTTTCGTAACACCAATTTTGTAACGTCCATAGAGTTAAACGTGGTAATAGTTTATTTCTAGGCGCTTCTTTTTAGGTATTTACTAGAGGACATGTCACAACGCTCAAATGAGGCAAGCATGGTAAAAAGGTACACGGGGTGAAATGGTTTGACTCCCAGCACCTATAATTAGCCATTTATCGTGATAAAAATGTGATATACCTTGTATATCACCATAATATTTATTAACAACCATGATGAAAGGTGATATTTTATTTATATATAAGCAGAGTTATATATCGCTTCAGTACGTTACAACAGTCTCTCTCAAAACAAAACCCTAACAACTCTTTCACTCGTCTCTCTCAAAACAAAACCCTAAGAACTCTCTCACTCTTATCTCTCATATGGAAACCCCAAAATGAAACCATAACAACAAATCTTAGCCAATGGATATTTACAAGTTCGTTTTCTCTATAGTTTTTTTTCAAAATCTGTTTCAATAGTTTGTTTCATGATGTTTGAACTTCTTTCTTGTTTTGAATTATAGGTATGGGTGCTTCTTTTAATAAAGAGGACAAAGATAAATTTAGCCTTACAAACTTGTGCCAAAGATCCATAATGACATTCGTTCAAATTCTACACAAGTTTGCATGTCTAAATTTATCTTCATCCTTATTTCATCGACAACACGCCTTTATTGGACATGTATGGTATGTTTCTGAAGCATTTTATGACTTGATATGTTTGTTGTATCATTTTTGTTATTTATGATTTGTTGTTGATAAATGTTTTTGATGAATGTTATTGGTAATGTTTGTTTTGAAGATGAGTTTATTATATATTATGTGGTTTGAGTGTTTTTTCAATCTTGTACCGAATATATAAATTTCTAAACTGTGTTAGAAAATTATGATATGATAGATAAAATTATATTAGAAAATAAGTACACATTTAATTTTTGACAAGAATTCTTCACACTATTAACTGCATGTTGTTCTTTGACTGTTAGAACTTGGTTTAATGACCGTAGATCTTCAACCACCCCTTTCTCCACCTCTAATTTTGTATGCAAAGTAAATAGTATTTTACAAAAACAATTAGAGGTGAAGTCAGGGACGGTTGAAGAACTAGGATCATTAAACGAAATTCTTACTATGAAAGAACAAAATACAGATAAGGTGTTGAAGATCACTTGTCAAGCATTGAACGTGAAGTTATTCTTCTAATATAACTTAATTTGTCATATTATAATGTTCTAGTGCAGATTAGAAGGTTATATATTTAGTGAGCATTAGAGAAATAAGCATTCCACGTAATTTTTAGTAAACTCGGGTCTATATTTAATCACAGTTGTTTAGAACAATCGTGATTACATATGTTACATTAAATAATATCACAACTGTTGATTAAAGTAACCATTGTGGTAGGTAGCACGCTACATGGATACAATTACGGTTGCACGACCGTGGTGGAAATCATCATACATACAATCACACCTTACTTCACAAAGGTTGGACCCGTATGGTGGTATCCCTTTTCCAACCATGGAGATATGTGTTTTCCGTAGTAGTGTCTAGATTTGACTATGTTACATTATGTGTTCGATTGAAGAATTAAATAATATAATCATCTTGTTAATTTTTGTATAAGCAGATGAAATTATATTAAAATGAGCATAAGGGATACTAAACCCGAATACAAGCAAAAAGACAAACAAACAAACAAAAAAAGATAACCAACGAGAGAAAAAAGAACTCGACAACACAAACTAAGAGATACAAGCCAAATGTTTTAAGCATCAATCCTTCCAACAATAGACAAATAGCCCTTTAGACCTAATCATAAACCATTCCCAAAGAAGCATAACATGATATATATATATATATATATATATATATATATAAAGAGAGAGATTATAACATGGTATAGATTCCGCTCTTCCATTAAGCCAAGTCAGGACTTTGATATGTCATTTTAAAAACTACAAAGAAGCAAAAACGTATAATTGAATCAATATATCAACATGATAAGAGAGGGACTTTGGAAGTGGTAAAATTTACATTTATCATTTGATTCAAATGTGAGTGGTTAAATTTTACTTTGGTCATAAATGAGTGAATCATTAATGCAAAAAATATGACCTCGACTCATATACAAGAAAATGTTCAAGAAATATTGACTTTAATATACATACATATATATATATATATATATATATATATATATATATATATATATATATATATATATATATATATATATATATATATATATATATATATATATATATATATATATATATATATATATATATATATATATATATATATATATATATATATATATATATATATATATATATATATATATATATATATATATATATATATATATATATATATATATATATATATATATATATATATATATATATATATATATATATGAGTGAAGTAATAAAAGTTCGAATAAAAAAGATAATTGAATATATATATATATATATATATATATATATATATATATATATATATATATATATATATATATATATATATATATATATATATATATATATATATATATATATATATATATATATATATATATATATGAGAGATAATGACGCATATTAGTAATATAATATAATTTTGAGGGATAATGTGACATCTCTCTAAGAGGGTCCAAAGCAAAGCTTTAGATCTCCACAAAATAGTTTTCTCTAAATTATTTAGGCCCTTTAATAAAATTATAATCATTATTAATATAAAAATTTAATTGATATATGTTCTGGCATGGGCCCCGGCTTGACCGGGTAGGTCCAGCCCAATGATATTCTGTTAATCTCAATCCAACTTGGGCTACATCCGTCGAGCACATGTTCCCCGCCGGGCAGACAATGGTCCCTCCACGGGCAGAACCTCTTCCCTTGTCGAGCAGAACAACGTGTCCTTCGCACGGTCTCCACGTGATCCCCTCCGCGGGGACACGTCACCAACCAACTGCCCACCTCCGAAAGAGCAGGTCAAACCCACTTTCCAGAGATCACAGGACAATTGAACTAGGGCGAAGACCACGTTCTGGTCTTCACTACGCCACGTAAGCTCTAGCAGTCACTTGGGTTGGGCCTGACCATCTAGGCCAACTCAAATGACCGTTGGCCCTGCCCTGGGGTCTCTCTATAAATACTCTCTTTCACAAGAGGGTCAGATATTCTCTTCTTACCCCTTTTCTGTATTTGCTGTCACTCTGTCCAAACTCTTACTTTGCCATCAGAGTGTCTTGCAGGTACACCCCCTATCTCCTTTTCAACACCGGTGAACAGACAGCAGATCAACGGCGTGCGGCAAGTCCTTGGTCCTCTTCTGGTTGAAGGTGAGAAATAAACACAAGAAAGGGGGGGATTGAATTGGGTTTATGCCTAAATAAAAACTTTTTCCTTTTCTTGTCTTCTTCTTCACTTGATGCTTTATGCGCTTATATTAAATACATTGCGGAAGCATAAATAATAAAGTATAAGTAAAGAACACATCATATATCCTGGTTCACTTGAGCAACTCTCAAGCTAATCCAGTCCACCCTTCCAAGGTGATTTCGCCTTAATCAATTAAGGACTTAATCCACTATAACCGAACTGATTACAGATGCACAAGCTAACTGCAAGTGACTAACAATTTGACAATGACACGTTCAGGGATCCCCAAGGATATAACGTTCATTGACACCTTAATAGAATCCGATCACTAAAGATCTCCTATTAGGATTTCCACAAATGACTACTGTCACTTGTCATCTCAAGTATACTGATCTTCACTAGATCACTTGAGGAACCACTAATTCTAAAATAGAATATTTGTGTTGCCGGAGATTACAATGGTGCTTCCTAGCAAGCTAATAACTCCAAGTTTAGCTCATAGCAAGTAATGAGCAACAACTCCTTGCTTCCTAATACAAAAACTAATTCTAATAATAACTCTCTAAGAGATTATTAAAACATAGCTTCTATATTGCTTAAAAGCTTTTCTGCAAGTGAGCACTAAGGCTTCTTTTCCATTAAGCTTTTCTTTTCTTTGCAGCAGTAGCAGCAACGCAACAACGCAAAAGCCAACCCAATGCTTCAGCTACATTTGAATAAACAAATGATTTTTTCTTTTATAGTGCTTCCAAGAATGACGTTGTGAGGATAGAAAAGTCCTTTCTATTTCCAACAGTCATATTCCAACGGATAGAATGAGCACGTGTTGGATGACATCACTTTCTTGTCCTTTTCCATAAGCACATGATTTATCAGATTTGAACATCAACAACTTATCTGATGTAACATCTCTTGCATCTGGATGAATCTTCTTCTGACACAATCTTCCACTTCAGAATCCAGTCTTCAGCATTCCAAGAACTAAGTTTCCTCTGAAACAATCTTGAGAATCTTCATGACTAATTCTTCAGAAACCATGTCTTCAGAATCTTCAGAGCCTTGACCTTCAGAACACTTCTTCAGAGTCTTGACCTTCAGAACACTTCTTCAGAGTCTTGTCCTTCAGAACCTGTCTTCAGAGTCTTGACCTTCAGAGCCTGTCTTCAGAGTCTTCAGAGTCTTGACCTTTAGAACCAGTCTTCAGAGTCTTGACGCACTTGATCTTCAGAGCCTTCAGCCTTCAGAACTTCAAGTCATCAGAGTCTTCAGAGTCTTGACCTTCAGAACCAGTCTTCAGAGTTGCTCGTTAGCTTCCAGATCAGATGCATAACTCAGAGCAGAATCTATAGATGCATTGCAACTGCAATATCCAGCATCCTTGATTCTTTACTGAACATTATCAGATGTAGAAACAAACTTGCTTCTTCACTGAGCTTCATTTGCTTTCAGATCAGATGTACTTCTTCAGAGCAGAAACCACAGGAGCATTGCAACTGCAATATCCAGCACCCTTGGTTCTTTACTGATGGTGATCAGATGCATAAGCAAACTAGCTTCTCACATGCGCTTCATGACGTCACACTAAGTAACTCCATAAGTTACTAGCTGCACACGTTGTTTCTGTTTGTTTGGTCTAATATATTTAATTTAATATGACCTGCACATAACAAACATTAAACCATAAAATGGTTCTTTCACAAATACTCAATTATTATCATCAAAACATAGAGATTATCCTGTAGAGACAAATCTTGCTCTTACACTGGTCAGGTCAGATCAATATATATTGACAGTGTAAATTCTTTTTACACTATCAACCAATCACTATCATATATTTTACCACATTATACTATAAATTTTAAATTATTGATATGACATGAAAGATTCATGAATTTCTATTAAATAACAATATAAAATTATTTTATACTTATAGTACATATCAATTAAATTTTTAATATAAAATTGCAGGTGTCTAATTTACAAATTCTCCATGTAGCACATTTGGTGGAGATGCATCATTTTCATTAACAAAATATCGCTCTTAATTTTTTCTTCAAGGAACACTGATGTGTAATTTAGATATTATTATGTATCTCAATACAAAATTATTTCATAATAATAATTAATAATTAAATATTTTTATTTATAAATTTGTTCTTAACAACAATATTGTAGAAGGTATATAATAAATCATATATAAAATGAAAACTTAATATATTTTTCTTTATTAATTTATATAATAGTAGTATTTTTTTATTGGTTTTATTTCACTTTGTTGAAAAAGAAATATTTTTATTTTATTTATTTTAATACTTATGAATAATTAAAAAAATTGATTTCTCTTCTAAAAAATTTCTAATATGTTTGTATAAAATTAAATTTTGTGTAATTTTTTTTCTCCATGAAATGCCTCAATTTAATTTTCAATTTAGACGTCAAATTAGATTGAATGGATCCGGTGTCTCTATATTGTAATGATGAACCATTGACATGTTATTTGTTCGACTTTTCCGAACATTTTAAATACAACTCAACTTAACCAAAAAAAATGGAATCAAACTAGTAAAATTGTTGGGACTAGTAGTGTCTAGTGATTCACCTCGAAAAGACCTAGAAAATTTTATATGCATGTTCACAAAACATAGTCTGAAAATATGGTACCGCACGAATATTATTTATGGAATTGTCAGTAGGATAGGGAAGGTGGGTGGTGTTATAATTTATGAGGCAGTGTCTTAGTGCACTGCCTTTCTTTTTCTGACGATGATGATTATAGTAGTCACAAGAACAAGCAGATGCTACAGACACACAGATATTAAATCAAAAAAAGTTAAACACACCATATACGAAGGTGTGGAGAGGTTGTGGTGGGTCTATATTCGATGCAAATTAAAGAATCAAAGTCTATCTATGCATTATGCAACCCAACTTCTATTTACTTACTTACTATAGTGCTCACAACTTTTATTTTGACTCTTCCTCTTTAGTGTCTATCTATATAGGCCCCATGCATGCACCAAATTCTTGTGCTGCGTGTAACAATTATCATCGATATTGTCTTTTAATATTCTATTCTGATTTCAGTTAGTTGGGAGATTAACTAGTTGATTATTCCTTTATTGAATAATTTGAACCTCAATTTTCAAATAATATAGCGTAATTTCAGATGTATAATTCAACAATAATGGTTGCGTCGTTGCATCATCATCATCATGTCCACATTATAAATTTGATTCCACATGTTACCGGCCAATTTTAGAGATATTTAACTTATCAGAAATAATGTATTTCAATCTTGTAGGATACTTAGCTGGAAGAGGGTTATGACAATCTTGCCAACTAAAAAAATTGAACACTTGTATGAGGTGAGTTTCACATATTGAATTTTAATAATCGTTAGAATCATAATCTTGATGCATAAATAACAACTCGTGAATCCGATTCTGCAGGTAGTATGTTCACCCTTAAAATTTTATCTCCAGAATCAATATTCAACAGAAGTAACAAAAATTGGTTGTAACGATTAAAGTAGAAATGATGAAAGTACAAGATTTAAGTCTAAAATAATATTTTTATTATCGGTCAATAAGTGTTTGATCTTTAACCCCGGTAGTCAAGAAGATATCTTGGATATTGTTAAAGAGTTGATGTTTTAAGAGTCATGGTAAAAACAAAAAATAGGTAAATAGATATTTTCTCTTCTGCTACATAGGCGAGCTTTGATAAACGTCTCATAAATAAATTAAAATTTCATTCTTCTTATTTTAAGATTCCTCAATCAACAATTTGAGTGACGTGACATTTTTCTACCTCAAAATATATATATTACATAATATAATTTCAATTTATTTCATAGTTAATATTAAATAATTAGTATACTTTCAGTTTATTACATATTTCAGTTTATTATATATTTAAATATATTTAAAAATAGACTAAATTTCCACATGAAGTTATATTTTAATTATTTATATTTTAATATTTAGATATCTTTTTGTATTATTTGTATAATTTATATATTATTCATACATCTTCATCATAACTCTTTATTTGTTAATATTATTGATCTTTCTTAAATTGCAAATGAACATTAACTAACATTTGATAATGAATTACATAACTTAAATAGAAAAAACTTAACACTACAATATGATTAATAAATAAGAAAAATCTAAATATTACCAGACGCTTCTGGACGTTTCAACATCTTCATTATATAATCAACATATTTTGAAAGTTTAATATCGAACTCGATCGGTCCCTTTGTTATCCTACGGCAAAATGATCTCCACATTTCCTTCACATCTTCATCGTTCTTCAACTCAATAAGGTTGTATTTCATCCCCCCGTTATTAGCAATTTAATCTTCACGAAACTCGATCTTTCTCTCCTTTTTTGTGTTCGACATCAGACAACAATTCATTCAATTTGGACATCAGATCGACAAGAGATGTGGTGCCATCTGCAAGCCGAAACTCTACAACAGAAGAAGCTCCGCTGAAGCACACTTCTGTCTTAATAAAAAAATTAAGGAAGAGACATTTTTTGACATGTGTTTATCAAACAACATGTGACCCCTTATTTATACAACTTTGCACTTACTTTGGACCACACAAACTGTCGGTGCAATCATAGTCATCCAAAACTGTCGGCAAAATTCTAATCATCTAAAAAATCAAACAAATAACACTATCGTAAACATTTTCCACTTACTTTTGGTAGATTTCTAAATATTTTCACCACGGTTGTTTCATATAACTGTTGTGAAAGACTTAGTGCACTACATATCCCCACAATTATAGATTACCACTACTACAAATAATACATTTCATGACAAAACTTTCATATCACCTAACAAAAAATCGAAGTAAACTATCAAGGCGCACCATATATATATTTTTAATAAATACCATAAATTCTTTCAGTTTCTAACTATAACCGATGGGAAAAATAATTCAGAAAATGTTTCGAATCTCAGCAAGAACATTTTATGTTTTATTTCTTTATAAATGGTGCCTTTTTTATTTTTAAATTAATGATCTATTCCTTCAGTTATATTTAATAACCGAGAAATTAGATTTTCATATTTTACTATAAAAACACTCGCTAATCAGATTTTACCCTAAACCTAACTTATATGTAGCCACTCCAAACTTGTACACGTCATTCTTTGGAATTGATTGCAAGATAATAAACATATTCAATGTTCTTCTATCTTGAACAAAACATTTTTCTGCTCTTGCGATCCATCCCAGCATAATGGTGTTGATGTTGTTGTATTTTTGGAATAACCTTCCTATGTTGTCAATCAAAGAAAATATTGAGATATTTATTGCTTTCCTCGGTTGACAATATTGAAAAAGTTATTGCTAAACACAATCATCATGTTCTCTTTCATGTGAAAGCATTTGCCATGAAAATATTTGCTCAAGATAATAAAATCTCTCTGGGATGGATTGCAAGTACAAAAAACAAATATCTTTTGGTTGGAACAAATAACTTATCAGAATTTTGAAAAGATTTGTTGTTCTCCAAGAATCCTTTGTGAAAATATGATTTTGTTTAAACAATTTATTTTAATATTCTTTATAAGCAATGTAATAAAAAAATTTCCCTTGGTTTTTTATAGAAACCGAGAGATATGTGGAGTTTGGAATGAAACATATTTTTTTATCTAAAAAGTAACACATTTTACCTTGATTTTGAGTAATAACTGAGGTAAAATATTAACGTGTTTATTTAGTTACTTCACCGTCTTTAAACAAATCTTTGTCGTACATTTTATGAGTATTAATGCTCAACATACTGCAATTAGTGATTTGCGTGAAACCTAAACCATTATTATAAAAGCATTCGGAATATTAAAATTTGATAATAAAACATTTGACATTAAAACTTTAAAACTTAAAAAAGCGTTCATTTTATTTGGAAAAATTTCTCTAGGATAGATTGCAAGAGCAGAAAAATATTTAGGTTCAATGTTTTTGTTCTTAAACTATCATGTAATTGATATTTTTTTTTATCTAACCGTTTTTTGTTTTATACCATACATTCGATCTTCCTCAAGATCAACGAAACGAGGAGCCTCAACATTTGCTCTTCCCCAATATATTCATCATTTGTTCTTCACCGACAACGATGACGATGAAGAACAAATGTAATAATCTGTGCAAACAATGTAGTTTGTAAACAAATTAATTTAATGATATTTTGTACAAACAATGTAATTAGTATTAAAAAAAGAATATATCTTTCCCCTCGGTTTTGTTAATAAACATAGAGGTATATGGTGCTAATTTAAAAATATAAAAAAAATTATCACTGAGGATCAAACCAATGAGCATTTAAATTATCCTCTCGGTTATTTTAAAATCAAGGGGGTAAAGTGGCAACTTTTCAGATGTCCTTCGTTGCATCGCCTCTGTAACTGAGGTAAAATCAACTTCGCGTCCGAGGTTACACGTGTTTTTTGTAGTAGTGTACAACTGTGGTGGTATGTATACTTGAGTTTATTATAACTTATGTGGAATGCTTATTTCACCAACTGCTCACTAAGCATATAATCATTCAATCTGGTTTAGAAATCGATACTATGACAAATTAAGTTATATTAGAAGAACAAGTTACACTAGTCAAGTTGTACGAGTTTTTTACAACCTATTATCCACATTTTTCTCTTTAAGGGTTAGAGCTTGTTTCAATGCTTCTAATTCTTCTGCTTACACTTCCTTCACTACTAGTTCATTTTTGAAAAGTATTAATTGATTTGCAAACAAAAATGAAGGTGGATGAAGTGATAGTAGAAGAACTAGAAGCATTGAACCAAACTCTAACCGTTAAAGAGGAAAATATGAATAATGGGCTGCAAAAATCTCCATAAACATTGATTAGTTTAAGTTGTTTTCCAATATAACTTAATATCTCATATTACTATTTTCTAATTCAATTTGAAAGGTTATGTAGTTAGTGAAGGATTGGTAAATCACTCAAACTACATATGATATAATTAACCTATCTTCTAAGACATGTTGGCCGAATGGAATGAAAGATGTAGTGTACAAGGAATAATATTAATATAAAACAAACAACAATATTTATAAAAAGAAAACATCAACATACTTCAACATAAAAACTAACTAACCTTACTAAAACAACAACATATTGAAGGTTCAAGAAACACAAAAAATGGGGGTTTGAATTGAGTTTCTAGATTAAAACTTTTTTGCTACCCAAGAACACAAACACCAAAGATTCGACAAAGATGAAAGACACAAATATAGTTATTCTGGTTCGGTGTTAACTAAGATACACCCAATCCACCATCCAAAGTGATTTTTGTTTTTCAATAAGGATTTAATCCACTAATCAAAGACTTGATTACAAACTCAAAGACAACTTGTCTAAGACTTCTTGAGAATCCTGACTATAGCCTAGTCTCTCAAGGTATTTAACCAAAGGTTAAGAATACAAAATTGTGTTTATAAAGTTGCTTCTAAAATAAGAAGATACAAAAATTTAAAACATATATTACATTTAAGAGATATATTCAAGATAGTGTTCTAAGAGTATGAACGTGATATTTTTCTTAGTGTGAAACACTTTTTTTCTTTCTTTCTCTTATTTCTTCACTATTTTCCAAATTTCCAAGACCTTTTTATATAGATGATGAATAAATCCGTTAGAGGGTAGAATTGAAATGTCCTCAACATTATAGATAGATTCTTGCAGAAGCATTGACTTGGTAATCTATATGCTTGAATTTCATTTAAAACACGCATTAGTTTCTTCCTTTGGTTCACAGTGCATCTACAGTTCAGAGTTTGGTTCGTCCAGAGTTGATTTCTTTAGAGTCAGAATTGGTTTTCTTTGATCTACACACATAACAAAATAATTAGAGTAAAGTTTTTTTCTCTACACATATTATACTTTGTTATCGTTAAAACTCAATGATAGTTGCAAGACTAAACTTTTCCAACACATACCTCTACAAAAACATCAACATAAACAAAAATATACCAAAAAAGATAACATTAACTCAAAATGTTTCATGAAAGTAACTTTTATTAAAAAGATATGTAGATAACTAAGACAAAGAAATGAGCCACTTGTCTCATCATGCAAAAATTCGCGAAACCTTTCCTTGATTCATAATAGTGGTAGAAGTTATAATGGAGTTTTAAGAGATTGAGATAAGATGAGAGAAGTTAGAGTTTCCAATGTGCATAGTCCATTCTGAACTGACATAAGTTAGCATTTATAGGTATTATATTTCACTACGGTTGAGAAAAAGAATCATGACGAAATGTCATTATATTTTAATACAGGTCTTTATACGGACAGTGGTAAAAGGTATTTAATTTTTTTTATAAATAAAAATTAAGGAAACACACACTTTTTTAATGAAATAAATATAAATATTTAGGTGTGGGATTTCGAATCATTTCACTGCATAAAATATCACAACGGTTGGTTATATGAATCATGGTTATATGAAATTTACAAAATAAAAAAAAGAAAGGCGTTAAATGAACACATACTATTTTGGATAGTTGAATTGTCGTAGTTATACATTGTTACATAATGTGTATTTTGTAGTAGTGTTTTTTATGGAGGAACATTACCTTTATAGATATATTTATCTTTCAAAAGTTAGACTAAAAATTTCTACCAAACTCCAAATAAGTTTTTCTAACAAGACAATATTTTGAAAACTGTTCAGAAGAATCTCTAAGGTACCTAAATTTATAAGCTTAATAATCTTGTTGTAACCAACCATATGCATGGTCTCACAAATAAAATGCCTCATAAATTTATCAAAGCTCTCACAAATTAATAGAGGAAACCAACAAATAAATAAAGAAGTAAGAACGATCTTGGCATGAGTGACACACCATGTCTTGTTGAAGAGTATACATTTCCATGAATTAAGTTTTTAAGATATAATATCATTGATTTCCAAGAAATTTTCTTTTCTTGTGTAACCTCATTTTTTTTGGATCCCAAGTATTTTTTTTAACTAATTGGTAAATTTTATATTGATGATCTCCTCAAGATCATATTTTATTTATCAATTGACACTTTTAATGTCGTTAGCTCTTGGTTTATCTAGACTTACTTTGAGACCTGAAAAAGAACATAAATGATCAATAAGGTTGGCAAACAAAAATGCATGATAAATATTTTCATTCATAATAAGGAGCATAACTTCCTAAAAAAACAAATGAGATATTTTGGAATCATCAAGAGTGATATGTAGAGGTTGTCATCGTTCAACTTGAATTATTTTATCAATGAAGTTACCAGACCTTTTCAAGAAAAAAAAAGATAGGAAGATGAAAGATCTACTTGTTGGAAACAAAAAGAAAAAAAGTAGAGGGTATACAACTTATGATTAAATGATACTAGGAGTAAACACAATTTCTTTTTCAAGATGACTTAATGAAATGGAGATTGAAAATTTTGGTTTTTATATATAAGCTAGAGAAATGCACTAGAAATAAGTAAAAATTGACCCTTTGATTCAAGTTAAGAGGAATAATAGTGATTCAAATCAAATAAGAAAATAACTTAAGTTAACATAAAACTCAGATTTTGCACCCTTTGAATTAAGAGAATATTTGATTCGAGTCAGACTACCCAAAATGATTTCCAAAATAAAAATTCAATCTTGATTCGAATCAGGTTGTTGTGTGATTTAAATTAAGTTTTTCCATGATTCAAATCATACTATCAGAGGCAATTTTTTATTTACTCATTTTGTTCATGATTCAAGTCACCCTATTCCTTAATTTGATTCATGGTTGAAAAGTTAAAAATATGAGAAATAAAAAAGATCATGATTGAACCTAGAATTTCTCTAACTTGAACCATGCAGGTATGAGTTTATGGATTCAAGTTTAGATATATTGACTTGAATCATTTTGCATTGATTTTAGGTCAAAGGTCGACTTTATGCATGCAAAAATACATTTTAATAAAATTGCTCAAATTTAAGAGGCGTGCCGAGATTTATTTGTGAGAAGACTCAATTACAAAAATAATAACAAAATAAACAAGTAAACATAGAACAACCATCAAAATCCTAGGAGCTATTTCAAATAGGTTAATATTATTGAAAGTGTGTGATTTATCAACTTTATAAATTAGGACCTTAAGAGACTCCACTGTCCGAGGATCTATATAAACTTTATCAAAAGTAGACTTTACAATATTTCAAATATCATCCCAAATATCTTCCCGTAACATTTTAAAGAAAATGGGTTGGAACCAATTCTGACTATGGGCTTTGTAAGATATTTTTCTTATAAGAGCTTGATACATTTACTACTTTGTAATCATGGCCAGGAGAGTATGTCTATGGTTAACATTCAGAGAGTACGTACTAAAGGTTGTATGAGGAGAAATAAGCCAATATTTAGTACAAATAAAAATTTTAAATACCTCAAAGTCTCCAAAGTAATAGGATTATTGTATGAGTATCATTTACTGTTAGAACAAAATTTGGTTCTGCCAGATATCTCGAACTTTTGATGATAACAAAGTAGTATTTGTGTAAGAACAATTTTGGTACTCTAACATTTGTTCTTATGAAGAATTAACAAACAGGTTCTGACTCTGATAGAGACCATGTGCAATGTCACTTTGATCTGACCAAAGTCGCTTCTGCGCTATAAGAAGCAAGTCTGCTTCTGATTTACTCACATTCATAAAGATTCTATGAAGACAATATGTTGTTGCTGCAATGTTCTCTTGGTTTTTGCCTCTGAACACGACTATGATATTTTACTTCTTAAGGCTTTCTAGCTTCTGAAGTCATTATCTTCTAAAGACTAAGTGCTGAAGACTCTGAAGACAAGGTTCTGTTGAACAAAGTTCAGAAGACTCTGAAGACTTGAGTTTTTGAAGATTAAGTGATGAAGACTCTGAAGACAAAGTTTTGCTGAACGACGTTTGGAAGATTATAAAGACTTAAGTTACTAATGACCAAGGGTTCTGAAGACTGAGAGCTTAAAGCTCTGAAGACAAGGTTCTGGCGAACAAGCTCTGAAGACTCTGAAGACACAAGACTCTGAAGACCCAGCGTTCAACTCTTCTACTAATACTTCAATCGTTTCTATTCAGAAGCCTCTAATGTAAATAAGATAAGCTCAATTGCTTACGAGGGAAAATAGTACATAATACATTTCAACATTCCCTTCAACTACCATTCCACTACCCTGATTTGGTGGTACAAAGGATAACTTTTGTTTACGATTTTCATCTCTGCGTAATGACATTATTTTAATTCTCCAGCTATCTAAAGGATATTCATGATCTTCCCTCAAACAGATCTTTTTTCTGGCTATATAAGGACTTGATTACTTGAATAAAAAGAGAGCGAAATACAAGAGATTGACATAACGATTCTTACAACAAAAAACGATTATCAAAGAAGTATGAACGATCTATGAAGAACTGAAGCAACAACATTGAAGCACCATAATACAAAGAAAGAACGTTGTTCATACTGTGAAAGTTTCTTTAAGTCATTAAAGCTTTTAATAGTATTTATATCTGCTTGTGTAGAAGCAATTCATTGTAAACATTTTTGTTCAAACTGTTGTTTGTAACTCCTTAAGGGACTAGTTAGGTAAGAATCCTTAAGAAGAGACATTTAGTCTTTATTGTTAGTCACCAGCAGTTGCTAGTGCAGATTGTATTTCTTTAAGGGACCAGTTGGGTCAGAATTCTTAAGAAGAGCGTTTTCCTGTGTTGTTAGTTGTTGAAGCAGTAAAGCAGCAAGCAAAAATATTAAGTACCCAATTTTTTCGTCTCCACAAGGATTGGTGCGATGAAAGAACGCCATTCAACGGCCTCTACATTTCTAAGCTTGTTTTTCAAAAGGTTTCGTTTAAAAGGTTCAAGGAACCATGAACAAAATTCAGAAAATATAAAGACGAAAAATATAAAGTAAAGACTGAAATAAAAACGGAGCCTTGTTGGAATTGGATCTCAATAATTGATAACATATGAATTCTTATAATCATTTTAAACACAACTCAATCATTCGTATAATATCCTTACGTATCACTCACGACAGAGGTTATCTCTAACGCAACATCGAGAGAACAACCGTGTTGTCCCAATGGTGATGTCTCACGCAACAAAAACATAACACAAAGCATTAAGAACTGATACTCATGCAAATTCTAAGCCTAAATCTATGTCTAGAGTTTAGGATCTAACAGGTAATCATCCTAGATCCAGATCTGAAGAGTACATGTCAATAACGGTTCAAATCAAAGATAAACAGGTAAGCAAAGATGCACCTATATCGAATAAATGACTATTTCATATAAAACACAATGATCAGAATACGTACATACACTTAACCCTTTTTACATGTATTCATCTAATCTGCCAAATGTATGTGAATATCGTTCTTCATCACTATTATCACGTACCCGCACAATATCGTATTGATCCTACTCAGGCTACCCATGCTACTTAATCAACACAATACAATAGAAGATACAATGAATATCAAGTTACAAAACCATGTCAAAAGTTTATTCGTTGATAGATGAAAATCTTAGATCAAAGATGTGAAAAGGTTTTCTCAAGACCCACAAACAAGCAATCAAAGATAATCAATCAATAGAGAATCCAAACTAGTTCACAAACATATATTAGATGAAATACATAAGGTATCAAAAGATTACATCCAAACCCCAACAAGAGATCAAAGATCTTACCTCCTCCCTCTTAGGGTTTTGTATTTCTCTCTCTAAAATAAACTTGAAATGAAGAGAGATAAGTTCTGATGTAGAAAATATTACATATCCTCTAAAAAGCAAGAAAAGTACTTATATAGTACATTTAGGATCTGTCTTGTTCGCACTGCGAACAGATCCTTCGCCTAGCGAACAATAAATTAGGCACCTGAGGTGCCTCTGAATAGTTAAACCGCCCCGGAGGTATTTCCAAAATTTCGCTGTACGAGCAATCCTTCGCACTGCGAAGGCTTCGCTACAAACTTTGCACAACGAATTCTCCTCCAAATAGTTACTGCCTCAAGTCTGGGGCTATTCGCTAGGACATCTCTTCTCCTTCGCTCCAGCGAGTTGTTCACTACCTCGTTCGCACAACGAGTTTAGGTCCCTTTTCTTTCTATTTTGGTTTCCTGGCCTTCGCTATAAAGTTCTCTGTGCAAACTTTGTGAAGTTTTCTGGCAAGCTTCGCTAGGAGCTTCACACGACGAATTTTATGATGTTTTTCTGCTGTCTTGGTTACCTTGCCCAATTTCTTGTGTCTTACTATTCACTTGTTTTGTCCCTAATTCCTGCACAATAACACACAAATCAAAGTAACCAAGGAATTTTCCAACAATGAAACATATAATTTAAAACATGAGTGATTCTAATCACTTTCACCTACAAAAAGAATGAAAGATGCCAACATTTGATAGATCAAATAAGCAAAGTTTGGCATCTAACAACTCTCCCCAACTAGATTTTTGCTTGTCCTCAAGAAAAGTATGCCTCTAATTTCAAGCAAGAGGATTTGCTCAAGATTAAGATTCACCCAAGAATGGATAAAATGACTCAAATACAAAGAATGCAAACAAGCAATGGTTTCAAATGTTGAGAATGAACAATGCACAAGAACTAAATTCTTAAAGCAAATATTAAGTCATGCATCAATCAACAACAATATTTTTCATGAATGAATCACTCTATCTCTCATCTTCGAATAAGGATTGAAGAAATTACGCGTTTGCAACCGCGGGGTAAATTTCACTCACCTAACAAACAATGCCAATATCAATTCAATTCATATAACATCGAACAATCAAAAGTGAAAATATGGAAGCAAGAAGATCACTAAGGTCTTTAAGGTTGTAGCTTGGTCGGGTTTATAAACAAGATACATTTCTAAGGCCATTGAAACGAAATAGCCGATGTAAAAGAGACATTCACTATACATGTTATTTACACATCCCAACTTCATTCCATTTGTTTCTCAATTGCAAACCTTCACAAACCTTATTGCACAACTTATTCTTTCACTATTTTTCTTTTCCAAGCAAGCATTATTTTTCTCTTTTTTTTTTACATTCATATTCACACAAATTTTTTTTTCAATGCTTGCTTGAATTTTTCAAAAGTTGTAGCAACCTTCCATACTTCTTTTTCATTCTCCCCAACTTAACTTTTACTCAACCTTCAAGTGAATGCTCTTGGCTTTTTATGGCAAAGAGGACAATTAAAACAAATTCAAGGGTTCCAGAAATTTTTTAGAATCTCACAAAATTCAGAATGAGATTCTCATTGTTTGGGCTCAAAGGGGATTAATAAATTCTCTCTACTCACGGGTAAGTTACATTTGGATATGGTTGTGCTCAATATAAACAAGTGCCTTGATCATTTCTAATGCTTCCACAAATTCACAATAATAACAAGATAAAGCATGAACCAAACGAATCAACAAAGTTTATTAGAAATCCAACATTTAGTGAGTAATGGAAGCTTTCTCACAAGTTGTGGTTTTGGTCCTAAGTGAAACAATCATTCAAAAAAGTGGCTAAAAGAACAAATTTCATTTGCACAAAGACTTACGTTCTTAAGCATTCTAAAATTCTAAACAAAAGTAACCATGTACCTTGACAACATTCACTTGTTCCATACTATCATCACCATCCAAACTCGGTCGAATCTTCGTTGAATGCTTTTATACAAATAGCAACCACTCTAGAAGGAGTTCTCATCATTCCTAATCACACTAGAGAAAACATAAATGAAAACAAATATATAAAATATAAACAAATATACAAAGCTTAAAAATATAGAATAGTTGCAATGCACTTCAATATCTCAACACCAATCCCCGGCAACGGCGCCATTTTGCTGAAGCGGTAAAGCAGCAAGCAAAAATATTAAGTACCCAGTAATTTCGTCTCCACAGGGATCGGTGCGATGAAAGAACGCCATTCAATGGCCTCTACATTTCTAAGCTTGTTGTTCAAAAGGTTTGGTTTAAAAGATTTGAGGAACCATGAACAAAAGGCAGAAAATATAAAGACGGAAAATATAAAGTAAAGACTGAAATAAAAACGGAGCCTTGTTGGGATTGGATCTCATCAATCGATAACATATGCATTCTTCTGATTATGTTAAACACAACTCAATCGTTGATCTAATATCCTTACGTATCACCCACAACAGAGGTCGTCTCTAACGCAACGTCGAGAGAACAACCATGTTGTCTCATTGGTGATGTCTCACAAAACAAAAACATAACACAGAGCATTAAGAACTGATACTCATGCAAATGCTAAGCCTAAATCTATGTCTAGAGTTTAGGACCTAACATGTAATAATCCTAGACCCAGATCTGAAGAGTACATGTCAATAGCGGTTCAAATCAAAGATAAACAGGTAAGCAAAGATGACACCTATATCAGATAAACGATTGTTCCATATAAAACACAATGATCAGAATACGTACATACACTTAACCCTTTTTACATGTATTCATCTAATCTGCCAAATGTATGTGAACATCGTTCTTCATCACTATTATCACGTACCCGCACAATATCGTATTGATCCTACTCATGCTACCCATGCTGCTTAATCAACACAATACAATAGAAGATACAATGAATATCAACTTACAAAACAATGTCAAAAGTTTGTTCATTGATAGATGAAAATCTTAGATCAAAGATGTGAAAAGGTTTTGTCAAGACCCAAAAACAAGCAATCAAAGATAATCAATAAATAGAGAATCCAAACTAATTCAGAAACATATATTAGATGAAATACATAAGGTATCAAAAGATTACATCCAAACCCCAACAAGAGATCGAAAATCTTACCTCCTCCGTCTTAGGGTTTTGTATTTCTCTCTAAAATAAACTTGAAATGAAGAGATATAAGTTCTGATGTAGAAAATATTACATATCCTCTAAAAAGCAAGAAAAGTACTTATATAGTACATTAAGGATTTGTCTTGTTCGCACTGCGAACAAATTCTTCGCCTAGCGAACAACAAATTAGGCACCTGAGGTGCCTCTAAACAGTTAAACCGCCCCTGAGATATTTCCAAAATTTCGTTGTGCGAGCAATCCTTCACACTGCGAAGGCTTCACTGCAAACTTCACACAACGAATTCTCCTCCAAATAGTTACTGCCTCAAGTCTGGGGCTATTCGGTAGGACTTCGCTTCTCCTTTTCTCCAGCGAGTTGTTCGCTACCTCGTTCGCACAACAAGTTTAGGTCCCTTTTCTTTCTGTCTTGGTTTTCTGGCAAGCTTCACTAGGAGCTTCGCACGGCGAATTTTATGATGTTTTTCTACTGTCTTGGTTTCGTTGCGCAATTTCTTGTGTCTTACTATTCACTTGTTTTGTGCCTAATTCCTGCACAATAACACACAAGTAAAAGCAACCAAGGCAATTTCCAACAATAAAGCATATCATCTAAAACATTAGTGATTCTAATCACTTTCACCTACAAAAAGAATGAAAGACGCCAACATTTGATAGATCAAATAAGCAAAGTTTGACATCTCACATTAGTCACCAACAATTGCTAATGCAGTGTAATCAGTTGATTATAGTGGATTAAGTTCTTGTGTATAAGGCGAAATCACCTTGGCAGATGGACTGTATTAGCTTGATAGTTTTCATGTGAACCAGGATATACTGTGTGTCTTTCTCTCTTGTTAGTTTATTTGTGATCTTTGTTTGAGTTCCACAAAAAGCTTTCACTTTTGAAAACCCAATTCAAACCCTTATTTCCCGTGTTTTCTCACACCTTCAATTGGTATCAGAGCTCCAGTTTTGATTATGATAAAAGTTTTATTAAGACTTCACCGTGTTCAGTACCGATCCAGTATTTGTGTGAGATGTCATGGCTGCAACTAATGCTAATCTTATTCCAGATGAGAAAGATCAATACAGTGCCAAACCACTAGTCTTTGATGGTGAAAAGTTTGACTACTAGAAAGATAGAATTGAAAGTTTCTTTCTTGGCAACAACATAGATCTTTGTGATCTCGTAGTTGATGGTTATACTTAACTAGTTGATGATGAAGGAGTAAAAGTATCAAGAAGTGTTATGACCAACCAACAAAAGAAAGATTACAAGAATCATCATAAGGCAATAACTATACAGTTAAATGCTATCTCTTATACTGAGTATAAGAAGATAACAAACAGAGACACTGCCAAGTCCATTTTTAACTCTCTAAGAATGACTCATGAAGGAAATGCTCAAGTTAAAGAGACAAAGGAGATTGCCTTAATCCAAAAATATGAGGCATTCAGAGTGGAAGATGATGAAACAGTTGAGAATATGTTTTCAAGGTTTCAAATGCTAGTCATAGTTAAAGTTCTGAACAAAAGGATACTCAACTACTAATCATGTCAAAAAGATCATCAAAAGCCTTCCCAAGAAATAGAGACCTATGGTAACTGCTTTAAAGCTATCCAAGGATCTAAATGGTATAAGTCTTGAAGAACTTATTAGTTCTTTAAGAAGTCATGAGATAGAGCTGTAGGAAGATGAACCTCAGAAGAAGAATAAACCGATTGCTCTTAAGTCTAAACCTGAAAAGGAAAATGCTTATCAAGCTGAGAAAGAATTAGAAGATTCTGATGAAGACTCAGAAGATGAGCTATCACTTATCTCCAGAAGGATCAATAAATTCTAGAAACATAGGCAAGGGAAGTTCATAGGATCAAGAAGAAACAAAAGTCGTGCGGACTTATCTTCTGGACAGAAGAAGCAGAGTTATGAAAAAGAAGTCATCTGCTATGAGTGCAATGAGCCAGGTCATTGCAAGAATGACTGTCGAAAGATTAAGAAAGACAAGAAGCCTAAGAAGAACTTCACCAAAGTCTAGAAGGGACTCGTGGCAACTTGGGACGACTCTGATTCGAAGAAGAAGAATCTGATGAAGAACATGCAAATGTTGCACTAGTGGCAACAATAATTAACATTGAAGTCTCTGGAGAACCAGAAGACAAAATGCTATCAGAATCAGAATCAGTCTCAGACTTAGAGTCGTATCTTTCAGAAATGCTGAAAAAATATCAAACTCTTCAAAGTAAATACAAGGATCTTAAAAAATCTCATGTAATTACTTCTAAAGCCAGAGATAAGCTTGAACAAAATAATTATTCTTTGAATGAAAATGTTTTTTCTTTAAAAAATAGTAATTGGGCTTTGAAAAGCGAAGTTTCTAAACTAGAAGAAGAATTAGTCCCAAATATCTTTGACACTAATTGTGTCAACATGTATGATAGAGCATTCCAACACTTTCTGGATAAACTCATAGATAGAAGTAAGATTGCTTCCATAATCTATGGAGTTAGTAAAAATGGTAAGAAAGGTTTGGGGTGTATCGAAACATTTGAAAATGACGAAAGTCAACCTGTAAAACCAAAACCTTTCTATGATCATTTCGTGCCTTTTGGTACTAAGCTTGATTGTTCTGAGCTTGAGAAAGCACCTTCATCGACACTGAAATATATTTCTAAACCTAAGTATCATGTACAAATTCCACTTGATAATCCTATTGCAAATAAGCCCAAGGTTATTAAATACTCTGGGAAAACTAACAAAAGAGGACCCAGAAAGTGGGTACCTAAGGATAAGATAATCTATGTTACAAATATCCTTAGCAGCTCAGCTGAAACACCAATCATGGCACCTGGACAGTGGTTGCTCATGACACATGATGGGAAGAAGGCATATGTTCCAAAGTTTGGAACTTAAGCCTGGAGGCTTCGTCGGTTTTTGAGGAAATCATAAGGGTAAAATCATTGGCTCTGGAACTGATGGTAATGGTAAGCTTCCTTCTATTACTAACGTTATTTTGGTTGATGGTTTGATGCATAACTTATTGTCAATTAGCCAACTTAGTGATAATGGTTATGGTATCATTTTTAATTAAAAGTCCTATAAGGCTGTTAGTCAGAAGGATGGCTCAATCTTTTTTAATGGAAAGAGGAAAAACAACATTTATAATATTAGACTTTCTGATCTTAAGAAGCAGAATGTCAAACACTTAATGTCTGTTAATAAGGAGCAATGGATATGGCATAAACGTTTGGGCTAAGTTTGGATGAGAAATATTTCTCATCTAAATAAGCTTGAATTAGTCAGAGGCTTGCCAAATCGGAAGTATTCTTCAGATGCTCTTTGTGAAGCATGTCAGAAAGGAAAGTTCTCAAAAACTTCCTTCAGAGCAAAAAATGTTGTTTTTACTTCTAGACCGTTAGAACTTATACACATTGATTTGTTTAGACCAGTGAAAACTACCTCATTCGGTGGAAAGAAGTATGAATTAGTTATTGTTGATGACTATATTTGTTGGACATGGGTAAAATTCTTAAAACACAAGGATGAGTCACATTCTGTGTTCTCTACCTTTTACTCACAAGTGCAAACATAAAAGGATTGCAAAATTGTTAGATTCAGAAGTGATCATGGTGGAGAATTTGAGAAAAAAGCACTTTGAGAATCCTTTTGATTCCCATGACATTTCCCATGATTTCTCCGGTTCCAGAACTCCACAACATAATGGAGTAGTGGAAAGGAAGAATAGGATTTTGCAAGAAATGGCTCGTACCATGATCCAAGAAACTGACACGACTAATCACTTCTGGGCAAAGGCAGTAAATACAACATGTTATATTCAGAACATAATTTCCATCAGACCTATTTTGGGTAAGACTCCTTATGAACTATGGAAGAATAGAAAACCCAACATTTCATATTTTCATCCTTTTGGTTGTATTTGTTTTATGTTAAACACTAAAGAGAATCTTGGCAAGTTTGACTGCAAAGCTCAAAAGTATTTATTGTAAGGATACTCTAAATGCTCTAAAGTCTACATAATATATAACAAAGAAACACAAATTGTTAAGGAATCAATTCATGTCAAATTCGACGATAAGCTTGACCATGAAAAGTTAAAGCTAGTTGAAAAGTTTGCAGATTTGAAGATTACCTTATCATAATCCAAGGAGGAAGATTCTAAAGAAGGAGACAAAGAAGCAGAATCTACAAAGTCAGATACAATCTCACCAGAAACAGCAAATAGTCCATCTCATCAGAAGAAGAATAAGCTAAGGAACTCTTATGGGTTTATTATCACTAATAGAGCCAACATTAATTGATGATGCTTTTCGAGAGAATGAGTGGATTCTGGACATGCAAGAAGAACTGAATCAATTCACCAGAAACGATGTTTGAGATCTTGTTTAGAAACCTAAAGGTGTCCACGTCATTGGAACAAAATGGATATTCAGAAACAAGCTTGATGAGAAAGGTGAGATCGTAAGAAACAAAGCATGACTGGTAGCACAAAGTTATAGTCAGTAAGAAAGGATATACTATATTGAAACCTTTACACCAGTTTGCAGGTTAAAATCTATTCACTTATTAGTTTCCTTTGCTATTAATCATGACATCACTTTATATCAAATGGATGTAAAAAGTATATTTTTAAACTGGTATATTTCAGAAGAAATGTATGTGCACCAACCTCCTGGTTTTGAAAGTTTTGAAAACCCATATTTCATTTTCAAACTTAAAAAATCGTTATATGGTGTGAGACATGCTCCCAGAGCTTGGTATGAAAGGATAAGTAAGGTAAAGATAGCATGCAAAGTTCAGAATAACCACAACTGTGGGAAGTAAGGCAGCAAGCAAACGTGAATGCAATTAATTAAATGCAAACAACAATCATGGATAGACATCACACAAGTATGAACATGCTTTGACATAGCTCTAAATTTGTCCATTGATTATCTTCATACAAAATTGTGTCATCAAAATACATGGTTTTGTCATTATCAAAAAGGGGGAGATTGTTAGAACAAGATTTTGTTTTGTCCGATATCTCTCAGTTTTGATGATAACAAAGTAGTATTTGTGTGAGAAAAATTTTGGTACTCTAACGTTTGTTCTTCAGAAGAATTAACAAAGAGGTTCTGACTCTGATAGAGACCATGTGCAATGTCACTCTAATATGACCAAAGTCGCTTCTGCGCTATAAGAAGCAAGTCTTCTTCTGATCTACTCACATTGGGAAAGATTCTAAGAAGATAATATATTGCTGCTGCAATGTTCTCTTGGTTTCTGCCTCTGAACATGACTCTGATATTTTACTTCTGAAGGCTTTCTAGCTTCTGAAGTCATTATCTTCTGAAGAATAAGTGCTGAAGACCCTGAAGACAAGGTTCTGCTGAACAAAGTTCTAAAAACTCTGAAGACTTGAGTTTTTGAAGATTAAGTAGTGTAGACTCTAAAGATAAATTTCTGCTGAACGACGTTCCAAAGACTCAGAAGACTTAAGTTACCTGTGACTAAGGGTACTGAAAACTGAGTGCTTAAAGCTCTGAAGACAAGGTTCTGAAGACTTAAGACTTTGAAGACTCAGTGATCAACTCTTCTACTCATGCTTCAATCATTTCTATTCAGAATCCTCTGATGTACATAAGATAATCTCAAACGTTTACAAGGAAAAATAGTACATAGTACGTTTCAAAATTCCATTGCACTACCATTCCACTATCCTGATTTGGTGGTACAAAGGACAACTTTTGTGTACGATTTTCATCCCTGCTTAACGACATTATTTCAAGTTACCATCTATCTAAAAGGATATTCTTGATCTTCCCTCCAATGGATCTTTTTTCCGGCTATATAAAAACTTGATGACTTGAAGAAAAATAGAGTGATATACAAGAGATTGGCATAACGATTCATACAACGAAAAATGATTATCAAAGAAGTATGAATGATCTATGAAGAACTGAAGCAACAATATTGAAACAACACAATACAATGAAAGAACATTGTTCATAGTGTGAAAGTTTCTTTATGTCATTAGAGCTTTTAATAGTGTTTATATCTGCTTGTGTAGAAGCAATTCATTGTAAACATTTTTGTTCAAAATGTTGTTTGTAACTCCTTAAGGGACCAGTTAGGTCAGAATCTTTAAGAAGAGACAATTAGTCTTTGTTGTTAGTCACCAACGATTTCTAGTGCAGATTATATTTCCTTAAAGGACCAGTTGGGTCAGAATCCTTAAGAAGAGATGGTTGTCTGTGTTGTTAGTCACCAGCGGTTGCTAGTGCAGTGTAATCAGTTGATTATAGTGGATTAAGTCCTTGTGTATAAGGCGAAATCACCTTGGCGGATGGATTGGATTAGCTTGATAGTTTTCAAGTGAACCAGGATATATCGTGTGTCTTTCTCTCTTGTTAGTTTATTTGTGATCTTTGTTTGAGTTTCACAAAAAACTTTCACTTTTGAAAACCCAATTCAAACTCCCCTTTCTTGTGTTTTCTCACACCTTCATTTACAAGAGTACAAAGAAATACCATGAGTCTAACCTAGTGCTTTTTAGACTTTTAGTACCTAAGAGTTTATTTCTAGAAGAGGATATCCTGGTACTTTTAAGAATTTTACTTTGAATGAAAAAAAGTGATGCTAACTCAACACGCTCTAACAAATTTTAAGTTCCTTGGAGGCTAGATTCGTATTCTCTTTTTCTGATGAATATTTTACCAAAAACCACTAGTGCAAAAATGACTTTTTACATCGGGTCAAAAACACATTTTACATCGGGTCTGGGTCCGATGTAAAGCCAAGCGATGTAGTAAATCAAAGACATTTTACATCGGGTCATAGACCGATGTAAAAAATACATCTACTACATCGGTTGACAGTTAAGACTGATGTGAAATATATTATTATTAATTTTTTTTTTAAAAAAAGCACTTTTTACAACGGTTGTTATTCGGAACCGATGTAAAATGTGTCATATGTGGTTTTTTACATCGGTTGGTCAGTAGAACCGATGTAAAAGGTGTCATAGGTGTGTTTTTTTACATCGATTGCCTTTTTGACCCGATGTAAAATGTGTCATAGGTATGTTTTTTTACATCAGTTTCCTTTTTGACCCGATGTAAAAGGTGTGCTACGTGTCTTCAAAATTTATGTTTTTACATCGGTTTTTAGGCACACCCACCCGATGTAAAATGTAGGTTGTTTTTCTTAAATATTTAGACTAATTTTTATCCGAATCGATATGGAATCCCTGTAATTTTTTTGGTACCTAATTTTTCATATTTTTCCAACATCACACATACCAAATTTTAGTCCCTATTTGGTATGCAATTTTTTATATTTTTTCAACTAACCTTTTAGTTTCATTGCACCAAATAGCTAGGATACACATATTCTTCAACATGAACAAATTGATTTACAAAAGTACTAATCTAATATACATACAATTGTTCAATCCACAAGAAATTGATTTACAAAAGTACAAATTGATTTACAAAAGTACTAATCTAGTACACATATTCTTCAATATTCAACCATTTATAAGTCCTTTACCACACTTGAATACTAACATGCAATCCACAAGAAATCCGTTGTAGCTAGCTTCGGTAGAGAACACCAAAATCACATTTGCTGACAATAAATAATAATAACAATAAACATCAGCAAACAATACCAAAATCAAGAAACTCAAATCAGGTATACATAGACAATTCTATATAACTCATCATATAAAGCTTAATTTTTATATAACTCAAAGAAACATTTTGCCCAACGGAGTCGCAAATCATACAAATCATCTTGTATTAATTCTGTTGGATCATCAAATACCTACAATATGTAAATAGCAATATAAAGTTACTCTTTGAAAATTCACCTTAAGTTGCAAACGCAAAGTAAATAACAAAGTAAGGTTATTTTTATTTACCTGCAACCAAGACTCGGTTATGTTGGCAGAGACAATATCCAACATATTTTTCATAACATAGTATCCACAGTCAATAGAGTTATGTTGTCGCCTTGTCTAAAACAAATGACACAATTAGTGAATACTTATGATAAAATTAAATATAAAATTATAATTTACATGATGCTTACTTTGGGTTGGAGCCATGTAGCCTTTTTTCTATTTCCATTTGTCATTTGATAAACCCCGAAAGAACTAATTCAGAAAAAAAATCCATATAGAGCAACATAAAATATGAAATTACTTTTGTAAAATTTTATGTATATGAGATATAACATATACTATAACAAAATTCACATAAAATATAAACTTACTTTGTAACAATTTTCTTCATGGTTGGATTAAGTTCCCGATGAAGTGAACAAAAGACGACCACAATATTGTCTTTTGGACAAATGACTATTAATATCAAAACTTCACGTTGAGAATAGTTAACTTTTCCAAGTGAAAGACAACACCTTAAATTTCACGTTGAGAATAGAAACCTATACGGGAGACAGCACCTTAAAATTCAACCAAACTGAAAGCAAAAACAACCGATTAGAAGAATACACATGAGATGAACAACAAACCAAACATAAATAATATAAATAAGCAACGCATGGATTTAGTTTCTCTACTATTATGAGTCGCATCACCAGTATCTTTTACTTATTATTTATTATTTTAATTAAGAACAACCTATGATATACATGTATGCTTTTGAATAAACATATTTATTTTTTGTATTTTATAAATTGGGGATTAAAAATAAGTAGCAGTACACGATAAACATATTTGGTTTTTGTATTCTTGTGTGCGTACGTATATGGCTAACTAATTCATCAACATTATGTAAATATGATGAGAGAAAATAATTAATCAGAGAAAATATGATGAGAAACTTACGTAAAAGGGATTCACCTCATCTTCGGCGAAGGGATTGGTGGCGGCGGAAAAAAAAGAAGAAGAATGACGGACGGTGGCGGTGGTGACAACACCTTAAAATTCAACCAAACTGAAAGCAAAAACAACCTATTAAAAGAATACACATGAGATGAACAACAAACCAAACATAAATAATAAAAATAAGCAATGCATGGTTAGTTAACAATTTTATTTTATTTTGAATAAACAATTTTATTTTGAATACACCGATTAGTTAACAATTCTAGTTATTTACGAAAAGGATTAGAGCTCACTGAGTTTGGTTCTACTATTTATGATAAAAAAAAATATTTCAAATCAATCTGACTTTGCCAAGTGTTTTTTCTATATATATATATATATATATATATATATATATATATATATATATATATATATATATATATATATATATATATATATATATATATATATATATATATATATATATATATATATATATATATATATATATAAAAACTTACAAACATTATGTATATACAATTTAAAATTAAATGGCACTACTAATAAAAAGAGTATGGCTAACAGTACCATATATATACATTTGGAAAAAGCATCACATCAACATGTATACATTTTGAAGAATAACATCAGCGTGCAATAGGAGAAGAAAAAGTTGAAAAAAAATGAATCTTGGATAGTTGAAAGAGTGTTTCCTGGTTATGTTTATGAGAGGGTTGTTAATTTGTGAGAGAATAAAATATGAGATAGAGATGTGATAGTATTGAGTATGAGAGAAAAAATATCAAGCGGTGTTTGTATGAAAAACAGGGTGGTGGTTATGGCGGTCAAATGGTATATTATTTGTGTTATTTCTATGATTTATGTGAAGAAAATGGAACATAAACATACACTTGGATAGTGCTTACTAAAAAAACATTGCAACTTAAAAGAAAAGAACACCTAATATAAGAGGATTAACCTTCCAATACATACCGTAAGCAAATATTCGGAGAATATTTTCCTACAGCTCCCATAGCATCAAAGCTATCATAGACTTCATCATATGAGGTGAAAATTTCTTGCTCATGAGTTTGGAAGAAAATGGTGGAATGATTTATGAATAGTGTATGTGGGAGAAAAGAAGAAGTGTATTCTATGTTCTTTTCTTTTTCTATTTCAATAGTCCAGAGAGAGTGTTATATTAAAGTGTGTATGTGTTGTCATGTGAGAAAAATGTGGTTTTTAAGGTTATGTATTTTAGCAGAAAAAATGAAAGAAAGGTGAGGTTATGCGTATGGTATACAAGTGTAAGTGTACAGTGCAGTTAGTATTTCACAAAAGAGTGGTCACTTTTATATAAACACTTCAACATGAAAAAAATCATTGTATCGAATATTATAACCTTTATATGTATGTATATAAATAACTAATGTACATGTGAAAGATCCAAAATAATTTTACTGCATGAAATGTTATTCCTCCCAGATCTAGTTGAAATGTTCGTTTGTCTCTATGTGAGTCCCAGTTTCAATCCTAGTTTGTATGTATATTATAGGTTTGTCTTTATGTGAGTCCCAGTATCAAACCTATGATATACATGTACGAGTACGAGTATCAATCCTATTTTGAATAAACATATTTATTTTTTGTATTTTATAAATTGGGGATTAAAAATAAGTAGCAGTACACGATAAACATATTTGGTTTTTGTATTCTTGTATCAGTATATGGCTAACTAATTCATCAACATTATGTAATTATGATGAGAGAAAATAATTAGTCAGAAAATATGATGAGAAATTTACGTAAAAGGGATTTACCTCATCTTCCGCGAAGGGATTGGTGGCGGCGGAAAAAAAAGAAGAAGAATGACGGACGGTGGCGGCGGAGGAAGAAGAATGGTAGACGGTGGCGGCAGAGGAAGAAGAAAAATAATGATAGTGGAAGCGAAGAAGAAGAAAAATGGAGATGGAGACGGGGAAGCGAAAAAGAAGAACGATAAGAGATTTTTGAGAGTTGGAGAATCTTAAGTTTTCAGATAGGGTTTTGGGATTTTAAGAAACATTTTTATCGGTTGGTAAATAGGTTGGCAAATAGGCCTGATGTAGAAGGTTTAATCAATTTTATTTAAATTTTTATTTAGAATCTTATTACATCAGTTGGGCTAATTGGCCTAATGTAAAAGGTTTAATAAGTCTTATTTATTTTTTTATTGAGAAACTTATTACATCAGTTGGGCAAAATGACCCGATGTAAAACGTTTAATCCATTTATTTTTTTATTGAAAAACTTTTTACATTAGTTGGGCAAAATGACCCGATGTAAAACGTTTAATCCATTTATTTTTTTATTGAAAAACTTTTTACATCGATTGGGATAAACAACCCGATGTAAAATGACTTAATCTATATTTTTTATTAATATGAAGAAGCATCTCATAATATCTGTATTTTTTATACAATTTCGTAATTAGTGCATGTGATCACATTTTATATGAATTTTAAAAAAATATAATCTAGATGATATATACTAAAGAATTGAAATTTTTGTTTAATCCTTTATGTTACAAAATTAAAATATCATGCAATTATTATCAGTTAAATATAAATCAATTAAAAAAATTTCAATTAAAATGACTTAATCTATTTTATTTATTTATTTATTGAGGACTTTTATATCCATTTATTTTTTTATTGAAAAACTTTTTACATCGGTTGGGATAAACAACCCGATGTAAAATGACGTAATCTATATTTTTTATTAATATGAAAAAGCATCTCATAATATCTGTATTTTTTATACAATTTCATAATTAGTGCATGTGATCACATTTTATATGAATTTTAAAAAAATATAATCTAGATGATATATACTAAAGAATTGAAATTTTTGTTTAATCCTTTTATGTTACAAAATTAAAATATCATGCAATTATTATGAGTTAAATATAAATCACTTAAAAAAATTTCAATTAAAATGACTTAATCTATTTTATTTATTTATTTATTGAGGACTTTTACATCGGTTGGGGTAAACGTCCCGATGTAAAAAATTTTATAATAAATTTTTTTATTATGAGTAGCATCACCAGTATCTTTTATTTATTATTTATTATTTTAATTAAGAACAACCTATGATATAGGTGTATGAGTATCAATCATATTTTGAAAAAACATAGAGAAACTATAGAGAAAATAATTAATTAGAGAAAATACGATAAGAAACTTACGGAAAAGGGATTCACCTCATCTTCGGCGAAGGGATGGGTGGTGGCGGAAAAAAAAAGAAAGAATGACGGACGGTGGCGGTGGAGGAAGAAGAATGGTAGACGGTGGCGGCGGAGGAAGAAGAAAAACAATGATGGTGGAAGCGAAGAAGAAGAAAAATAGAGACGGAGACGGTGGAAGCGAAGAAGAAGAATGATAAGAGATTTTTGGGAGTTGGAGAATCTTAAGTTTTCAGATAGGGTTTTGGGATTTTAAGAAACATTTTACATCGGTTGGGCAAATAGGCCTGATGTAAAATATTTAATCAATTTTATTTAAATTTTTATTTAGAATCTTATTACATCAGTTGGGAAAATTGGCCTGATGTAAAATCTTAATCTATTTTATTTATTTATTTATTGAGGACTTTTACATCGGTTGGGATAAACAACCCGATATAAAATCCTTTATAACAAAATATCTTATTATTTACGACACTGGGGTACATGGCCCAATGTAAAATGTTTCACCCATTTTATTTATTTTTTATTGAGAACTTTTTACATCGGTAGGGATAAACGGCCCGATGTAAAATCCTTTATAACAAAATTTCTTATTATTTACGACACTGCCACCGCGTTATTTTTTACATCAGTGGAAATATATGTCTGATGTAAAATCCTTAAATCAAATATTTCTCACATCATATTATTTATAAATCTGATGTAAAATCCTTTAACAAATATTTTTCACATCATATATCTAAAAATCTGATGTAAAATCATTTAACCAAATGTCTTATTTTTAGTAGTGAACATATTTATTGAAAACACACGTGTATTGCATAACATTATTAAGTGAGATAGGAAAAAATGTTTCCTTCTTTCAATTTGCCTTCATAATCCCAAGATATACCTCATGGGTTGATCAAGCTTCCTGAAAGATTAATCATTTACCCACTCTAGATGCAATTCTAGTATAACATCAAAGTAAAATGGAATTATGATCATAATGGCGTCAAACTATGTGTTTAATTATGGCTTATGGGGAGGAGATATGACTGTCTGCATCATAAAGCCTTCAGTTCGATCTTTGTGACACCAAATGAAGATCTCTTTATCGAGCTTGCCAAGTGAATTTTCTTCTAAAAGAATTCAAATCCAACAAATTACATCTGACTATCATGTTAACAACCTTATCAACCCTAGATTAAGAAAATTTTCCTCCTTGTTATTTAGAGGATATTAAAATATCATTAAAGTCACCCAATAACATCCATAGTTGAATAATAAGGATGCTCAAGTTACGAAGATAATATCCTCACATAATCTCTCATTGAAAGTGTGGCATTGGCAAAAACACTTGAACAAACCAAAGGCATATTACCCTAAGTCACTTTAAAATTAATACATTGAGACATAATGTCGATTACTAAAAAGGAATTTGACCCATAACCATTATTTAAGACCTACCACTACTATAAAAAAACATCTTTATGCTCAATTAAATATGAATTGTTACCTTGGTTTCATATGCAAGGTAACGAAGGGCGTCATTAAACGTGTGTCATTTTACCTCTTTATTATTGATCTATCGACGGGAAATGTGTAAAGTTCATGAGTTCTATCTCTAGTGATAACGTTTTATAATTTTTAAATAGCAAAAACACCTTTTCCCTCAGTTTTGTCATTTAACTGACGGGTAAAACGCAATCGAGTTTATTGTATCTAATATGGATTGCTTATTTCACCAAACCCTGACGGAACATATAAATTTTCAAATTGTTTACAAAATAATCATATGCACAATTATGTTATGTTTGAAGAACAACTTACACTAGCTAATCAATGATTTTCAAGCATCTTGTAACTCATTATTGATCTCTCATTCTTTAATTGTTCGAATCATGTCCAATATTTCAAGTTCTTGATTCAACACTTCCTTCTCTACTAATTAATTCTTCAAAGCATTAAATTTGATGTTTTGTAAAATGAACAAGTATAAAAGAAAGTTGAAAGAAAATTAATGCATTGAGAGAGATCTTAACCATTAAAAAAAGCGAGGTGAATGATGAGTTACAAAATGCTCAAAAAACATTAATTAGTGTAAGATGTTTTTCAAATACAACATGATTTTTTATACTATTATTTTCAAAAAAGTTTTAATAGGTTATATGTTCAATGAGGGGTTAGTGAAACAAACAATCGACATTAGATATATAAACTCAACTGTATTTCTCGTCATTCTAATGTCCTCTTAAAATTTTGACGGAACATGATGAGAGCTACACAAAGAATCACAAAAATATAATCTCAATCTCAATCTCAATATCAAACTCAATAATATCAATAACTAAACAACATCATATAACTTTCAAAACTTTGCTTAGTATAACAACTAAAGATCTCAATCTCATTCTCAAACCCAATATCAACAACTAAACAAGAACAACAATAACAATATCAACAACTCAACAACAACAACATTAACTTTCAATCTCAATCTGAACACCAACATTAACTTTGAATCTCAATCTAAACAACAACAACATTAAACAACAACTCAAAAATAACAATGTATCAAAAAACTACATCAACATCAACAATAAACCTATTATGTACTTATCTAAACAAAAACAACAACATATAACATTCAATCTCAGTTTAAACAACAACAACAAGAATAAACCTCTAGGGTTTACGGTCTCAACAACAACAACAAAAACAACAACAACAACATATCATATTCGTAAGTGATGTTTGACGTATGAGATATGTGAAAAAGAAGTGAAAAAAATGATTTCTATTTTCCGTTCTAGCAATTATCGGACGAGAGCCCTAAACACATATTATCTTCGTATTTCCTTTCTTTTTTACGTGTTGGAGGATGATATGTTGTTTAGTGGCTTATTATTGAATTAAAAATAAAATAGGAAGAAATACGTCACCTTAAAAAAATTAAAAATATAAACTACAGTTGTGATTCGAAACATGTATCCCGAATTAGTTTATCCTTCGATTATTTAACAAAATCTACAGATTAGATGATACTATTTTTTAGAGAAAAAAACGTGATGCGTCTAAGAATTATACCTGAATGTTTATTGGGTGAGGTGAAATTATCATTATAAAATATATTATTTATAGTAGTGTACAGACCACATGAGTGTCCTTCGACCTCCATATATATATATATATATATATATATATATATATATATATATATATATATATATATATATATATATATATATAAAAGATTTCTTCTCCCAAAAACTTTTAGAGTGGTCAAATTTTATGAGTTTTACACTGAACAACTACATCAAGTTTAAAACGTTTTAGAATTTCACACATGAAAATGGTTCATGCGACTAAAAAACCCCCTCACATTTCATGCTAGAAATTATAGACTCCTTAAGGAAAACACTTATAGTCTTGGGTTTCTCAACAACACATTCAATCATACATTCCGTCGTCCATTTAACTCTCTTTTGAGAGAATTCATTCACATTCATTTTTGTGTTGCTTCAATTTCTCATCATCCGGTGAATTGTAGTCTTCCAAAAGCTAGATATGATTTCAGTTTGAAAAAAAATATAAAAATAACAAGATTGGACATTTAAAATATGAAAATTTGTCCTTCAAATTTAACTCTATATATGAGTTTAGATTCGGGAAAAAAATTAAATGGATAAAATATTTTTAAAACACCAAGCTAGTGGACCACAAAAGTAATACGACCCCATTAAAAACTTGCATTATAATCTAATTAAAATTTTCCAAAATAATGCATCACTTTCGATCAGTTGGCATCTCCAACAATAAAGAAACCATTACAAAATCCCAAACACAATGAGTATGGAGCAAGAACAATTTGGGTTAACAACAAAATTTATTGAATACTCAAATGCACTGGACAGTGGTCCCTTAATCTAATGGATGGTAGCAAAGGTACCATATTGATAATAATAGTACATCGTCTATCACATCATTCATAACTGTGTTTCATAAGGTGTATTGTTTTGTAGGCTCAATGACACATATTTCTTTGTATCGATATGATCAATGCTCAATACGTTCTTACCCTTAATTTAAAGGCATATAAACAAAACCCTAACTGAGGTTGCTATAACAGTAATATGAATTGCGACTTTTAACTTTGTACCATCATTTATTTTGTTTGGTGGATAGTACACAAGTAAATTGATTGATATTGCAAGATAAATTTTATTTTTAAGTAATTAGGTGTCAAGGAAATTGTACCTCACAAAAAAAGGTATATAAAACAAGTTGATCGCAAGTTTGAATTTAGGATAATAACTATGTGAAATTATTTTTTCACTCTTGAAACTTCTCATAAATATCTCAGGTTGATAAATATCCCATTAAATTAGATAAAGTGCAACATCTTATATGCGAAACACCAGTAATAAGTTCTAAATAAATTTTTTTTTACACAAATTCTAAATAATTAAAAACATCAATTAAATATAAACAATATCATAGATCAATAATATTAATTACTTCGTCACTAGGCTCCCTATGCATGTCGCAATTTCATCAAAGGTCCTAGAACGAATTAAATTCGAATACATAGTACGAAGAGATCTTATCAATGTAACATCTAACTTGATCGGTCACTTGGTACTAAATAATCAAATATTGAGAACATAGTTGTCACATCATTGTCATGTTGAAGTTGCACGTTGGATATTTAAACATGTCTATCATTGTCGACTAACATGAAGTGATGCTCAATGTCGATTACCCTTCTTCTACAGAGGTAGTTGAAACTGTGATTCAATTAATAGAGTTGGTCCTTCATATTATACATTATAACATCGACATTGATCAGGAACAAATAAAGAGAGGTCCCCTTGTACTACAACAAGGTTAGAATTCGTTAATAAGGAGAGGTCCCCTTGTACTACAACAAGGTTAGAATTCGTTATGACTGAGTATAGATAAAAATAGTTCATTAGATTGACATGGTTTAGATTATAGAATTGAACCATGCAAACCCCCCTCTGAGTATCGGTTCAAAGTATAAATTGGAACCATGTGAAACGCCTATCAACTATGCGAAATCAGGGCGACTAGATCCTTAATTGAAGAAATATGGTCCATATACTTAGCCTACATGTGATCAATCTCGGTTGAAGTGGTCATATATGGATAAGAAATAATGGGATGACTAGAAATATTCTGCACGTACCCAAACTGGCAAATGAATCACTCAAAAAGGTATCAAACCTTACACAATCCACTTTTTAATTAACCATACACTACTATAAAATCTATATACAACAATGTCATGGTTATCACGGTACCACGAAGGACCGTGATGACATCTTCTACTTAATACACAAACATTTTCATTTATTTACTTATTAAAATTTTGATATAATATAATCACGGATGAAAGATACAATCGTGGTTATATAATTACCCTTTCATCGGTTCGAATCTAAACACCCTCAAATATTTTATTTTCTCAACATTTATTCGCACCTTTATATTTTTATTTATTTTTAATTTCAAAATAAATTTGATACCACCACGGTTGAGTAACTCAACCGTTATGACTTATTCTAAATATTTTTAATTGTAATGTACTGACTCTTCAAATATTTTATTTCTTTAACATTTAGTCGCACCTTTTTATTTTTATTTATTTTTAATTTTTAAATAAATGTGATATCATCACGGTTGCGTAGCTGAACCATTGTGACATATCTTTCATTTTGTTTTAAATATTTTAAATTGTAATATAATAGAGCTTCTTTATGAAATTTAATTAAGCAAATAATATATCACCACGGTTCTGGTTGTTGACCGTGGTGGTATCATTAATTCATTTTTATCACAGCTAACTACCTTGTCTCTTCAGTAGTCATTCTTTGTTGAGAAATGATACGATACGAAACACCATTTCAATCTTAACATTCAGTATTGAGAAACAAAACACCATGGCAACCCTAACATTCATCGTTCATCATCACCGTTCATCATTTTTCATCAGATGTTCAATGATTCATCTTTTTTTATCGGTTCATCATTTTCCATTGGTTGTTCATTTTCAACCCGTAGTCACCAGTTCATTTTCAACCCTAACGCCAACGCCAACACTAACATCATCGTCATCGTCAAGGAGGAATACAACAACAACACTATCTATTTCAACCCAAATATTTATTTTACTTATTCATCACGTTTACGGTACGTAAAACTTTTTTCTCATGCATCTACAGTAAACTTCAGTTTTCATTGTTGTTGATGTTGTTGTTCTTGTTATTTTTTCCGGTTCTTGTTGAATGTGTGTGATAAAACTTGATTAATCTTTTGTTGTGGTTGTGGTTATTGTTGTTGTTGAATGTGTATGTGATAATAGATGGAAGAGTTTGTTGTTGTTGTGGTTTTTGAAAATAGATGTTGTCTTCGTCATATTCTTCATGTAGTGGCGAGGAAACTATGACAAGTGATACTTAAAACAAAAAGAAAAGATCACAAAGAGGTTCTACAATGCTTACCAAAATAACAAAAGTCCACAAATCTGGTAATAAATTGCCTATTGTGTTTGATTCATATTATAGAGTAGTTGATGGTGAATACTTTTTTCTTTTTAATAGTAATGTTACGTTCCTTGGGTGTAGAAAAGATAGTATATTGATAGATGATTGGAAACAAGCACCAAAGGCTGTCAAAGATAGCATATGGACATACATTAAGGTATTAATATAAATTTCCATCATTTCGATATCTTTCTATAATTTTTAATACATTCTTATTGGTTTAAATGTAGTTGACTTTTGAGTTTATGGATGGTGGTAAGCACTTAAAAAAAGTGGTTAAGTCATGTTGGTATGTATTAGAGGAGCTTTAAGTCATGACTCATGCATGACTATATTAGGAAGCCTAAGATTGGTCTTAAGCATCCATGGGTGAGATATAGTTTTCTCTCGAAGAAGGTTTGCAAAAAAAGTTTGCGAAGGGTCGTCGTTGTGAGACATTACTTGTGAGTACTAGTCTTATTTATCTTGATAATTTTATGCTAATGATTTATAGATACTAATCATATTTTCACTATGTTTATAACAGACTAAAAGTCAAGCAGTAATACAAAATAAAGCGAACAACATTTACCTCCATACGTTGTCTCGTGGGGGTTACAAGAAACCGGGGGAAAAAATGATGGATGAAAAAACAACAAATGGGAGACGAGGACTCAATTAGTCGTGATCACAACCCATCTCCACCTCCAAGGCATGAGAAGTGGAAGAGGGCTCGACTAAGACCAAATGGAGAGTACACCTCAGATGCGTCAAGAGCAGTTCCTGAGAAAATGGTAAGTATGATTTGTTGTGCGTATGTTATGTGTTATTTAAATATTGTGGTAATTACAATATTAATATCATCATGCATATATGTTTTGTAGGATCTGTTGGTTGAGGAGGCCTATGGAGGCTCATTTATTTCAGAACAACAACATGATACACTAGTAGAAGCTATCGGAACAGATGAACATGATGGACACGTTCGTGGTGTTGGATAAGGCGTAGGCCTGAGATTATACTTTAGTCCAACCAAAAAAGTGCTGAAAACACCGAACTACAAGCACAAAGAGAAAAGCTTGCATATTTTGAGAAGGAGTTAGAAGAACAGAGGAAGATGTTAGAAGCTGAGCGGGAGAGTCGGAAGAAAGACATAGAAAAATTAAAAGAGTTATATGCGGTTTGTGTTTTATCTTAAATGCTAGTGTTTTATCTAAAATGCATGATATATTGCGTTTTATCTGAAAAGTTAGAAAACATAGAAATGTGTTTATTATGTATTGTGTTCAAAAAGAATATTATGTTGCAGAGAATAAGTGGATCCTTCCAACAACGTACAGAGGAAAATAATGATAATGTCGATGATCAAGTTCCCCAAACAAATGTTGTACATCGTGCTAGAACCAAAGAAGTAATTATTCAGCCGCCCCAACTCAAGAGGTCAATGAGATATTGGATCCTCCTGTAAATGAAATTACCATGTTATACTTATTGGTTGTGGAAAGCGATGACATGATTCCTCTTCATCTAGAGCATTGTCCAACTGTAGAAATTATCTGTTCTCCTCTTAGTGACATACGAGATTTTCTATCAGGATATAAATGGCTGGAGGTAGGGATCTTGCAAGTTTAATGCACGTAAGTATATAATTGAATATGCATGTCATTATATATAGCACATTATCGTTTTTGTATTTGCTCACTTATTTTATGAATTTTTGTTTAACCATTTAGGTACATTCATCGTGTTTTATAGAGTTAAATAAATAGAATATTTATGGAATCTTGGATCCGTTTGGCATTCGATGGACAAATAATGATCTAAAAGGGATTGACTCTGACATTTCAGAAAGATTAAGTCAAGGGGGAAAATAAATTTACTTAGCACCATTTTTCAAATCATAAGTAATTTTGAAATTGTGATTTATCTATTAAAGTTAGTTTTGTTTTAGAAAAATACTAATTACATATATGCTCGTGTTTATTCAATGATCAGTGGTTATTGATCATCATATCGCTTAGGGCAAATAAGATAACGACATTGTGTTCCTTACATAATCCACTAAAACCTAAAATGAAGCAAATTATTAATGGGTAAGTTTATGTTTATATGGAAATTTTTAGTATTATTTTCTTTGACTTTGTAATTAGTTTAACGCGTAATATGTTTAAATAATTTTCAATGTACAGTGTTATGCATCAACACATGTTGAACAATAGTAGAAAAAAAAACCAACATTTCTCTTGGCTCATGTAAGTGGCCATATTACTTGTGACATATATATATATATATATATATATATATATATATATATATATATATATATATATATATATATATATATATATATATATATATATATATATATATATATATATATATATATATATATATATATATATATATATATATATATATATATATATATATATATATATATATATATATATATATATATATATATATATATATATATATATATATATATATATATATATATATATATATATATATATATATATATATATATATATATATATATATAACATTCATGAAATTAATATTTATTTTTCTAGACGAGGAAACAACCAAATGGATACGATTGTGGATATTATGTAATGAAACACATGTTAAACATTGTCTTTGTCGACATTGTTGATAAATGAGATCAGATATATATTATATATGTAATGAATTGTTTACAATAACAATTATTGTTTAAGTTGGCTATGATTATCATATATGTGTGATATTCATATCTTTTTTTTTTTTTTTTTATGTAGACGTTGAACGACGATACACCATTCTCATGCGAAGACTTTGTAGACATTCGTAAACGTTGGGATGATATATTCAATGCGCTTAAGGGTCCTCAAACATGAGCTTAATTTGTAATATATATATATATATATATATATATATATATATATATATATATATATATATATATATATATATATATATATATATATATATATATATATATATATATATATATATATATATATATATATATATATATATATGTTTGATGTGCATATGAGTTTGAGTATTGTAAATAATATTTTTTTATTTGATAAAATTAATAAGTATTTGAGTTGGAGTTCAATTGATTTTTCTGTTCTGATACAGGTTAAAAAATACATGTTATAAAATTTTTCTGTTCTGTCACAAAAAATACAGATTAAAAAGTGAAAAAATTTCAAAATGCATAAATATATTTTTTAAAATTGCATATAATTTAACGACGGTTGTTATATATAAATGTATTTGTATAGTGAACGTTGTCCAATATATATATATATATATATATATATATATATATATATATATATATATATATATATATATATATATATATATATATATATATATATATATATATATATATATATATATATATATATATATATATATATATATATATATATATATATATATATATATATATATATATATATATATATATATATATATATATATATATATATATATACACACACACACACACACACACACACACACACACACACACACACACACACCAAAAAGGCGTTGTTGATAATCGAACCTGAGACATTTAATATATTACAACGGTTAGATAAAACAAATGAGGTAATATGTTGCGCGCTTTCAAGTTTTCTACAACGGTCATAGAATCGTGATTGTAAGTAACGCATATACAACCACACACTATGTAACAACGACGGTCCTGCGTGATATTATATATTTTCGAATTGTTGTTGTATATATTTTTCGTAGTAGTGATAATAGAAACATACATCATTCAATAAGCAAATTTTCGATGAGAGTTATAGCTCTCGAACAACACATTATGTGCAAGTATGTGATCCACATGCTCTCTATTTGGCAATGTAGTAATATCTCCTTTCCTCATATGAAAACATTAGCGCGGGGCTCTAACTCCATGTACTCCCGATCATTCTCCCAGCCATGGTTACTTGGAAAATGGTGATAGAGCCTTGCATGGATTAGTGTGAAAGAATTGTTAAAAGAGAGGAATTTTAAAAGATCATTGAATCGACAATATTTGGAGGAATAAATAAAACTTGAATTTTCTAGGTAAGAAAGAGGTTGGCTAAGCTATTTCAAGAGGGGAAAATGTAGGTTCGGTACAAGTAAGCTCGTTGAGAGTGTAGAAGATGGCCAGACAAATTATAAGTTAAAGAGTTCCACCATCCTACACTATAATATTCACTCTCCAAATTAAGGCCGCCTAAATAAAATTGTGCATAATTGGAAAATACATCAACATAAAGAAAACTCAAATTGATTAGAAAACACGATTTTGTGTGAAATTCCATTTACATAAGCCACTTTAAAAAACCAATGCGACCATTTGTGATTATTGGATGTTAGAAATCTATAATTAAGTTCATAGATAAATAATGAGAGAATTTGTGGGAGGTTAACAAATAATCAAGGTGGATCGTTAACAATGAGTAAAGGAATTGACCGTTAATTAAACTTCATCACATTTATTTTCCATTTTCTTAAGCTACATGTACTTGTGGTATAATAGAGGATACCTTGTCTGTGATGAGATGCACAAGAGGATTTTTTGAGTTATTATATGTGAAAAGTGAATGAACCCTCCGAACCATGTGGTTGGGATATCTATAGACCTGACCCTTTAGGCTAGTCATTGCCAAAAAAAATCATTTCTAACACCTATATAATTAGCCAGATCATGGGGATATGAGGTACTTTTTCCCCTTAATAGGGGGTGAATTATTGTATATGATTAATGGTGATTTTAGTTATATTTCCAATATGGGGCTCAACACGTTCTTTAATTATTTTTAATTTGACATGGCTTAGCCTAGGCCAGGTGAATCATGATTATAACACCCTAAACCCGAAATTTATATAAAAAGCATTACTCGACAATTTAAAGTGTCACAAACGAAAACCCTTCCAAACATATCAAAATGTTTTAACATTACATAACGTAAAAATCATTTCATAAAAACTTCATAAATGAGGTAACAAACTTCAAAACAACAAAGTCAACATCAACGCAAAACATTACGAACTCCATCCTCGATGTTACACGATTAGGACCCTACAACCACTAAAGTATGATAAAGTGATAAGTAAAAGTGAAGAGTAGCTTCAACAAGCTACCTCCCACACATAGCAATAATGGTCACTCCTAAGTATCTGCAAGATGTCCATGGTGGACAACATGAAGCAAAGGCGTGAGGAACAACATTCAATATGAACAATGTAAAAAATGTGGATGTAGCAAAATGTACAACATAACACTGTTAGAGCACAGATTGGTTCTTAATAATATCTCTATGTTTTGATGATAACTATTATGAAATTTTGTAGTTAAGAATTATGTACTCTAAAATTTGCTTAAGAATGTTTGCTGCAGATATTAAAGTAAATATCACTCCAGAAGCAAATCAGATCTGAACATAAGAAATATGCAAGGCTCTGAAGCGTCAAATGCAACCATTAGAAGATTCTGAACACTGCCATCAGAAGCTCCAGAAGGATCTGAAGCAAAAGCTCCAGAAGAATCTGAAGCAAGTCAGAAGCATTTGAACCAATGAAGAATTCTGTATGAAGAGTTTCCAAGCATAGTTACTTCAGAAGACTCTGATAGTACTAACGCTACTAGTACTGAGGATCTGACCTAAAACTCTGCTCTGAACTTATAGACGCTAAAAGCACACTTGCTGCAAAGACTCTGATTCAGCAAAACCCTGATCAACATCAGAAGGCTCTGATCAAATTAGACTTAGATGTTTCTTGCTGAAAATTTGTGAAGAAGAATTCAAAGATTATATCCGTTGGAATATCCAAACGACTCTTTCCTTATTTATGCTAGACACAAGAACACAAACAAAAAGGATTTCTCTGTGCTTTCTTCTTCTAGGAAAGGTCACTTGATGTGAAGACAAAAAGGCTAAGACCTTTTGGTACACTCTTATCAACGTGAAAAGCTCTTGGATCACTGTGCCTATAAAAGCAAGTCTCCACTCATCTTCTTCTGTTGACGAAACACTTGAAAAGAATTTATTATCGAAGCTCTCATACAACTCACATATTCTTTCTAGAATTATTTCTTTGTTCTTAATATTAAGTGAAAAATCACAGTTGTGATAAAGCTTTATTAGAAGCATCTTAACACTTGTATTTATTATTACATTTGATTGTAAGAAAACCTTAAGAAGATCCAGTTAGGATCAGTAGTTCTTGAGAAGATTTTGAACAGTTGTTCTTAGTGCTTACTATTGTAATCAGTTAATTAAATAGTGGATTAATTCCTTGTTTGAGAAAGGCAAATCACTCTAGAAAGGGTGGACTGGAGTAGTTGAGTTCAACGAACCAGGATAAAAATACTTGAGTTTTTTACTTCTAAGTTTTTATCTTCATACTTATTCAACCCCCCCCCCCCCTTCTAAGTATTTTCTCACCTTTAGTTGGCATCAGAGCTCCGGTTCTGTGTGTGCTACCACTTCACAGTGACAGAAAAGATCCAGTGAGAAAAACTTTGATATATATTTGGTTGTTACTATGGATGATACTTCAATATCTAACATTAACAACAAATATGAAGAAAGGGACAAAATCAGCACTAAACCCCCTATGTTTGATGGGGAGAAATTTGATTATTGGAAAGATAGAATTGAAAGTTTATTCCTTGGTTATGATGCTGATTTATGGGATTTGGTCATAGATGGATATGTTCATCCCATTGATGGGAATGGCAAGAAAGTAGATAGAAAATCTATGATAGAAGCCCAAAAGAAGGAATTTAGAAATCACCATAAGGCTAGAATAATATTGTTAAATGCAATATCTCACACTGAGTATGAAAAGATCACAAATAGAGAAACTGCATTTGACATGTTTGAGTCCTTAAAGATGACTCATGAGGGAAACTCTCAAGTCAAGGAAACAAAGGCTCTGGCTCTAATTCAGAAGTATGAAGCTTTCAAGATGGAAGAAGTTGAATCTGTTGAAGCCATGTTCTCCATATTTCAAATACTTACAGCTGGACTAAAGGTTCTGGATAAAGGATACTCTACTGCTGATCATGTGAAAAAGATTATCAGAAGCTTACCTACCAGATGGAGACCTATGGTGACTGCGTTGAAAATGGCCAAAGATCTGAACAAGATCTCCTTGGAGGAACTAATCAGTTCACTGAGGAGTCATGAAATTGAACTTGAGGAAGATGAACCTCAAAAGAAAGGTAAGTCAATTGCCTTAAAATCTAATAAATCTGCTAAAGCATTGCAGGTAATAGAGGAAAGCTCTGAAGAATCCTCATCTGAAGATGAATTATCCATGCTATCCAGAAGAATAAACAAACTCTGGAAGCAGAAAGGAAAGAAGTTCAAAAACTTCAGGAAGCCTGACCAAAGAAAAGAATCTTCTGAACACAGAAGATCTGGTAAAAAGGAGGTTGTCTGCTACGAATGTAAAGAACCTGGGCATTACAAAAATGAATGTCCAAAGCTGTTGAAGAAAAGCCTAAAAGAAAATCTGATAAGAAGAAGAGGTTCTAATGGCAACCTAGGATGATTCAGATACATCTGAATTTGAATCTGAGTCAGAAGAGGAATGTGCCAACGTAGCATTGATGGCAGACATAGAAGATCAAGAGGAAGGAATTTCAGGATCTGAATCTGACTCTGAATCTGACTCTGACGCTGAAGAGGTAATGGCTAAACTCAATAAAGATGAACTTATCAAAGTGTTATCAGAAGTTCTGAAGAGCTATAAGAATATTAAGCTCAAATACAAGAAGCATCAAAGCAATGTTGTATCTGAGAATAATATTCTCAAATCAGAAGTAGCTGAGCTAAATGAAAGGAACTTAAAATTGAAAAATGATTCTGAATTAGCTCAACAAGACTCTGATTCTGAAACTGAGTCTGAATGCAAAAATATTTTGGAAAAATATGACTACAGCTTTCAGAAGTTTCTTGCTAAAAGCATAGACAGAAGCAAAATGGCTTCTATGATCTATGGAGTCAGCAGAAATAACAGAAAAGGAATTGGATATAAATCGTCCTCTGGAAAGGATTTAAATCCAAAACCTGTTGATAAAATTATCATCAAGAAGACTCCTTTATATTCCCACTTTAAATTTGGTCACTTGAATGATATTGAACACACTCGTTCTGAAAAGAACATTCATGTGTTTAAATCTAAGGCTAGTCAAAATAAACCTTATGTTGAAAAACAGAAGTTTAGACAAACCATCAGAACAACTAACCCAAAAGGACCCAAGAAGATCTGGGTACCTAAAAGTAAAATAATTCCTGTTGCAGATGTTCTTAGCAGCAAGGTCAGGACGCCAATCATGGTACCTGGACTCTGGATGCTCGCGACACATGATAGGAGAAAGGTCTATGTTCCAAAGTCTGGAGCTTAGATCTGGAGGTTATGTGAAATTTGGAGGGAATCAGAAGGGCAAGATCATTGGATCTGGCGCTACTGGAAATGGTAAACTTTCCTCTATTACTAATGTTTTACTTGTAGAAGGATTAAAGCATAATCTATTGTCCATAAGTCAATTAAGTGACAATGGCTATGACATAACCTTTAATCTAAAATATTGTAAAGCTATTAGTCAAAAGGATGGCTCAATCCTATTTAGTGGAAAGAGGAAGAACAACATTTATAAAATAAACCTTTCAGAACTTAAGGTTCAGAATGTTAAATGTCTCTTGTCTATTAATGAGGAGCAATGGGTCTGGCACAGAAGATTGGGGCATATTAATATGAGAAGTATTTCTCAGATTAATAAACTTAATCTTGTCAGAGGACTTCCTAATCTGAAGTTCACTTCAGATGCTCTTTGTGAAGCATGTCAAAAAGGGAAGTTTTCAAAATCCTCTTTTAAATCAAAAAATGTTGTTTCTACTTCGAGACCATTAGAATTACTTCATATTGATCTGTTTGGACCAGTGAAAACTGCATCCATCAGAGGCAAGAAGTATGGATTAGTCATTGTTGATGACTATAGTAAATGGACAGGTGTAAAGTTCTTAAAACACAAGGATGAGTCACATTCTGTGTTCTTTGACTTCTGCAAACAAGTCCAGAATGAAAAAGATTTCAAAATTATAAAAGTCAGAAGTGATCATGGTGGTGAATTTGAAAACAAATATTTTGAAAAATATTTTAATGAAAATGGCATTGCTCATGATTTTTCCTGTCTTAGAACTCCATAACAAAATGGGGTTGTAGAGAGTAAAAATAGAACTCTGCAAGAAATGGCCAGAACCATGATCAATGAGACTAATCTGGCAAAGCACTTTAGCAATCAACACAGCCTGTTACATTCAGAACAGAGTGTCTGTAAGACCTCTTCTGGAGAAGACTCCCTATGAACTGTGGAAGAACAGAAAGCCCAACATTTCATATTTTCATCCTTTTGGATGTATTTGCTATATGTTGAATACTAAAGAAAATATGAACAATTTTGATTCTAAAGCACAGAAGTGTTTCATGCTTGGGTATTCTGAACGCTCTAAAGGCTACAGAGTATACAATACTGAGACACAGATTGTGGAAGAATCTATTCATGTTAGATTTGATGATAAGCTTGGCATTAAAAAGCCAAAGCAGTTTGAAAACTTTGCAGATAGAGAAGTAGTCTTCACAGACTCTGAAGGCTCAGAGGCAGACAAAGCTCAAGTGAAGGAACCAGAAGCAACGCTAGATGCAATTCCTTTGACTTCTCAGATAAACAACTTAAACATTTCTGAAGAATCAACTGTTAGAGGATCAACTTCCAGAATTAAAGCTTCTCATCCATAGAATATTATCATTGGAAAGAAGGATGACCCTATCAGAACAAGATCCTTCCTCAGATCATCTGAAGCATCATTATTTGGGTTGGTGTCAGTAATTGAACCAACTTCTGTAGATGAAGCTCTGCAAGACAATGATTGGATTATTGCCATGCAAGAAGAGCTAAATCAGTTCACCAGAAATGATGTGTGGGATTTAGTTCTAAGACCAAAAGGATTCAACATAATTGGAACTAAGTGGGTCTTCAGAAATAAGCTTAATGAGAAAGGAGAAGTTGAAAGAAATAAGGCAAGGCTTGTTGCTCAAGGGTACAGTCAATAAGAAGGTATTGATTACACTGAAACTTATGCTCCAGTGGCAAGGTTAGAATCTATACGCCTTCTTATTTCATTTGCTGCACAATATAACATCACTCTATATCAGATGGATGTTAAAAGTGCCTTTCTAAATGGTATTATAGAAGAAGAAGTTTATGTTCACCAGCCTCCTGGTTTTGAGAGTGAAAAAATCCCAGAACATGTTTTCAAACTAAAGAAATCTCTGTATGGTTTAAAACAAGCTCCCAGAGCTTGGTATGAGAGATTAAGCAATTTTCTTCTGGAGAAAAATTTCATCAGAGGCAAAGTGGACACAACACTCTTTTGTAAAACATTTAAGAAAGAACTTCTAATTTGTCAAATATATGTGGATGATATCATATTTGGATCTACCAATACTATGCTGGGAAAGGAGTTTGCTCAATGTATGCTGGCAGAATTTGAAATGAGCATGATGGGAGAATTGAGATTCTTTCTGGGAATTCAAGTCAACCAAACTCCAGAGTGCACTTACATTCATCAGACCAAATATGTTAAAGAACTTATGAAGAAATTTAACATGACTGATAGTAAGATGGCAAAGACTCCCATGCATCCAACTAGTTCACTAGGCAAGGAAGAGGTAAGTAAGAAAGTAGATCAGAAACTCTACAGAGGTATGATAGGATCTCTTCTCTACTTAACTGCTTCTAGACCTGACATTTTGTTCAGTGTATGCTTGTGTGCAAGATTCCAATCAGATCCTAGAGAATCACACTTAATAGCTGTTAAGAGGATTCTAAGGTATCTGAAAGGTACTTCTAATGTGGGTTTGTGTTACAGAAAATCTGATGACTTCAAATTAGTTGGATTCTGTGATGCTGACTACGCTAGAGACAGAGTGGAAAGAAAAAGTACTTCTGGAAGTTGTCAATTTCTAGGAAGAAATCTAATCTCTTGGTACAGCAAGAAGCAACCCACAATAGCACTATCAACTACAGAGGCAGAATATATTGCTGCTGCTGGATGTAGCACACAGATGCTCTGGATGAAAAGTCAGCTAGAAGACTATCAGATATTTGAAAGTAACATTTCTATATTATGTGATAATACTTCTGCTATATGTTTGTCTAAAAAACCCATTTTACACTCTAAGGCAAAACATATAGAAATTAAGCATCATTTCATCAGAGACTATGTTCAGAAGGGAATTATAAACTTAGCCTTTGTTGATACAGATCATCAATGGGCAGATATTTTCACAAAACCCCTTGTTGAAGATAGATTCAAATTTATTCTGAAAAATATTGGTATGGATTTGTGTCTAGAATAATATTTGTCAGAAGCAAATTTTACAGATGATAAATGTTTATCACTCTGAAGTATTTCATCTGTTGCTTATTAAATTTATGTTTATTTGTGTGTATCTGAACTAACCAATCTCAAAGGATCTGAACGTTGGTTAACGTTTCATTTCTCAAGAGAATTCAGAAGCACATGCAAGCAAACACGTGTCACTCTAAATCTGCAAAGATGGCGTGTACACTACTGAAGAAACGTTTGAGGTATGGTTTGAATAGTGAAAATCTTGATTTTTCCCCCAATTTGTCAGAATCAATTAATTCTTGAAATGATTTTTATTCTCTTTCATTAATTAACATTAATTGCTATGTGTGAACGTGCTTTGATTGTCTGTTTGTATGCCTAATTGTTTTCTATATATACCACATCTCTCACCACTTTCACACTTTTCACAACTCAAGCAAGTTTATGCATTTCTGTCTTCTTTTCTCTCTTCACAAAAACCATAAACCTTTGTCAAAATCATCTTCAATGGCAACCTCATCTTCTATAGCAGCTCAGTTTCAATCAACCATGGCTGCAGTTACTTCTGCAAATATGGGTGCGGTTCCATACACGACACCTAAAAGGACTTTGTTAACTCCTGTTGACAAACTTGAAGTTCTCTGTGAATCAATGGTGGAATTTGATTCATTAGCTGAAAATGGATTTGAATTTCGTTCAATAGTTGATGCTCAAGGATGGGTAAAATACTTTGACAGATTATTTGGACCAGTTTACCCTCATCTGGTGAAAGAATTCTGGATACATGCTTCTGTATACCCCAAATTCATCTTGTCTTCTGCTCTGGGTAAGGAGACTATAATTACAGAAGATCTAATCAGGAAACTCATAGGATATGAGGAGACTGATGGAGTATCTCATCTACCAGCTGGGCGTGTTGACATGGAAGAAGTTTATGAGGAAGTCATGACTGCTGGACAGGCCTCTAACAAGTTTAAAGATCTGAAGCCTGACTACAAAATATGGGCAAAGATTTTTATGGGATGCATTCATCATAGAAAATCTACAAATTCTCCAAACTATGTGAACAATGAACAACTCTACTTCATGTACTGTTTAAGTCAGAGCACCAAGGTAGATCTTCCTTACATTCTGTTCATGCACTTATGGAATCATATTAATGCTTCAAGAGAATCTGTAAAAGATAAGGGTCAGAAGATCAGAACATGGATTCCCTTTGGAAGGTTAATTTCAGATATTCTGACAGAAAATGGACTGGTGACTGCTCTGTATGCTGCTGGAGTCAAGGACGAACTTGAATCTATTGTTGGGAAACCTCTGAATGCCAAGAGTCTTCAGAGACTAAAAATTGTAGAGGAACTCACATCAACACCCAAGAAGCTGAATATCTCTGAACTTAGTCAGAAGTGAATCCCAGTTGAAAACTACCCACTGTTCTGTGCTGAAGAACCAAGGGAAATAATTGTAAGGTATATTGATTCTTGCAAGGCAGATGGAACCCCAGTTCCTGCAGATATTCTGAAAAGAGCAAGGGAACCAATGCCTGATGGAGGAAATGAGAACACAAGGAAAAGAGGTCAATCAGAAGCAGAAGAAGTTGTTGCTCAGAAGAAGCCAAAAGTTGCTGATAAGCCTCAGAAGCTGATCAAGAGGAAAACATCTGGAGACGCTCCCATCTGTTCCCACAAAGCGTATCAAGATTAAAGGTACCAAATATTCTGTATCCTCTTTCAATAATATTGTTTTAAATGAATCAACATTCAAGTCTATTCCAAAACCACCTCCTACTCAGAAACAATATGTTCCTGCTCCATCTCATATCTCTGTTCCCTCCCCACAAAAATCATTTGATCCTATTTCCACCACTCCTGTAAAACCTTCTACTAATCAATCATATGCACCAACACCAACAACAACACCAACAACAACAACACCAGCAAATCAAACTCCACCACCTATAACAAAACCAACAGAACAATCTGAACAACAACAACAACAACCAGAAAAACAACCACAACCAGAAAAACCACAATTAAACAGATCTGAACCTATTGCATCTGCACAAGTTCTTTCTGAAACTATACAATCTAATAAAGTGGCATCTGATCCACCTACATCTGATCCACATACATCTGATCCACCTACATCTGATCCACCTACATCAGAACCACCTACATCTGCCCCTCCATCAAAACTTTCTGAGAATCCATCAGAATCAACCAACCCATCTGAAACCAATATCCCTGAGACAGAGGTTCTAAACGTTACACCTCTCAAAACTGTTTTTGAAGTGTCCTCCACGTCTTACACTCCAACCACATCCTCAAATTCATCAGAATCTAATATACTCCCAGATTTTCTGATATGTCCCTCTCAGAGAAATTCTGAAGTTAACCAACCAGAACCAGCTGTTTCTTCTGAAATTCTCATTCCCAATCCTATCCCAACACCTAAGCCAAGGACATCTGAGTGTGTACCCTCTGCTTCGTGTAAACTGTTTTCATCTGACAAACTTCCCTCTGGTTTCAAATTCAAAATTTTCTACACCAGAATTGAACCATCTGACACTATCACTCCTCTTAAACCCAAACTTACCATCATTCTACCATCTGTTCTTCAAACGTATATTAAAGAACTGTCAGAAGTGATTTCATCAGAACCTATGTTATCTGATAAATCTGCATTCACTCCTTACTCTGATACCCCATTTGATGTTGTTTCCTATGCATCAAATGCAAAACCATATCTGTTGAATGCTTTAACCAGATCAAAACCTGACAATTCATCTGATCTTCCATTCATACCATTCTACCCTCGTCCTCTGATCACCATTCCAAAATTCACCATTCCACCTTCACCCCAACCCAAGCCAATCACATTGGAAACTTTTCTAAAACCAAAACCTAGGCTGAATGTTGATCATTTATTTACAAGTTTTTTTGAAAGAAATAGAGATGTATTTAGGCTCTGTACAGAGGAAGTGTTCATCAACAATGGATGCAAATGAATCTGATGCCATTTGGAATGGCTTCATAAACAGATTCAATACTGTAGCATCAAATCTGAAGAACATATGTTCTGATGATGCGAAGCTCAGATTTGCTGAAATTGCTAGAAGTTTGTTCTGGACTGTTAAAAGATCTGCACCATTGCTTCTTAAGGATGCTCCTTCATCATCTGAAGTCTGTGATACAGAAGTAAACGCTGATTATGCATCTGAACACAACTCTCTGGCTATGACTCTGGTAGAACATCCCTCTGGATCTGCTGCTCCTAACTCCAAATCCCCTATGGAAATTGACTATGTTCATGCTTCAGAATCTGTCCCACCTTCTTCATCTGAGATCAAGAAAGAGTATCCAGATCTTGAAGATATGATTGCATTTCTGGAAGCTGGTCAATCTGAGATTAAATCATGGATGGCTAAGCAAGATAAGAAGTTTGAAGACATGGCTCAGTGGATGTCCAAACAAGATCAGAAGAATGAAACCATGGCTAAGTGGATGTCAAAACAAGAACAGTCCTCTTCTGAGATCACGGATCTATTGAAGATGATTTTGTCAAAACAATCTTAGTTTATTTTTTTTCTCTGATGTTTGCACATGTACTTGAATATTTTCTGATGGTTGTACTTTCTGCTCTGAATGAATGAATGTCTCAATGTTTTCTTTACATGATTTATCTCGTTTGTTTTTCCTTTTATTTGTCTTTTAAAAGTTCTTACTTTTTGCTTATGACAAAAAAGGGGGAGAAAATAGATCTGAACTGTTTAATTAAAACTCTACCAGAATGAAAATTCAGACATATGAATTTTATCTAACATAATATTTGAGTATTTCAGAACACTTGATAAGTATACTCTTTAAAAGAAACTCTGAGACTCCCAGATCATATGTAAATTATCAGACTCTGACTCTGAAATATGCAAGAGACTCTGACTCTCAAATGTTTAGAACAATCAAGCTCTAACTCTGAAAAATACTCAAGACAAAAAGGGAAGTTTCTATTCCTTATTAATATTTAATTCAGGGGGAGATTCATCATCTCGGAGGGAGTTATAATTATTCTCTTTACAATTAAACAAAATTTCTGATGTTTTTGTCATCATAAAAAAGGGGGAGATTGTTAGAACACAGATTGGTTCTTAATAATATCTCTATGTTTTGATGATAACTATTATGAAATTTTGTAGTTAAGAATTATGTACTCTAAAATTTGCTTAAGAATGTTTGCTGCAGATATTAAAGTAAATATCACTCTAGAAGCAAATCAGATCTGAACATAAGAAATATGCAAGGCTCTGAAGCGTCAAATGCAACCATTAGAAGATTCTAAACGCTGCCATCAGAAGCTCCAGAAGGATCTGAAGCAAAAGCTCCAGAAGAATCTGAAGCAAGTCAGAAGCATCTGAACCAATGAAGAATTCTGTATGAAGAGTTTTCAAGCATAGTTACTTCAGAAGACTCTGATAGTACTAGCGCTGCTAGTACTGAGGATCTGACCCGAAACTCTGCTCTGAACTTATACACGCTAAAAGCACACTTGCTGCAAAGACTCTGATTCAACAAAACTCTGATCAACATCAGAAGGCTCTGATCAAATTAGACTCAGATGTTTCTTGCTAAAAATTTGTGAAGAAGAATTCAAAGATTATATCCGTTGGAATATCCAAACGACTCTTTCCTTATTTATGCTAGACACAAGAACACAGACAAAAAGGATTTCTCTGTACTTTCTTCTTCTAGGAAAGGTCACTTGATGTGAAGACAAAAAGGCTCAGACCTTTTGGTACACTCTTATCAATGTGAAAAGCTCTTGGATCACTGTGCCTATAAAAACAAGTCTCCACTCATCTTCTTCTGTTGACGAAACACTTGAAAAGAATTTATTATCAAAGCTCTCATACAACTCATATATTCTTTCTAGAATTATTTCTTTGTTCTTAATCTTAAGTGAAAAATCACAGTTGTGATAAAGATTTATTAGAAGCATCTTAACACTTGTATTTATTATTACATTTGATTGTAAGAAAACCTTAAGAAGATCCAGTTAGGATCAGTAGTTCTTGAGAAGACTTTGAACAGTTGTTCTTAGTGCTTACTATTGTAATCAGTTGATTAAATAGTGGATTAAGTCCTTGTTTGAGAAAGGCAAATCACTCTAGAAAGGATGGACTAGAGTAGTTGAGTTCAACGAACCAGGATAAAAATACATGAGTTTTTTACTTCTAAGTTTTTATCTTCATACTTATTCAACCCCCCTTCTAAGTATTTTCTCACTTTCAAACACATATTCAATACACAATTAGCATCACCATAGTCTCACACCCATTTATAACAACATGCACATATATATGAAATGCAACTTACAACACGACATGACACTTACGCATGTGATTATGGATAACACATGTCCATCTCGCTCCTGAATTCCCACCATATAACCAGAGCACACCAAATCGCTAATAGCTCCTTTAGTAACACTTCACCGATTACCATATGGAACCAGTTATTCGCTGTTGAATCCATACCATTGGACCACAACACACCATAACTGGACATAAGCCTATACACCATGATGCATAATTTTAAACAACATGCAATATCATAAAAATTATCACCAAGCATTTATCACCATTATGCAAAAAATCATTCTCAATATGCAATAATTTATTAAATAATAAAAAACACCAACACACCCCTAAATAATTACCAAACAGCAGCACCATCTCAAATATATATTTACATACATCAAGCAATCATGTTAAATCATCTTAACATTCATTCGCAATTCAGAAAACATAATGATTCATCTAAACCATCCATACATTTCATAATATATATTCCACATTGAACCTATATTTAAACATCAATCATTTCATGAAGCACTACCATGAGTTACCTTTGCATGTTAGCTCTCTAATTCTTCAAACGGAACCTCATTTGGACCTACTGAACTATAGTTATGACCTAAATCATCGACTAATACAACATAGTGCCTATTCTGGCCTGGGCCCCGGCTTGACCGGGTAGACCCAGCCCAATGATATTCTACCAATCCCAATCCAGCTTGGGCCACAGCCTTCGAGCGCAGAGTCCCCGTCGGGCAGGCAATGTCCCTCTGCGGGCAGGACCTTCTCCCTGGTCGAGTAGAACAACGTGTCCTTCACATGTTCTCCACTTGTTCCCCTCCGCGGGGACACGTCATCCACCAACTGCCCACCTCCAAAAGAGTAGGTCAACCCACTTTCCAGAGTTCATAGAGCAGTTGACTATTAGGGAAAAGACCACGTTCTGGTCTTCACTACGCCATGTAAGCCCTAGCAGTCACTTGGGTTGGGCCTGGCCATCCAGCCCAACTCAAATGACCGTTGGCCCTGCGCTGGGGTCTCTCTATAAATACCCTCTTCTTCGAGAGGGTCAAGTATTCACTTCTTACCCCTTTTCTGTATATGTTGTCCCTCTGTCCAAACTTTTACTTTGGCATTGGAGTGTCTTGCAAGCACACCCCCCATCTCCTTTTCAACACCTGTGAACAGGCAACAGATTAACAGCGTGTACAAAGTCCTTGGTCCCCTTCTGATAAGGTCAGATCAGTTCCATTCAAGAGTTTTTTCAAAACTTGGACTGCTGCAATCGACCGACATGGGGTGTCAATTGATTGTCATAAAAAATGTTTGCATTCTGCCTTCCCTTAAAATTGCTTATGGAGGACATGAAATCGATTAATTCCCCATGACAATCAATTGCCATAGTTATTTTTTCAAAAATTTTACCCGTGTCAATCGATTGACACGAGCTAATTTTCCAAAAAAAATCCCAATTTTAACACATGATTTTCATCCCTTATCCCTAATAAATTATCCCAATCATTATACCCACATTTAATTATCCCATAAAATGATTTTGACAGTACACCACAATACTATCACAATTAAATATATTATAATGCACATAATATTCATGAATCATGACAATTTTTCTTACAAATCAATCATCTATTTCACCAACATTGATACTCATGTTCGATGTTTCAATTGTTCATCAATGGAAAACATTTATGTATTCAGAAACAGAGTGATCCACACACGAATTCAGTCACAACATTCACATAATCAACACAATCATTCACGAACTTGTTAGATTTTAACACAACAACAACACATCAAAATAGATTTTTACACAAATCCTAATGAGAGCAAGGCCCTCTCTTCTCTACCCTTTCATGCAAGACACCTATATAGAAATCTCTCTATCCCTCTTCAAGCCATAGCCTTTCCTTGCCTTTTTTCTCCCAAAATTTGTTTTCACATATTGACAACATTAGGTTTCTGTAATCTTTTTTATTCTAAACCTAATTAATTCAACTTTATAATAATTATATTTTTCTCCTCTCGTATTATCTTCTCTCTCTCTCTCTCTCTCTCTCTCTCTCTCTCTCTCTCTCTCTCTCTCTCTCCCCCTTTATTCCCTATATTTTCTCTTTATGCCAACACACCCCTAACTCCTATAATTCTCATTATTCCTCATTTTATTTTAATTAATGAATTAAAACAACTATAATTCTAATCGTTATAATTATTCTAATTCTTCTATTCCTTCCTCCAGCCTACCAAGGCTCTCACTACATCCCACTTATGCTCCACGTCTACATATACAACTCAACATACATATTTATTTAAAAGCACCCCAAATACCAAATAATTAAATAATATGAATAATCTGATTAAATAAATTAATCAAATATCGAGATGTTACAATTCTCCCCCGCTTAGAAAATTTTGCCCTTGAAAAATATCTGAAGGAAAGAGAGTCGTATATGACTCTCTCATATAAATCTCTAGCTCCCAAGTTATGCTTTCACCTGCTGGTCCTCCCTACACCACCTTCACCAATTCAATCTCCTTACCATGCAACTACTTCATTTTCTAACACTCTATCTGTATGGACCATGCCTTAACAACAGGTTCTCTTTCACCCGTACATCATCCACTTGGGTCATATGAGACAAATCTAGAATGTATCTCCTCAACTAAGACACATGAAACACATCATGAAGATTAGAAAGCGGAATTCGCAAGGAAATCTAATAGGCCACCTCTCTTATCCTCTGCAAGATATGATATGGAGTAAAAAAATATGGAGTAAGCTTTCGAGACTTCAAAGGTCGACCAACATAGGTTACCAGAGTAACTCTAAAAAACACATGATACCCGTCTTGGAACTCAAGTGATTTCCTCGTCTTATCATGGTAACTCTTCAGGCGACTCTGCAAAGCTTTCATCTTCTCTTAGATTATCTTGATCTTCTTAAAAGTTTGTTGCATAATCTCAGGTCCAAGCATAACACTCTCACATGATTCATACTAATACAAAGGCATCTTACATTTTATACTATCCAACGTCTCAAATGGCGTCATTCAATACTTGAACGGAAACTGTTATTGCAAGTGAAAACAATCAATAACAAGTAGTTATCCTAAATACCTCCTTACTCTAGCACACAAGACCTCAATAGATCCTCTAAAGACTGAATAATCTTCTTTGTTTAACCATTCATCTGCGAAAGATAAGCAGAACTCGACTTCAGCTTAGTGCCTAACTCTTCTTGAAAACTCTGCCAAAACCTTGACGTGAACCTTAGATCTTTATCTGACATGATACTCTAATAAATGCAATGCATGCTAACAACCTTTTAGATATACAACTTGAGTAACCTCTGCAAAGGATAAATGATCTTAAACGGTATGTTATGAGGCGATTTAGCTAGTGTATCAACAATAACCCAAACAGAAACACATCCCTTCGCCTTCTTCGCCAAACTTGTCATGAAATCCATGGAAATGTTATCCCACTTCCATTCAAAAATACTCAACGGTTGCATCAGACCTGAAGACTTTTAATGTTCAATCTTCTACTTCTAGCAAGTCAAGCAAGCATAGACAAACTCAACCACTTCCTTCTTCATTCCTGACCAATAAAACATTATCTTTAAGTCTTGATACATCATAATGGCACTTGGATGAATACTCAGACTACTTTTATGACCTTCCTCAAGAATACTCTTCTTAAGTTTCGACACATCTGGTATCCTAACCCTATCTCTGGACATAATCATACCCTTCTTGTCGATCTTGAAATCACCTCATTTACATTGATTTATTAATACTAGTCGGTCAACCAATCCCAAATCAACTTTCTGACCTTCTCTAATCTATTCAAGGATACCAATGATCAACTTCAACATACCTAACTTCACACTGTTAGGAGTCTCATCACACACTAAACTCATGTCTCTGAATTGTTTGATCAATTCTAACTCTCGAACCATTAGCATCGACATATGCAATGTCTTCCTACTAAACGTATCAGCCATAACATTGGCTTTACACGGATGGTAACTCAACCCAAAATCATAAATACTTTAGAAATTTGAGCCATCTCCTCTACCTCATATTCAACTCCTTTTAATCTAATAGATACTTCAAAGTCTTATGATCATTAAACACCTCAAATCTGGATCCAAATAGATAATGCCTTCAAATCATCAACACAAACACCACGACTGTCAACTCTAGATCATGTGTAGGATAATTCCTTTCATGAACCCTCAGCTGTATAGAAGCGTAAGCCATAACCTGACCATTCTCCATCAGCACGCCACCTATACCCATCTTAGAAGCACCACAATACACAACAAATTACTCACTTGAATTCTGTAAAATAAAAAATGGAGCAGACATCAACTTCCTCTTTCCTTCTTGAAAACACTATTCTCAATGCACATCCCAAACATAAGCTTGAACCTTTTGAGTCAATTGAGTCAACGACAATGCTAACTTCGAAAAGCCTTCAACAAACTTCTAGTAATAATCATCCAAACCAAAAAAACTTCTAATCTCTATAAATAATTTTGGTGTCTCCCATTACAACACAACATCCATCTTCTATGGATCAACATCAATACCACCACTAGAAATCACGTAACCAAGGAAACTCACTTCTCGCAACTAGAACTCGCCCTTGGACAACTTTGTATACAACTTCTTTTCTTTCAAGGTCAGCAACACAACTCCTATATTCTCTACATGCTCTTCATTATACTTAGAATGTATCAAGATGTCGTCGATGAATACCACCACAAACTGATCTAAATACGAATAGGATATTCTATTCATGTACTCCATGAACACTCCAGGTGCATAAGACACACCAAACAACATCATTAAATATTCGTAATGACCATACCTTGTTTTGAACGCAATCTTTAGAATATCCTCTGGTTTCACAAGAATATGATGATAAACTGATGGGAATTCAATCTTGCTAAACACACAAGCACCAACCAACTGATCCATCAGATCACCAATCCTCGAAATTTGACACTTGTTCTTGATGGTAACATTTTTCAGCTATTGATAGTCAGCATACAACCTCATTCTACTATCTTTCTTCTTCACTAACACCACCAACGCTCCTCACGGTGACACACTCTGTCGAGCAAACTTCTTCTCAAGCAACTCTTCCAATTTCTTCTTCAGCTTACTCAATTTTGAAGCAGGCACTCTATAAGGAGCCATCGACACAAAACTGGCACCTGACACTGAGTCTATGGCAAACTAGACCCCACACTCTGATAGAAAATCGCTGATATCATCTATAAATACTTCTGGAAAATTGCACACAACTAGTACTTCACTAATCACAACCTTGATTTTAGACTTCATAGAAGATAATATCATAAACACCTCAGCCTCATCATTCACAAACTCATCCACTTACTCATCATACACGAACTAATCTTCATATTTAATGAACTCTAAAAATGACATTGTCTTACCGAAACAGTTGATATGAAAATGTTTGAACTCCAACTAGTTTATTCCAATGATCCTTCTTCAAGTTTGACGATTAGTTATGATGTGGTCCTATTCTCCGTAGTTATAAAAAGTCAGCTCATTACTCTTGTAATGTGCAATATGGTGACATGTCTTTCCATATTTAAAGCACTTCATAACTTTATTCTTGCATTCATTAGCATGGTGGCCCGACTCGCCACACTTGAAACACTTGAGAAAAGCGAGAGTCTCTCCCCCACCTGACTTTTTCTCATCTGAAACCATTTGCTTCCCTATGCCAACTAGAGCACTATGCAGTTTCCTACGATATTGGTTCTTCCATTTCTTCTCACTAAGACTCTTATAGTGAGCAGAACGAGCCCAACTGTCCTCATCATATATCATACACTTGTTCACCAGCATAGGAAATCAGTGAATCTCCTAATAACCAATACTTTTCCTAATCTAAGGACACAATCCACTTTCAAATTTGATGCACTTCGACCCCTCATCAGCCGCACCATTATAGTGTGGATAAAACTTCACCATTTCTTCTAACTTAGCAACATACTCAACAACTGTCATATTTCCCTAATTTATCTCGAGGAACTCAATCTCCTTCTTACTGCGCACATCCTCAAGAAAGTACTTCTCTAGGAATTACACTCTAAGCACAACCCAACTAATCTCCGCGCTAAGAGCCTCTAGTCTCTAGCGTGCATTATCTCACCGATATTCTGCTTCCTCTAACAACATGTGAATCAAACAATACTATCTGTTCCTCAGTACAAGACATCACTCGGAAAATCTTCTCAATCTCTCTGAGCCATGCCTGAGCACCCTCAGGATCATACCTACCCTTGAACATCGACAAATTATTCCTCTGAAAGTTTCCCAATCCACATAACTCATCACCATCCTGATCCTACTGACCTTGTAGCATGTGAGCTGTAACGCCCCGATTCTGAATTCCCATTATTGGTTGAGTCTTTTAATTTATTTAATTGATGTTTGTTTTAAATTGAGAAATTATATATTGCTATGTGGTGTTTTGCTTATTTTATCTATTTTTACCGATTCAGAGAGTTTTCGGGGAATTAGAGTAAAAAGGGCATTTTAGACATTTAGCACTTTAGTGTGAGAATTGATTGGTAAGTGTTGGAAAGAATTTGAGAAGAAAGGAATAGAGATAGAAATAGAATAAGAGAGGAAAAAGAAAGAAAGATAGGAACATAAGAAGAAAAACAAGAGAAAGAAAAGAGGAGAAGAGAAAGAGAAGAGAAAGTGGAGAGGAAAACCTAGAATCATCAAGGGATCATCACCAAAGCTTGCAATCGATCGGTAAGGGTGTGAAACTCCATCATCTCTTTAATGTGTATGATTGTATGTGTATGTGTGTGGATTTTGTAGAGTTTCTACTCTTTTTCCACTTAGGTTAGAAGTTGGTTTTGTGAGTAGAATGAGGTTTTAATCGGTTAGAACTCGGATTAGACGATGTAGTTTAGTCGGGTGATGGTTGGGTTGTGCTAATGTGACTGGTTTGGATTTAATCGATTGGTTGTGTGGAGTTTGGGCTTTGAGACAGCCATGGAAGTTCTGTCTTCGCAAGTTCGCCAGGCGAATGGCAGCGAAGCTTCGCCAGGCGAAGCCCAGCGAGCTGTAGCGAAGCAAGTCAGAAGCTAATACCCTGTATTCGCTGGCAAGTTCGCCAGGCGAGGTGAGTTGGCGAAGGTTCGCCAGGCGAGTGTGTAGCGAGCCTCAGCGAGTAATTCTAGAATTACTCCCAGTGGACTTCGCTGGGAAGTTCGCCAGGCGAAGGCCAGCGAGCATTCGCTGCGTGGCTTCGCCAGGCGAAGGTTGGCGAACCTGGCAGTGTTATTTGTTTTACTGTTTGTTCATGACATGATGTTTGATTGATTCAATTATGATTAATGCCTATATGAATGATTGATGTGTGAACTGTTTCAACATGTTGTGTTGTGGGTGGCCGAAAGGCGTGAATCCTAGATTGTGGAGCCGATTGTGAATCTTAATCGTTTGATAATGTTGTGCGTTTGCTCGAATTAGATAGAAATGCATTGATGGATTAATAGGTATGTAAACCTTGTGTGAAATGGTGTATAATGTGAATGCATGATATATATATGCTATGTATGTGATAAATGCAATGAATATGTTTGTGAGCATAGTATGCATTTTTGTGTCGATTGATCCCTCGGAGGATTTGCAGAACCTCGTATGATACGATGGTTATATTCGATTCCGTGGAGAATCTGATGAATATTTGATTCCGTGGAGAATCTGCTGAGTACTTGATCCCGTGGAGGATCTGCTGAATACTCGATTCCTTAGGGAATTTGTTGAATGAGTCGGTACCGCATTTGCATCTGCATAGAGTCGTGTGTCGGTCTCTATGAGTTGCATGAGTCATCTGTGTATGATGCATTGGTTGTGTGAATATAACTGTGTATGTTATATGTGATTGTTCGGAGGAAATATAGTGAATGTTCATGTGTATGTGTAGAGACATGATTATTTGTATATGCTTAATGTGGTGAGAACATAATTTGAGCATAACTTGTATAATTATGGAGTTATGTATATATACAATTTTATGCATTAACTGTTATGATGTTGTTTCTCACCCTTCTGCTGTTTTATAATGCTCTATGAGGCATTGCAGAGTAGGAAGCTGGAGGTTCTTTTTGTGAAGTGATGTCTTCATTCTTTTTGGTCAATGGCTCTGATATGTAACATCTGGGTAGTTAGGAAGTCTTTGACTCTTTTGGAATTACATTTGTTTTGATTCTTTTGTGATACATATGTGTATGTATCTATTGTGGATACGTTGTAAAACATGAATTAACTGATGGTTGTATATACTTTTATGAATGAGATCGATTCAATATTTGGATGTTTCCGCTTTATTCTAAATATTGAGATGTGGGTTACCCATTGTTGCATATCTGTTTTGAGCAGGTATCGTATGTGTTTAATTTCATGATAATGTGATGCGCCTCTTTATACCATGTTTTAATCAAACTCTGATGAAATAAATTTTCTATGTGCCTAATTGATTTATCTAATTTATTTGGGGTATAGAAAGGGGGTGTTACATAAAGTGGTATCAGAGCCAGTGTTGAGTCAGTCGTGTCTGTCTTGTTGTTGTGTTGGTTGAACGGTTGTTTAACCTTGTTGTTATTTTTGGGAATCCTCAGAATATGGCAGGTCGTAATGACAATGCTATGGCAGCGGCGTTAGAGGCTATGGCCAGAGCTGTGCAGGGTGCACCTAACGTGAATGCGAATGATGAGTTTAGGAAGAACCAACCACCGGTGTTCAAAGGGAGATTTGATCCGGATGGTGCTCAGATATGGTTAAAGGAAATTGAGAGGATCTTTAGGGTAATGGATTGTGCTGAAGGGATCAAGGTGAGACTAGGGACTCACATGCTGAGAGAAGAGGCTGATGACTGGTGGGTCAGCGTGAGGCAAGTTCTTGAGGTCGACGATGAGGAGATTACGTGGGATTTATTTCGTACTGAGTTTCTAAGGAAGTATTATCCCGAAAGTGTTAAAGGGAAGAGAGAAATGGAATTTCTGGAGTTGAAACAAGGTAATATGTCGGTGGTGGACTACACCGCTAAGTTTACTGAGTTAGTGAAGTTTCACCCTCACTATGATGCGGTTACGGCGGAATTTTCCAAATGTATCAAGTATGAGAATGGCTTGCGTCCTGAGATCAAGCAAGCGGTAGGTTATCAAAGGATAAGAAGATTTTCGGATTTGACCGAGTGCTGTAGGATTTATGAAGAAGACAGTAGAGCTCGTTCTACTCATTATAAGGGTTTGAGCGAGAGGAGAGGGAAGCAGCAAGTACGAAGCGGACCTTATGTGACGCCTGCTGAGAAGGGCAAACATAAGGGAAACTTTGATAGGAGACCCGGAGGAGGTTCCGGTGCGATCAAATGTTTTAAGTGTGGCGTGATGGGCCACAAGTCTTATGATTGTGGAAAGTTCAAGGCGAAGTGTTCCAACTGTGGACTCTTTGGTCATGATGCAGCAGAGTGTAGAAAGAATGCTGTGAAGTGTTTTAATTGTGGCGAGGTGGGTGACATTAGCCCGAATTGTACCAAACCGAAGCAAGCTCAGGCGGGCGGAAAAGTTTTCGCATTAGCAGGTTCAGACGCTACTAATGCAGCGGATCGTTTGATTAAAGGTACATGCTTTATTAATGATATGCCTTTAGTTGCTATTATTGATACTGGAGCGACTCACTCGTTCATTTCTCTTGCGTGTGCTAAGCGGTTGGATTTGTGTATGGTTTCTTTGAGTAGTGGTATGGTTATTGGGACTCCCGCTTCGGGGTCGGTAACTACTTCTTTGGTGTGTGCAAGTTGTCCTTTGACCATGTATGGTAAGGACTTCGTTATGGATTTAGTGTGTTTGCCGTTGGAAGGTTTGGACGTAATCTTGGGTATGAACTGGTTGCAATTTAATAGAGTTCATTTGGATTGCTATCACAAGTTAGTAAGGTTTCCTTCTTTGGGAGATGGTGAAAACGAGAGTTTTCTTTCCACTAAAGAGTTGAAGAAACTTTTAGCGGACGAAGCTCAGTTGTTTGGTTTGTTTGCATCGTTATCGGTGGAGAGCAAAGTTGGGCTCGACGTGTTTCCTGTGGTTTGTGAATTTCCTGAAGTGTTTCAGGAAGATGTTGCGGATGTGCCGCCAAAGAGAGAGGTTGAATTTTCTATTGATCTAGTTCCGGGTACTAGACCGATTTCGATGGCCCCGTATCGGATGTCGGCATCGGAGTTGGTGGAGTTAAAGAAGCAGTTGAATGATTTGTTGGATAAGAGATTTGTAAGACCAAGTGTTTCTCCTTGGGGTGCGCCGGTCTTGTTGGTAAAGAAAAAGGATGGTAGTATGCGATTGTGTATTGATTATCGGCAGTTGAATAAGGTGACAATTAAGAACAAGTATCCGCTTCCAAGAATCGATGATTTGATGGATCAATTGGTTGGAGCCCGTGTTTTTAGTAAGATTGATTTGAGATCCGGTTATCACCAGATTCGGGTTAAGGAAGAAGATATTTCGAAGACGGCTTTTAGAACACGATATGGTCACTATGAGTATACGGTGATGCCATTCGGAGTTTCTAATGCGCCGGGTGTTTTCATGGAATATATGAACCGTATTTTCCACGAGCAGTTGGATCGTTTTGTGGTAGTGTTTATCGATGACATTTTGATTTATTCTAAGTCTCGAGAGGAGCACGAAGAACATTTAAGGATTGTGTTGCGGATTTTGAAAGAGAAGAAGTTGTACGCAAAGTTGTCTAAGTGTGAGTTTTGGTTGTCGGAGGTGAGTTTTCTTGGACATATTATTTCCGGAAATGGTATTAGTGTGGATCCATCCAAGATCGATGCGGTAATGCAATGGGAGACTCCAAGATCGGTTACGGAAATTCGAAGCTTTTTGGGCTTGGCCGGTTACTACCGGAGGTTTATCGAAGGATTTTCAAAGTTAGCACTTCCGTTAACGCAGTTGACTTGTAAAGGAAAGGCTTTTATTTGGGATGTTAATTGTGAAGAGAGTTTCATGGAATTAAAGAGAAGGTTAACGTCAGCGCCAGTTTTGATTTTGCCAAATCCTACGGAACCTTTTGTGGTTTATTGCGATGCTTCTTTGTCAGGATTGGGTGGTGTATTAATGCAAGATGGGAAGGTCGTGGCGTATGCTTCTAGGCAGTTGAGAGTGCATGAAAAGAATTATCCTACTCATGATTTGGAGTTAGCAGCCGTAGTGTTCGTTTTGAAAATTTGGAGGCACTATCTCTATGGTGCAAGATTTGAAGTTTTTAGCGATCACAAGAGTTTGAAGTATTTGTTTGATCAGAAGGAATTGAATATGAGGCAAAGGAGATGGCTAGAACTTTTGAAGGACTATGATTTTGGTTTAAATTATCATCCGGGTAAGGCGAATGTGGTAGCCGATGCCTTAAGTCGGAAGTCGTTGCACGTGTCTACTTTGATGGTTAGAGAGTGGGAACTCTTGGAGAACTTTAGAGATTTGAGTTTGGTTTGTGAGTTAACACCGAGTAGTGTGAAGCTTGGTATGTTTCATGTCACGAATGATTTCCTTACTACAGTGTGTGAAAAGCAAAAGTTGGATTTGAAATTTGTGGATTTGATGATGAATGGGAATGAAGATTTCAACGTTGATGAATTAGGAGTTTTGAGGTTTCGAGGTCGTATTTGTATTCCCGATGACGCGGATTTGAAAAAGATGATATTGGAAGAGGGACATCGGAGTAACTTAAGTATTCATCCGGGAGCGAATAAGATGTATCAGGATTTGAAGAAGATCTTTTGGTGGTCTGGATTGAAAAGCGATGTTGCTCGTTTTGTGTACTCGTGTTTGACTTGTCAGAAGTCTAAGGTGGAGCATCAGAAGCCTAGTGGATTGATGCAACCGTTGGATATTCCGGAATGGAAATGGGATAGTATATCGATGGATTTTGTTACGGGATTGCCGAATACGCAAAGAGGACATAATGCTATTTGGGTGGTTGTTGATAGGCTTACTAAATCGGCTCACTTTATTCCGATTGATATTGCTTATTCTTTGGAAAGGTTAGCCGAGATTTATGTTGGCACTATTGTGAAGCTTCATGGAGTTCCTAAGAGTATTGTGTCGGATAGAGATCCTAGATTTACTTCAAGATTTTGGGAGAGTTTGCAAGGTGCTTTGGGTTCTAAGTTGAGATTGAGTTCGGCATATCATCCGCAAACGGATGGTCAAACCGAGAGGACGATTCAATCGTTAGAAGATCTGTTGCGTGCTTGTGTGCTAGAACAAGGTGGTGCATGGGACAGTTATTTAGCGTTGATTGAGTTCACCTATAATAACAGTTTCCATTCGAGTATCGGTATGGCACCATTTGAGGCTTTATATGGACGGAGATGTCGAACACCTCTGTGTTGGCATGAGACGGGTGAAAGGTCGGTAGTTGGTCCTGAAATGGTACAGCAAACGACGGAAAAGGTGAAATTTATTCGGGAAAAGATGAGAGCTTCTCAGAATAGACAGAAAAGTTATCATGATAAAAGGAGAAAGGATCTCGAGTTTCAAGAGGGAGACCATGTGTTTTTGAGAGTTACACCAGTTACGGGTGTGGTCGTGCTTTGAAGTCGAGAAAGTTGACTTCTCGTTTTATTGGTCCGTATCAAATTGTCGCACGGGTTGGTGCTGTGGCGTATCGTGTGGCGTTGCCTCCGAACCTTTCGAATTTGCATGATGTATTCCATGTCTCGCAACTTCGGAAGTATGTTCCGGATCCGTCACATGTGATCCCGATGGATGAAGTTGAAGTAAGAGATAACCTTACAGTTGAAGTTTTACCGGTTAGTATTTTGGACCGTGAAGTTAAGAAACTAAGAGGCAAGGATATTGCGCTTGTGAAAGTGTCCTAGGGAGGTGCCGCGGAAGGCAACATGACTTGGGAATTGGAGAGCAAGATGCGAGAATCGCATCCAGAGTTGTTTGAATCAGGTGATATTTTCGAGGACGAAAATTTCTAAAGTGGGGGAGAGTTGTAACGCCCCGATTCTGAATTCCCATTATTGGTTGAGTCTTTTAATTTATTTAATTGATGTTTGTTTTAAATTGAGAAATTATATATTGCTATGTGGTGTTTTGCTTATTTTATCTATTTTTACCGATTCAGAGAGTTTTCGGGGAATTAGAGTAAAAAGGGCATTTTAGACATTTAGCACTTTAGTGTGAGAATTGATTGGTAAGTGTTGGAAAGAATTTGAGAAGAAAGAAATAGAGATAGAAATAGAATAAGAGAGGAAAAAGAAAGAAAGATAGGAACATAAGAAGAAAAACAAGAGAAAGAAAAGAGGAGAAGAGAAAGAGAAGAGAAAGTGGAGAGGAAAACCTAGAATCATCAAGGGATCATCACCAAAGCTTGCAATCGATCGGTAAGGGTGTGAAACTCCATCATCTCTTTAATGTGTATGATTGTATGTGTATGTGTGTGGATTTTGTAGAGTTTCTACTCTTTTTCCACTTAGGTTAGAAGTTGGTTTTGTGAGTAGAATGAGGTTTTAATCGGTTAGAACTCGGATTAGACGATGTAGTTTAGTCGGGTGATGGTTGGGTTGTGCTAATGTGACTGGTTTGGATTTAATCGATTGGTTGTGTGGAGTTTGGGCTTTGAGACAGCCATGGAAGTTCTGTCTTCGCAAGTTCGCCAGGCGAATGGCAGCGAAGCTTCGCCAGGCGAAGCCCAGCGAGCTGTAGCGAAGCAAGTCAGAAGCTAATACCCTGTATTCGCTGGCAAGTTCGCCAGGCGAGGTGAGTTGGCGAAGGTTCGCCAGGCGAGTGTGTAGCGAGCCTCAGCGAGTAATTCCAGAATTACTCCCAGTGGACTTCGCTGGGAAGTTCGCCAGGCGAAGGCCAGCGAGCATTCGCTGCGTGGCTTCGCCAGGCGAAGGTTGGCGAACCTGGCAGTGTTATTTGTTTTACTGTTTGTTCATGACATGATGTTTGATTGATTCAATTATGATTAATGCCTATATGAATGATTGATGTGTGAACTGTTTCAACATGTTGTGTTGTGGGTGGCCGAAAGGCGTGAATCCTAGATTGTGGAGCCGATTGTGAATCTTAATCGTTTGGTAATGTTGTGCGTTTGCTCGAATTAGATAGAAATGCATTGATGGATTAATAGGTATGTAAACCTTGTGTGAAATGGTGTATAATGTGAATGCATGATAGATATATGCTATGTATGTGATAAATGCAATGAATATGTTTGTGAGCATAGTATGCATTTTTGTGTCGATTGATCCCTCGGAGGATTTGCAGAACCTCGTATGATACGATGGTTATATTCGATTCCGTGGAGAATCTGATGAATATTTGATTCCGTGGAGAATCTGCTGAGTACTTGATCCCGTGGAGGATCTGCTGAATACTCGATTCCTTAGGGAATTTGTTGAATGAGTCGGTACCGCATTTGCATCTGCATAGAGTCGTGTGTCGGTCTCTATGAGTTGCATGAGTCATCTGTGTATGATGCATTGGTTGTGTGAATATAACTGTGTATGTTATATGTGATTGTTCGGAGGAAATATAGTGAATGTTCATGTGTATGTGTAGAGACATGATTATTTGTATATGCTTAATGTGGTGAGAACATAATTTGAGCATAACTTGTATAATTATGGAGTTATGTATCTATACAATTTTATGCATTAACTGTTATGATGTTGTTTCTCACCCTTCTGCTGTTTTATAATGCTCTATGAGGCATTGCAGAGTAGGAAGCTGGAGGTTCTTTTTGTGAAGCGATGTCTTCATTCTTTTTGGTCAATGGCTCTGATATGTAACATCTGGGTAGTTAGGAAGTCTTTGACTCTTTTGGAATTACATTTGTTTTGATTCTTTTGTGATACATATGTGTATGTATCTGTTGTGGATACGTTGTAAAACATGAATTAACTGATGGTTGTATATACTTTTATGAATGAGATCGATTCAATATTTGGATGTTTCCGCTTTATTCTAAATATTGAGATGTGGGTTACCCATTGTTGCATATCTGTTTTGAGCAGGTATCGTATGTGTTTAATTTTATGATAATGTGATGCGCCTCTTTATACCATGTTTTAATCAAACTCTGATGAAATAAATTTTCTATGTGCCTAATTGATTTATCTAATTTATTTGGGGTATAGAAAGGGGGTGTTATATGAGCCACTAACTTCAAAGCATCAACGATTGTTTGATTGTTTCTTCCAGCCATTTTGCACACCAGCGAACAAATATTAGAATAAAAAATGCATCGAAGGTGTTCACACACTCCTTGCATACTAGTGAATAAACAATATTATAAAAACCCGACCAGAGGGACCGACCTGCTCTAATACCATTATGTAACACCCTAAACCCGAAACTTATATAAAAAGTAATACTTGAAAATTTGAGGTGTCACCAACGACAAACCTTCCAAACACATTAAAATGTTTTAGCATTACATAGCAAAAAAATCATTTCATAACAACTTCATAAATGATGTAACAAACTTCAAAATAACAAAGTCAACATTAATGTAAAACATAACGAACACTCGTCCTCGATGTTACACGATCTGAGCACTAAAACCACTAAAGTATGATAATATGATCAATAAAAGAAAAAAGTAGCTCCAACAAGCCACCTTCCTCATACAACAAAATCCTCACTCCTGAGTAACTACAAGATGTCCATGGTGGACAACATAAAGCAAAAGGGTGGGAAACAACATTCAATATGAACAATGTAAAGAATGCGAAGGTAGAGAAACATATAAAGCATAACACACATTCAATACAGAATCAACATCACCATAGTCTCACACCCACTCATAAAAACATGCATATATATGAAATGCGACACACGAAACGACGTGACACTTATGTATGTGGTACCATTATGGACTACACAAGCCCATCTCGCTCCTGAATTCCCAACATAGAACCAGAGCACACCAAATCTCCACTAACACCTTTAGTAACGCTTTACCATTCCAATCTGAAACCAACTACTTACTTCTGAATCCACACCATCAGACCAGATCACACCAAAACTGGATTGATGCCCATACACAACGATGCATGATTTTCAACAACATGTAATATCACCAAAATTATCATCAAGCATTTCTCTCTAATATGCATAGCATCCTTCTAAATAAACAACAATTGATTAAATAGTAAACAACACTAACACACCTCTAAACAGTGACCAAACCATAGTGCCACGTCAAATATATATTCACATACAGCATGCAATCATGTTAAATCATCTTAGCATTAATTCACAATTAAGTAAACATAACGATTCAGCTAAATCATCAATACATTTCATAAAATACATTCGACCTTGAAACTACGTATCAACATTAATTATTTCACAAATCCTACCATGAGTTAGCTTTGTGTGCTAGCTCTCAAACGCTTCAAGCGACACCTCATTTGAACCTACAAATCTAAAGTTATGACCTGAATCGTCGGCTAATGCAACGTAGTTCAATTCAGGATTTTTTTAAAAAGTTGGACAACTGTAATCGATTAACATGAGGTGTCAATCGATCCTCATCAAAAAATGTTTACATTATGTCTTTCCCAAAAATCGCTTATAGAGGTCATTCAATCAATTAATTCCCCATGATATCGATTGTCATATTTATATTTTCAAAAAATTTACGCGTTCAATTGATTGACACAGACTAATTTTTCAGATTTACATCCCTTATCCCTCAAATATCATCCCAACCATCATTCTCACATTCAATTACCCCATAACATGAATTTAACAGTACACCTTAGTATTATCGCAATTAAACATATTATAATGCACATATCATTCATGAATCATGGCAATTTATCATACAACTCAATCATCACTTTCACCAACACTCATACTCATGTTCAAAGCTCAAATGTTCATCAATGGCAGAAATTCATGTATTCCTAAATAGAGTGATTCACACACGAATTCAGTCACAACATTCATATAGTCAACAATATCATTCCTTAATTTGTCAGATTTTAACACAACAACAACACATAAAAACAAATTTTTACACAAATTCTAATGAGATTAAGGACCTCTCTTCTCCGTTTTACCTTAGGTTCCTTGCAAAGATTCGGATTTGGATCAATGTTCTTCCTCCCTCTCTAAGCCTTAGCCTTGCCATGCCTATTTTCTCCCAGAATCAGTTTTCATGTACTAATAACTCTAGGTTTCTCTAATCCTTTTTATTCTAAACCTAATTATTCTAACGTTTTAATAATTAGATTTTCCTCCCCACATATTATCTTTTCTCTCTCTTTATACTATTTTCTTTTGTGTCAACACAATCCCAACTCCTCTAATTCTCATTATTCCTCATTTTATCATAACCAGTTAATTAAAATAACTATAATTCTAATTATTTTAATTACTCTAGTTCTTTTATTCCTTCCTCCACCCTACGAAGGCTTTCACCACACCCCATCTACGCCACATATCTACATATACAACTCAACACACATATTCATTTAAAAGCACACCAAACACCAAATAATTAAATAAAATATGAATAATTTGATTGAATAAATTAATCAAACTCTAATACGAAATACACCTGTCATAACGGTTGAAAAAAGGATACAACCACGTCTGACCAACCGTTGTGAGGTAAGGTGTGGTTGTACGTAAGATGCTTTCCACCACGGGCGTAGGACCATTGTGATAAACTAAGTAACACACTATATATCACAAGATCAAAGTACACAACAATTAATTTTTTAATATTATTATATTATTGTAAAAATTTCATGACATTATATATACCTGATCCTATGAATCAACAACGCCGACAGAGACAATGTTAAACATGTGTCTCATTACATAGTATCCAACAAAGACGATGTTAAACATGTGTTTTATTTCAAGTGGATAGTGTAATAAACATAGTGTAGTTACCATATTTATTTGAAGAGATATGATGATCAATTAATAATGTTCTCTGAATGAACAATACAAGCATATATAATTAGTATTTGGTAAAACATGAAAACTAACTATAAAAGAGAAACCATAATTTTAAAATTACCAACTTATTGATGAATGGTTCTAAGTAACATCATTTATGTCCATGCGCTATCCATGATGTTAAGTATTCTTCAATGTTTTTTTTGTTGTAGAATTACACGAAAGTTGTATTTTAAATGGATCCAACAAATCCATAAGTATTTGATTTATTTGATTCAATATAAACACGGTAAATGTACCTAAGTTGTTAAACAAAATACAAAAAATATGCGAGGAATTAGTTCTATACAAAATAATGAATGTCCCATAATGAGATATACTTACGTGCACCAAACTTGTAGTAACCTTACGTCCAACCACCTATTTCCAACGATCATATCCTTTATATCTTTGGGGATGATTAAGAATTCCTCTAACCCCTATATCTCTGGATCATGTTCTAGTGTAAGAGGAAACATCGGGTCTTTGTTGTGCATAACCTAACATAACATTTTGGCATATGATCCTTCAGGGGGAGCTAATAACCCGTTATGGATCTTGTTACCGGTGGAGGCGGCTGAACAACTACCTTTTGTGCTTTCACCACATACAACATTTCTATTAGGAAATTGATCATCAACATCATAATCTTCATTTGTACATTGTAGGACGGTTGCACTGACTCTCTACATCATAAAAAACATAGGAACACAAAACAAAATTAACACAATATATATCATACATATTAGATATCACAATATTTTCACATACCGCATATAACTCTTTAATTTTTTTTCCAATTTTTTCCTGCGAGTTTCCTGCTCTGCTTCTAACTTCTCTTTAAAATCTTTCTTTTGACTATCTATCTTCCTTTCAAACTCTTCCAAAGTTTCTTTTTGTACCTGTCTGGTGCTTTTTTTAGACGTACAAAAAAACACACTCAGACTGTGCCATCTCTTACCCCACGAACATGCCCACCATGCTCCATTGCTCTGATTGCTTCTACTAATATATCATGTCGTGGTTCTAGAACAAAGGAACCTTCACAGGCTTAGTTAACTAAATAATTCTACATAACATGATAAGACATACATTGTTAATTACCAAAGCGATTTAAATAACACTTAACACAACATATGCACAACTAGTCATACTTACAATTTTCTCAACTACTGATTTCAAGGCATCTGAAGTGTAGTCTCCATTTGTTCTTTGTCAAGCCCTCTTCCATTTCTAATGTCATGATGGTGGAGATGGTTCCCAATGAATACTCATGGAGTCCCCATCTCCTATACATTTACATCAATAAGTATGTATTAGTGTTTATATAAAGTACCATAGAAGCAATGAAAATTAAAATTAGTACCTGAACGTCTGTCCATATGTTATTTTTCACCTCATCTGTTATATCTTTTCAATAATCTAACAATATTTTGAATTTTCTATGTCCAAGGAACGAAACATAACTCTTAAACATAGAATAATGATAACCAACAATAATAGTATAAATTACACTAAACTCGAACGGAAGTCTGGCACCCGACTTGCAAACGTTTGTTCATGTAGCCATCATTGTGGCACCTCTTTGCTGTTTTTTTTCTTCTGCTCTTCTACTCCACATTGAGAATCAGTTTTCATGGTTTTTTTTTGTATATATAGCTTGTTCACTATTAGATGAAGAAGAGGTCATCAATCAAGACATAAAACAATCAATATCAAGACACAAACATCTTCAAAAATAGCATCATTACCACAATGGCATCATCAACAAAGACGACATCATCAACATAATGACATCAACAAAAATAACAAATATATAAGCAACAATATGTCATCATTAACAACAATGACATCAACAACAACAATGGCATCATCAACAACAATGGAATTAACAAAAACAAATACATAAGCATCAGAAACATCATCAACACAATGGCATCTGAAGGTGTGAAAAGTACACAAGAAGGGTGGGGGGTTGAATTGTGTTTCGGGTTTTATTTTAATTTAGCTTTTCATCAGAGTTTCAGAATCAGAACTGATGTTCAGATTCTGTGTTAGTTTGTTTGGTAGCGGATACAACAGAAGTAAATAAAATAACAGCAAAAGATTTATATTGGTTCCTCCCCTAACTAAGAGTAGTTCAGTCCCCTTTCCTCACAAGAATTTTTCATTATAATCACTTCATGATTACAATCGCTTATGCTTCTGCATAAGACTTTTACAACTGCTCAGACCAAGTGTTTGAGATTTCCCTTGCTTAGAGCACATGTTTAAGACTTAACCTTTGCTCACACCATTTGACTGAGCCACCTGATCATCTGTCTTCTAGTTGAGACTTCTCTTTGCTTAGAGCACATGTCTAAGACTTTCCTTTGCTCACATCCTCTAGCTGAGCCACCTGCTCTTCTGGCCATCCAGACTGAGACTTCCCTTGCTTAAGCCACACTTTAGACTTCTTGCTCTCGCCCCTCAGACGGAGACTTTCCCTTTTCTCAATTAGACTAGCTAAATAAGACTTTCACAACTAAAGCCCTTAAGCAATGAGACATACGTGGCTTAAGCATCTTGGCTCAAGACTTGTTGCTTGAACCCCAATGAGATAATTCTTTTGCTCAAGCACATAGCAATAGACTTAATCTAAACTACTGAAGGCTCAGGAGAATAGAGAACAAGGTGTATATGATACAAGTATCATAGGTATGGGAAATCACTATAAAAGATACCTAAACCACTTAAAATTTCTAATATATAAAGAGGTAAGAAGTCTTAAGGCTTTTACAATTACATCCTAAAATAGAAAATCTGCATATTACATAGCATTGGTAATTGTTTGATCTTGCTACTCCTTTATTAGAAGAATCCTTGTTAAGATTTAAAATTGAATCTTTAGCCATATATATAACCTTTCCAAAAATTAGTCGTTAAGGAAGTGACTTGATCAAGTGTCTTTGCTTTTACTCCATAGTGTAAGAGACATTGAAGATGGATGCGTAGAAGATTCTGAATCAAGTGTGTAAGCGTGTTTAACCTTTGAGTATTCAAGAGGTTTTATACTGATATAGCCATTAGGGGCAGATGTCTGTAGAACATGTCAACCTTTCTTGAGCCTTGCAATCTTGCAGACTCTAGTTGACAAGCTGATAAGACAATACAACTTGCTTTTCTGCAATGCGGAAAATCCACAGCTTTATCACCAACTCTAAATGGTACCATATGCTGATATACAATTACCAAGTGTAGTAACTCGTCTGAATGCTGAAGCCTTCAGCTCAGAGTCTGCGCCAAGCCACACTAGCAATTATTCTTCAAACTCTGCCACCAAAAGCTAGGAATGAAGCAATTCTAAGTGTGTATAAGTAAAACGAATTCTGATTATTTATGTACAAGAACCTGCATAAATAAAATACACATCAAATAAGCCATTATTCTTTTAATACTTTTGTCATCATTAAAGCTAAAAGAGAATATATCAAGAACAAATCTTGTTCTAACAGCACCAACAACAACAAATACATAAAAAATAATGGAAAACGAAAGTACTGTAGATGCATGGGGAAAACTTTTATGTATCAGAAACGTGATGAATAAGTTAAAAAAATGTTGTCATAATCTTTGAGTTCGTTCTCGACACCTAAACCGAAGACTAGTCAAGAACGAAGAACATGATGTCGCTTCTTCCTCAATGGTATGAAAGCACAGGTGTTGGTTGAAAATGTTGTTGTTTCTTCAAGTTTGAAGATGGTGTTATATGTTTCGTTAGGGTTGAAACCGATTTTCTTTCGTTAGGGTTGAAAATGATGTTGTTTGGTTAGGGTTGAAAATCGCGTTGTTTTATTAGGGGTTGTTTCTTGATGGAAAGGAAAACTTGGAACTAAAGAGACAAATTAGCTAGCTTTGTATAAAGTGATTAATAATATCACCACAATTGTTTATCAAAATAGTTGTGATATATGATGAAAATTTATAAAAAAACACCAGGTTTTAAGCAATTAAAGATTTTAAAAAAATAATGAAAAACATATTATAACGCTGTTTCTAGACAACAATGGTGATATAAGATTTACATTAATGATATTTTATTAAAAAAACTCCAGGTTTTAAGTAATTAAAAATTTTATAAAAAAATAGAAAATATATCACAATGGTTAGTTCAAAGAATCGTAGTGATAAAAATTTATTTTTTAAAATAAAAAATAAAGGTAGTGCTAAAATATGAAGAAAACACTAATTAGCAGGCACTGAGAATCGAGCTCATGAAACATCAACGGATATCATTACGATATTTTTAAAAATTCGTGGTAATAAATTAATTGTGAGTGTATTCTTCAATCTAGCCATATTTTGAATGATGTCAAAACTAGAAGTATGACTTAGCGTTTTTTGTATTACGGGCGGTATCAACCAAAGTTTAGACGTCCATTGATCAGTTTAGCCTTAGGATGTATACAAATGTTTTTGAAAAGCCTTAAGCATGCCATACACATCAAAAACCAAGTTATATGTGTAAACATAATTGCATAGGCCGATCTATACGAGGTCAGGTCGGCCTATAGAATCTTTTGCTTCAGTATAAGCTGACACATAAAATTACAGGTCGGCTACCACACATCAATATTAAAGCTAGTAGGCTCTGCCCATAGGTTGCCTCACTCAGGCCGACCTGAACACCTTGATAGGCCAACCTATTGCTTTCATAGGCCGATCTATAGACTTTAAAACATAAAAATTTTGTTGTGCATTTTATTTTTTCTTGCATCCTCTTTTGCATATTTCCACACACACACACACACACACACACACACACACACACACACAGATATATATATATATATATATATATATATATATATATATATATATATATATATATATATATATATATATATATATATATATATATATATATATATATATATATATATATATATATATATATATATATATATATATATATATATATATATATATATATATATATATATATATATATATATATATATATATATATATATATATATATATATATATATATATATATATATATATATATATATATATATATATATATATATATATATATATATATATATATATATATATATATATATATATATATATATATATATATATATTCTTCTAGCAAGGTACTAGTCAATTACCTAAATGAAACTGGATTACAGAGCATTCCCATCATCTTCAACCTTTCTTCTATCCATACAGATAATCATTTTTCGATTGAGTGGCCATCTAGATTTGGGATGATAACGTCCATTTAGGTTGGTGTAACCGAGAATATTGGGTTGAGATCTTTGTGTGTTTCAAATAAGAAAATCAAGGTGGAGTTTTCCTTCAAGATCATTGGGATTTGAATGTTTTGGACAAGATCACGTCAACACGAATTTGACCGAGTGAAGGCCTTAGGACAAGTGGTTTCCTTGCAAGGGAGTAGCAGGAGATGGTGAATCATGTTCAAGAATCATGGGTTTACCAATGCCCCCTTTGGGTGGTGCGGGCCTTACTGAAACAGAATTCAGTGCCTTAAAAATCAGCAACCTCGACAGTACATCAAGATTCTTCTTGAAAGTCGGGGGAGTTCTTCTGGCAGGACTCTGAGTACTTCGACTTCTGAAGATCAAGCTTCGAGCAAGCCTGAAGAAAACATCCACTAATAGATCAAAGAAAGAATCTTCAAGAAATTGATGAATAGTTTTCTTTCAAAAGTCATGGGTAGTCAGTTGCATTTTGACACCTATGTGAAGGTCGAAAGATGGCGTCGAATTAGAGGCTGTCAAAAAATAGTCTTTTTCTCCAGCATGGTCGAAAATGACATTTTTTGGGGGAAATTTGTTAGCTCACAAATTCGACGCCCATATTAAAATTAAAATATTTGGATGAAATATTAAACTTTTGAAGAAGTATGAGAAACCTTCGAGTGAAGAGACTTTCGAGTAGGTTGAGTGATTTAAGTATTTGGGACGTAGAAAATATTTCCAATTGTTAAAGATGTCACCTTAGATCGAGGTTGCTGGCCAAGTATTAGTGGAATTTTGAAATTCAAATAAATGAGGGAGTAGTTATGCTTTCTCATGACTAAGTAAGACAAGTGGCGTACATCCAGCAAGGGACTACATGCGACATGACACTTGTCATGGGCTGGTTATTTTAGGAGGTTAATGGTAGTTAATTTTACTATTATAAATAAGGGTTCTAGCAATAGAATTCAGTGTGTTGTAATTTACTATTGTACAAGTGACTCCCGAAATTACTCAAAGCATCTGAGTGTAGAGAAACGAGTTCTAAGGAGAATGTACGTCTTGTAAACACACCATCTTTACGTTTTAATGAAACTTAGTTTATTTTGCTTAATTTTAAAGAGTTTATCTTTACTTCCTTGCAATTTCCCTTTTTTATTATGCTTTACTATGTTTAAATGTTGTAAAGGCTTTTCACTTTGTTTTCTACAAATTCACGTCTTTTCCTTTTAATCGAATCCTACCCTTACATTAACTTTTTCTTCAAAAAACACTGTCGAAGTGTTTAGTTTTAAGTAGTTTTCTTTCAAATAGAATTTAGAACATGTCCTAGGATCAATCTAATCAATCCTGTGAGTCACCAAAGTTAGATTTGGAAGATCAACGGTTGTTTTCCAATTTTCAAGGGAAACAAATTGGCACGCCCAGTGGGACAGTGCTAAAAATTCTTCGAATTTTTGTAAAAGTTTGCGAAAAATACAGCTGTTATTATCTTTAATAAAACTTTGTTGCATGTTATTAAGAAGTGGTAAGATAGTCACTACAAACAAAGAAAGACCAAGGAAAAATTATACTAGGGAAATGGCGACAAATGTTAATCAGCCAAATAACCCAAACCATCGAGGCTCTAATCTCCAGCCTAGTAACACCAATCCTCGAGATGTCTCTAGGAGTGATGTGGTTCCACCCTCAGTACCTTCGACAGGGGAGAAGATACCACCTCCTATTAGGCTTGAACCAGTGTCATTAGTGTTGGGATCAGGGTCGACAAGTATAAGGGCATACACCTAAATAGTGTTAGAGTACGTTGGGCCTCAAACGTTGAATTCCCAAACTCTGCCAGGAGGGACTTCGACGTCTAGGAATTTTTTCCCTCAAGGGTTTTTCACAACCATTACCCAGAAACCCACCATATGGAATGCCAACCACAATAATACAAAGCCTCCAGAATGCTCCCCAATATTCTCAGAAAATGTGATGGCTTCACCATTACAAGGATCATGGTCTGGGGTAAATGCTGGTCGAAACAACCAAAGTATAGGTGTGGGGTATTCCACTTAGGGCCCCAATCTTAGCAATACTTTGATAGCTTGTTTGAGGCAGTAGATGGATGAGAGCAACTTACAAATGGTTCAAACCTTATTCCAAACTATGGGAGAAATTTTTCAACCTCTAATCCAAAATACTACTCAAACTAACCATAAATTAGCAGTGCAATTAGAAAGGCTAGAAAAATTTATGGGTGTGCTAGCCACTTTCAGGAACATAGCTATTATGGAGAACATTCCACGATAGGACTTAGGGAACCTTCCTGAGGTCAATCTAGAAAATCAAAGGAGGGTCAAACTCCCTAGACTCGAACCTCTCAGAGTTAAACCACAAAGGGTCCAGGTACCAATTCTGGTAGATACAAACCCAGAAGTAATTATGGTGAATCGAAAACAAGATGCAGACAATGTCATACAACATGTTCGACGTAACAACATGGCCATTGATAACAACCTAACAGCCATGCTCGAAAGAATAATGGCTCGAAATGGGGTAAATTCTAGTTTCACTAGGCCAAATTGTACGCCGCCAATAGTAGATTATATTCTCCAGTCATAATTACCTTTTAGGATGAAGGTGCCAAAGTTTACCAAGTTTTCAGGAGATACGACGAAATCTACTGTCGAACACGTTGACCGATATATGATCGAAGTCGAAGAGATCACAAATGATGAAAGCCTTAAGATAAAATACTTTCCAAACTCTCTCACTAAAAATGATTTCACTTGTTTTACAACCTTACCCCTTAGCTCAGTTGGCAATTGGACCCAGTTGGAACGTTTATTTCATGAACAGTTCTATATGGGGCAAACCAAGATTAGTATGAAGGAATTGGCTAGTATAAAATGAAATTTTTTTGAGCCAATAGAAGATTATCTAAATAGGTTTCGACTGCTCAAAGCTAGGTGTTTTACTCATGTACCTGAACACGAGTTAGTCGAAATGGCCGATGGTGGCCTCGATTACTCTATTAGGAAGAAACTAGATACCCAGTATCTGAGAGATATGACTCAACTAGCCGATAGAGTTTGACAGCTAGAGCGTCTTAAAGACGAAAAGGCCAAAATTAATAAGAGTAAGAAGGTAGCATACGTCGAATATAATGAAAATATTGAAGGTATACATGATGAGTCATTATACTTGGACAAAAATGAAATAGATGTTGCTGAATTAAAACAGGGTCCTCCTTATGTTTGTAAAGTATTAGCTCCCCCGGATGGAAAATGCTTTGCTGAATCTGAAAAGAATGACAAGTTTCCAAAGAAAACATATACATTCGATATCACTAAATGTGACAAATTTTTTGACTTTTTAGTTAAGGATGGGCAAATGATAGTGCCCGTTGGTGCTAAAATTCCACCTTTAGAACAGAGAAAAAAGAGAGGGTTTTGCACATACCATAATTTTTTGGGGCATAAAACGTCTCAATGTTTCCTTTTCAGGGATTTGGTACAGAATTCTATCCAAGAGGGAAGATTGAAGTTTGGAGAGAAAAGCAATAGCCAGATGAAAATTGACACTGATCCACTACAAGTGGCGGATGGCCACTATACTGAGCCTACAGAGGCACATATGGTCGAAGTTGCTGATGGCTTTGATCTTTCGATTAACATGGTGGAAATCACTTAGGATTTCGCCAATGAAACTGTGTTGGCCAAGGTCACTATAAGCCTTGAGCATGATGCCGCAGAAACACTCATGAATGAGGCTACTGAAGGCCTCGACAAAATCGTTGGTGATTCAAGTAAGGGGGACACTCAATGCTTCAGCCTAATGATAGTGACCAAAGAAACTGCAGATGGTTTTATTAGGATGGATAAGGCTGCTGAAGGTCTTGACTCGAACCTCTGCAGACTGAACCTGAGTAATGACGTCGACATGGATGTGAATATGGTTGAAATAACATAACACGAGACCATGGAAAATGACGAATTGAGTTGCCAAGAGGAACACAACAAAATAGCCTATCCAAGACATGAGGAGACCATCGTCGAATTCCTCCATTGTTTCCAAAAGAAAGGGTCTGGTGTCATGTTGTGCCCTAGATATAGTGCAATCTTTGATCAGAAGGCTTCCAGAAGCTTGAGGGGAGGAGAAAGACAAAACCTAAATGGGAGAGGCCTAACTTTGGCCCTCAAAGTAGTGATCCAAGAAAGTCTAAGCATAAAACTAGAGCGTTCACGGCAAGGCCTATTACCTTTAAGCCATTTGCCGAGATTTCTAACGGCAAGTGGGTCAGACCTAATCAGGATAGACAAAAAGGATAACAAAAATGGAAGAATTTCGAAGTTAATCAAGGTTCATCTATCACCTATCGAAAGGAGTTCCAATCCTCTAAAACTGCACATGTCTCTGAGAATTACAAAGGGAAAAATCCGATGTCACGATCCCAGTGGAGAAGGGAACAAAGAAGATGGAAGGCCCTTAGGGAGGCCTCGTCAAAGAATTAGGGGGAATCCAGCACTAATTCCCCTGCTGAAAACAAAGGGGGTCAACTTAAAATTACTGAGAAAATGCCTGTGGGACGAAAATTGTTCCCCTCTCAAGAGGTCGAACATAAAAGGACGGTCGAACATGATGAAGAGATGACAGATAACTTCGATTCTGACTCTAACGCCTCTTTAGACATCCTAGTAAACATGGTATCTATAATGCCCAGGGATTTTGACAGAATCATAGAGGTCGAGAGTCTAGATGCCTACACTGAGGCAGAAATGGCGGCACACAAACCTGTGTGCTACTACGTCATGAACAATGGTTGCGTAGAAGAGTAGAATGCCTTCTTCGAGTGACCTACAGAGGCAATGATAAATCACTTGAAACCCCTTTACATCACCGGAAAGGTAGAGGATGTGCCAATAAATAAGATTTCGGTGGATTGTGGTGCAACGGTAAACCTGATGCCATACTTCTTACTGAATAAAATTGGCAAATCAGACGCCGACACCAAGCCACATAATATGGTCCTGTCGAACTATGAAGGGAAGGTTGGTTCAACAATCGGGGTAATACAGGTGTATCTGACAGTTAAAACTATTAAAAGGCCCATCGTCTTCATGGTAGTGGAAACAAAGGCTAATTATAATATGCTTTTGGGACGAGAATGGATACATGGCATTGTTGCAGATCCATCTTTCATGCATCAGCGAATCGCTAATTGGAGGCCAGATGGCATAGTGGAGAACATCAAAGCTGACCAAGAGTACTTCAGAGCACCTATCAATCATGTAGACCAAAAACAGTTTGACAAACATTTGGCGAACATTGCCCCATGCGCCCCAGCGGATTTTGAATTTGTCCTGGATGATGAGACATTATGTTCATTATATTTACACCCTGTTGACGGTTTTCGGTGGGATAAGAAAGTGTCAGGAGAGACACTTCCCTACCTTGGAAGTGAAGGTGAGAAAATTACTTAGAAGGGGGGGGGGGGGTTGAATAAGTAAGACAAATAATCAGAGATTTAAACACAGTTATTTTTATCCTGGTTCGTTGAACTCAACTACTCCAATCCACCCTCTCAAGAGTGATTTGCCTTTCTCAGTCAAGGACTTAATCCACTATTTAATCAAACAGATTACAATAGTAACACCTAAGAACAACTGTTCTTAGTCTTCTCAAGAGCTACTGATCCCAACTGGATCCTCTTAAGGAAAACCTTTTACAATCAATGTAAAACTATTACAAGAGTAAGAATGCTTCTAAGAAGTTGTTATCACAACTGTGATATTTCTCTTAAGTTTAAGAACAATGTTACAGTTTTACAATCAATGTAAAACTATTACAAGAGTAAGAATGCTTCTAAGAAGTTGTTATCACAACTGTGATATTTCTCTTAAGTTTAAGAACAATGTTACAGTAAAATATAAGAGCTTTGAGAGAATTGCTTTTGATAAGAGATTTTTGCAAGTAGTTCGTTACTGAAGAAGATGGAGTGGTGAAAAAGCTTGATGCCTTTTGTCTTCACTTTGCAGAAACTTTCCTTAGAATGGAATGCACAGATAAAACCTTTTTGTCTGTGTTCTTGTGTCTAGCACAAAAGAGGAAAGAGCTGTTGAGATATGCCAACGTACATATTCAAATCTTCTTTACTAAATAAGTTCAGCTATCAACATTAGAGTCTGGATCTTCAGAATCTCCAGAGTAGAGATCTTCTGGATCTTCAGAGTCTTGGGATGTTCTTCAGATTGTGCTGAATCAGAGTATGTGCAACTTGTGTGCTTGAGCGTGTAATTCTGTCAGAGCAGAGTCTTCTATATCAGATTCTCAATACTTATGCAGCGCAGTATCTTCAGAGTCTTCTGATGACTAAGCTTCTGATCTCTCAGAGTCTTCTATTCTTTAGAGGCTTCTGCTTCAGAATCTTCAGTAGACAGCACTCAGATTCTTCTAGGAGCAGCGTTCAGATCTTCATTTAAGATGCTCTTGAACCTTTGAAGCCTTTCATAATATCATTTTTCAGATCCAAATTTGCACTTTTAAGAATATTTTCTTTAGTACCTGTAGCAAACAGTCTAGAAAAAATTTAGAGTATATAATTCTTGAATACAAAATTCATAAGTGTTATCATCAAAACATAGAGATATAACTAAGAAACAATCCGTGTTCTTACAATCTCCCCCTTTTTGATGATGACAAAACATGAGAAATTTTGTTCAATAAAAAGTATGAATTATAACTTCCCCTGAGATTAACAATCTCCCCCTGAAATAAATACTCTAATAGAAGAGAACACTTCCCTTTTTGATTAAGTATATTTCAGATATAGAGCCTGATGCAAGAGGTTTGACTTTCAGAGTCAAATGTTGATACCAGATAATTAAGACTTTCTTCAGTCAGAGCGCCTGGTTATCATCTTGCTTGAATTATCTTTCATAGTAAAGGTATCAGAGTAAGCTATCAGAGTTGATTGAATACTCAGATTTGCTTTGAAGATCAGGTTCTGGTTGGAAAAGTCTCAGGGTAGCTTCAATGAATTATGTCAGATATATCAATGTAATCTGAAAGACTTAAATTCAAAGTAAGTTAATAAAATTTCTGAATTTCAGTTTTAGTAATTGCTTATAGTTTGAACAATCAGATTCTCTTTTTCTCCCCCTTTTTGTCATAATCAAAAAGATTTTTTAAAGACATAAAGATACAGAAGAAAAGAAGCATATAGAAGCAAAAACATCAACATGCAATTAAACATACCAAAGTTCACGGTCAAACAGGCAGATGCCAAAACGCATAACACAACAATAAGAAAACAACAAAAGCAATAACATGTGCAAAAACGACAAATAAAACTAAGTCTGGCATGAGGCAATGAGGGTCAGAAGCTTTGTCATTTTGGCAGTTGACTCTTCTTGCTTAGACATCCAGTTCTTGATCTCATCAGTTGTCTTCTCTTGCTTGATCATCCAATCTTTTATTTCCTTAACATCATTGACAAGCTCTGTGACCACAGATGAAGAAGGAGCAGCAGGGTTCTCTTCAGATTGGTTCTCTTCAGAAGCTTGTTCATCCATTTCAGATTCAGGAACCTCTGGAGGAGCAGCTTCCAAAAGTAACACAGGAGGAGGAGAAGGCATGTTCATCAGAGTTACCTTGATTAATTCTGCAAACTTAGTCTTAGCAAGCTTAGAGCATTTAGCTCTAACTTTTAAGGCAGCTTTGTTGAACATCCAGATGAAACGCTTCCAAGCAGCATTTGATGTAGAAGCCATTGATGAAGAAGAAGATCTTGATTTGGGTTTAGGGTTTTGGTAGAGTTTGAAGAGTAAGCAGAAACGCATGAGTGTAGTGAATGTGAAAAGTGTGAAAATAGTGTGATAGGTGGTATTTATAGAGAACCAAAAAAATCAAGCATTGGGCACATCAAAAGACACATACGCACGTTTGTACAACATTTAATGAAAGTAATCATTTCACATTAAAATTATGACAACTGGGGGGGAAACCAAGAAAAATGAGATTTTCAAAGCAATACCTCAAACGTCAATTCAGTTGAGCACTCCATCATTTCAAATACTGAGTGACACGTGTTTGCTTTGTATGTGCATCTGATGTCTCTCAAGAAATGAAACGTTTCCAACTTTCAGATCTTCTGAGTTTGTTAGTTCAGAGTTTCTCACAAATAAATTAATTAAAGATAAATGAACAATTAGTCAGATGAAATAATTCAGATCATTAAACATTTTGCATCTGAGAAGTTGCCTCTGATAAATATCACTCTGGACAAAAATCCATACAAATATTTTTCAGAATGAACTTAAATCTATCTTCAGCAAGGGGTTTTGTGAAAATATCAGCCCATTGATGATCTGTATCAACAAAGGCTAGATTGATTACACCCTTCTGAACATAGTCTCTGATGAAGTGATGTTTAATTTCTATATGTTTAGCCTTAGAATACAAGATTGGATTTTTTGACAAACATATAGCAGAAATATTATCAAAGAAGATAGAAAGATTACTCTCATAGATCTGATAATCTTCTAACTGACTCTTCATCCAGAGCATCTGCGTACAACATCCAGCAGCAGCAATGTATTCTGCCTCTGTAGTTGATAGTGCAATAGTGGGTTGCTTCTTGCTGTACCATGAGATCAGATGACTTCCAAGAAACTGACAGCTTCCAGAAGTGCTTTTCGTTCAACTCTATCTCCAGCATAATCAGCATCACAGAATCCAACTAATGAAAATTCATCAGATCTTTTGTAACACAGACCCATGTTAGTAGTATCTTTCAGATACCTTAGAATCCTCTTAACAGCTGTTAAGTGTGATTCTCTAGGATCTGATTGGAATCTTGCACATAAGCAGACACTAAACAGAATATCTGGTCTAGAAGCAGTCAAGTATAGAAGAGATCCTATCATACCTCTGTAGAGTTTCTGATCTACCTTCTTACTTACCTCTTCCTTAACTAGAGTGCTTGTAGGGTGCATTGGAGTCTTTGCCATTTTACTATCAACCATGTTGAACTTCTTCAGAAGCTCTTTAACATATTTGGTTTGATGTATGTAGGTGCACTCTGGAGTCTGGTTGACTTGGATTCCCAAAAAGAATCTCAATTCTCCCATCATGCTCATTTCAAACTCTTCCTGCATACATTTAGCAAACTCCTTTCCAAGCATAATATTTGTTGATCCAAAAATAATATCATCTACATAAATTTGACAAATCAACAAATCTTTCTTAACAGTTTTACAGAATAAAGTTGTATCCACTTTTCCTCTGATAAAGTTTTTCTTCAGAAGGAAATTGCTCAACCTCTCATACCAAGCTCTGGGAGCTTGTTTTAATCCATAAAGAGATTTCTTTAGTTTAAAAACATGATCTGGAAAGTTTTCACTTTCAAAACCAGGAGGTTGGTGGACATATACTTCCTCTTCTATAATACCATTAAGAAAGGCACTTTTAACATCCATCTGATACAGAGTGATGTTATTCTGTGCAACAAATGAAATAAGAAGACGTATAGATTCTAACCTTGCCACTGGAGCATATGTCTCAGTGTAATTAATACCTTCTTGTTGACTGTATCCTTGAGCAACCAGCCTTGCCTTATTCCTTTCAACTTCTCCCTTTTCATTCAACTTATTCCTGAAGACCCATTTTGTTCCAATAACATTGAATCCTTTAGGTCTAGGAACCAGATCCCAAAATTCATTTCTGGTGAATTGATTTAGCTCTTCTTGCATGGAAATAATCCATTCATTATCTTTTAGAGCCTCATCCACAGATGTTGGTTCAATTATTGACACTAAGCCAAACAATGAAGATTCAGATGTTCTGAGATAAGATCTTGTCCTGATTGGATCATCTTTCTTTCCAATAATCACGTCTTCTGGATGAGATGCCTTGATTCTGGAAGAAGATCCTCTGACATTTGATCTTTCAGAAATGTGTAAGTTGTCCAATTGAGAAGATAGGGTAATAGCATCTGGAGTTGCTTCAGATTCCTTTTCTTTAGCCTTTTCTGCCTCTGATCCTTCAGAGTCTGTGAGAATCACTTCTCTATCTGCAGAATTCTCAAACTGCTTTGGCTTTTTCAGAGCCAAGCTTATCATCAAATCTTATATGAATAGATTCTTCCACAATCTGTGTTTCAGTATTGAATACTCTGTAGCCTTTAGAGTGTTCAGAATAACCAAGCATGAAACACTTCTGTATTTTAGATTCAAACTTGTTAAGATTTTCTTTAGTGTTAAGTATATAACAAGTACATCCAAAAGGATGAAAATATGAAATGTTAGGCTTTCTGTTCTTCCACAGTTCATATGGAGTCTTTTTCAGAAGAGGTCTTACAGACACTCTGTTCTGAATGTAACAAGCTGTGTTGATTGCTTCTGCCCAAAAGTGTTTTTCCAGATTTGTCTCATTGATCATGGTTCTGGCCATTTCTTGCAGAGTCCTGTTTTTCCTCTCTACAACCCCATTTTGTTGTGGAGTTCTAGGACAGGAAAAATCATGAGCAATGCCATTTTCAGAAAAATATTTTTCAAAATATTTATTTTCAAATTCACCACCATGATCACTTTTGACTTTTATAATTTTGAAATCTTTTTCAATCTGGACTTGCTTGCAGAAGTCAAAGAACACAGAATGTGACTCATCCTTGTGTTTTAAGAACTTTACCCATGTCCATCTACTATAGTCATCAACAATGACTAATCCATACTTCTTGCCTCTGATGGATGCAGTTTTCACTGGTCCAAACAGATCAATATGAAGTAGTTCTAGTGGTTTGGAAGTAGAAACAACAGTTTTTGATTTAAAAGATGTTTTTGAAAATTTCCCCTTTTGGCATGCTTCACAAAGAGCATCTGAAGTGAACTGCAGATTAGGGAGTCCTCTGACAAGATTAAGTTTATTAATCTGAGATATACGTCTCATATTAATATGGCCCAATCTTCTGTGCCAGACCCATTGCTCTTTATTAACAGACAAGAGGCATTTAACATTTTGAACTTTAAGTTCTGAAAGATTTATTTTATAAATGTTGTTTTTCCTCTTACCACTAACTAGGATAGAGCCATCCTTTTGACATATAGCTTTACAACATTTTTGATTAAAGGTGATATCATAACCATTGTCACTTAATTGGCTTATGGACAATAAGTTATGCTTTAAGCCTTCAACAAGTAAGACATTAGTTATAGAGGGAAGTTTACCATTTCCAATAGTGCCAGATCCAATGATCTTGCCTTTCTGGTTCCCTCCAAACTTCACGTCATCTCCAGATCTAAGTTCCAGGCTTTGGAACATAGACCTTTCTCCTGTCATGTGTCGTGAGCATCCAGAGTCCAGGTACCATGATTGGCGTCCTGACCTTGCTGCTAAGAACATCTGCAACAGGAATTTTTTTGTTTTTGGGTACCCAGATCTTCTTGGGTCCTTTGGGGTTAGTTGGTTTGTAGGTTTGTCTAAACTTCTGTTTTTCAACATAATGTTTATTCTGACTTGCCTTGGGTTTAAACACATAAGTATTCTTCTCAGAGCTAGTGTGTTTAATGTCATTTAAGTGACCAAATTTAAATTGAGAATACAGAGGTGTCTTCTTGATGAAAAGTTTGTCAACAGATTTTGGATTACTTCCAGAGGAAGATTCATATCCAATACCTCTTCTGTTATTGCCACTAACACCATAGATCATAGAAGCCATCTTGCTTCTGTCTATGCTCTTAGTAAGGAATCTCTGAAAGCTAGAGTCATATTTTTCTAAAATGTTTTCACATTACTTAGTCTCAGATTCAGATTCTTGTTGAGTTGTTTCAAAGTCACTTTTGATTTTCAGATTAATTTCTTTTTGCTCAACAAGTTCTGTCTTCAGAAGATCAATCTCAGATTCAAGACTGCTTTTCAGCTTCTTGTATTTGAGTTTGATATTGTTATAACTTTTCAGAACTTCTGATAAAACTTTTATCAGTTCTTCTTTAGTTCTCAGATTCAAGACTGCTTTTCAGCTTCTTGTATTTGAGTTTGATATTGTTATAACTTTTCAGAACTTCTGATAAAACTTTTATCAGTTCTTCTTTAGTAAGTTTAGCCATTACCTCTTCAGCGTCATCGTCAGATTCAGAATCTGATTCATATCCTGAGGTTCCTTCCTCCTGATCTTCTATGCTGGCCATCAGTGCAACATTGGCACATTCTTCTTCTGATTCAGATTCATCTGAGTCATCCCATGTTGCCATCAGAACCTTCTTCTTTTTGTCAACCCCTTCTTCTTAGGTTTTTCTCTTTGAAGTTTGGGGCAATCATTCTTATAATGCCCAGGTTCTTTGCACTCATAGCATACAACTTCTTTCTTGCCAGATCTTCTGTGCCCAGAAGATTCCTTTATATGATCAGATTTTCTGAAGTTGTTGAACTTCTTTCCCTTGTGCTTCCAGAGCCTGTTGATCCTTCTGGACAGCATGGATGATTCATCTTCTTCTTCAGAAGAAGATTCTTCAGAGCTTTCTTTAATAACCTGCAAAGCTTTAGCAGATTTATTAGATTTTAAAGCAACAGATTTACCTTTTTCTTTCTTCTGAGGTTCATCTTCCTCAAGCTCAATTTCATGGCTCCTCAGTGAGCTGATGAGTTCTTCTAAAGAGATCTTGTTCAGATCTTTAGCCATCTTCAAGGCAGTCACCATTGGTCTCCATCTGGTAGGTAGACTTCTGATGATTTTCTTTACATGATCTGATGTAGAGTATCCCTTGTCCAGAACCTTTAGACCAGCTGTAAGGATCTGGAATCTAGAAAACATAGTTTCTATATTTTCAGATTCTTCCATTTTGAACGCTTCATACTTCTGTATAAGCGCTAGAGCCTTGGTCTCCTTCACTTGAGAATTTCCTTCATGAGTCATTTTAAGTGACTCAAACATTCCATGAGCTGTTTCTCTGTTAGTAATCTTTTCATACTCAGTATGAGAGATTGCATTAAGCAATATTGTCCTAGCCTTATGGTGATTTTTGAAATCCTTCTTCTGGGCTTCTGTCATTGATTTTCTGTCAACTTTTTGCCATCCTCATTTGTAGGATGTTCATAGCCATCAATAACCAAGTCCCACAAATCAGCATCATACCCCAGGAAGAAACTTTCTATCCTGTCCATTCCAGTAATCAATTTTTTCTCCATCAAACATGGGAGGCTTTGTGCTGATTCTATCCCCTTCATATTTGTTAAAGTTGGATGTAGATGTGTCACCCATAATGACAAACAGATATTTATCAAAGTAACTTTTCTCACTGGATCTTTACTGACAAGGTTAAGTGGTAGCACACGCAGAACCGGAGCTCTGATGCCAACTGAAGGTGAGAAAATTACTTAGAAGGGGGGGTTGAATAAGTAAGACAAATAATCAGAGATTTAAACACAGTTATTTTTATCCTGGTTTGTTGAACTCAACTACTCCAGTCCACCCTCTCAAGAGTGATTTTCCTTTCTCAGTCAAGGACTTAATCCACTATTTAATCAAACAGATTACAATAGTAACACCTAAGAACAACTGTTCTTAGTCTTCTCAAGAGCTACTGATCCCAACTGGATCCTCTTAAGGAAAACCTTTTACAATCAATGTAAAACTATTACAAGAGTAAGAATGCTTCTAAGAAGCTGTTATCACAACTGTGATATTTCTCTTAAGTTTAAGAACAATGTTACAGCAAAATATAAGAGCTTTGAGAGAATTGCTTTTGATAAGAGATTTTTGCAATTAGTTCGTTACTGAAGAAGATGGAGTGGACTTCTTTATATAGGCACATAGATCCATGAAGTCTTCTCAACGTTGAAGACTGTGCTGAAAAGCCTGGAGCCTTTTGTCTTTACATTGGAGGCTGTGCTGAAAAAGCCTGATGCCTTTTGTCTTCATTTTGCAGAAACTTTCCTTAGAATGGAATGCACAGATAAAACCTTTTTGTCTGTGTTCTTGTGTCTAGCACAAAAGAGGAAAGAGCTGTTGAGATATGTCAACGTAAATATTCAAATCTTCTTCACTAAATAAGTTCAGCTATCAACATTAGAGTCTGGATCTTCAGAATCTCAAGAGTAGAGATCTTCTGGATCTTCAGAGTCTTGGGATGTTCTTCAGATTGTGCTGAATCAGAGTATGTGCAGCTTGTGTGCTTGAGCATGTAATTCTGTCAGAGCATAGTCTTCTATATCAGATTCTCAATACTTATGCAGCACAGTATCTTCAGAGTCTTCTGATGACTAAGCTTCTGATCTCTCAGAGTCTTCTATTCTTTAGAGGCTTCTGCTTCAGAATCTTCAGTAGACAGCACTCAGATTCTTCTGGGAGCAGCGTTCAGATCTTCATTTAAGATACTCTTGAACCTTTGAAGCCTTTCATAATATCATTTTTCAAATCCAAATTTGCTCTTTTAAGAATATTTTCTTTAGTACCTGTAGCAAACAGTCTAGAACAAATTTAGAGTATATAATTCTTGAATACAAAATTCATAAGTGTAATCATCAAAACATAGAGATATAACTAAGAAACAATCTGTGTTCTTACAGGAAGTTCTACAGTAGACCCCACAGGATGGGGAAACGAATTCGGTGAGAATGACTGAGTTTGAAACACTGAAAAGAATTATGGCCTACGTGGCTGAAACAAAACTTCAGGTGGCTTTGGAAGCTGCTAGCGAACAAATGGCTGACAAAGCCAAGTTATATTTTTATCAAGAAGGTCCTGGTAAGGACTTCGACCCAGAACCACCTGACAAGGTTCAGGATGGAGAGCAAAGTCAGAGGCTTGATGCCATCTATGATGAAGAGCCTCTGGAATTCGAAAAGGATCCACTTGAAAATGATATCAAGATGCTAGTGCGGGATGTAACACCCTGTTCCCAATATAAAATAAAATAATCAAATAAAACACATATTAGAGTTTCTCTCCCAAATGGGATGCCACAATACACATCAAAGTTCCACAAATATTTTTTTTTCCAAATAATTTAACTGAATTTTCCAATAAAATTGCAGCGGAAAAAAAATATGGTCTGTCATAACACAAATATCATATATATATATATATATATATATATATATATATATATATATATATATATATATATATATATATATATATATATATATATATATATATATATATATATATATATATATATATATATATATATATATATATATATATATATATATATATATATATATATATATATATATATATATATATATATATATATATATATATATATATATATATATATATATATATATATATATATATATATATATATATATATATATATATATATATATATATATATATATATATATATATATATATATATATATATATATATATATATATATATATATATATATATATATATATATATATATATATACATCACCCATATCCATCATCATCATCATGTATACAATAACGGCCATCTGCCCCAAAATACACAACATCATCACCGAACATCACTAAATATCTCACAAAAATACCAGATACGCCTCGGGGCACACATAACAAAAATACACAAGAATACTCCCAAAAACGCCCCAGTGTTACGTATCAGAGCAGTCCTACGGAGACACCACAATCCAACTAGCTAAACACCTGGATTGTCTGTACTTCCGAAGAAGCACAGACCACAACAGCAACAAAGGGGTGAGAATTACGATCAAATAATAATGGCATAGTAGTACATGAAATAAAAGGCAGAAATCAATAATAATACTATTTCATATACATATCATCCGGACTAACAGTCCCACCATCAACCACAATATACAATCACGCAACAAATGCACTCACACAACTCTTAACATACGGTACCGACTCACAATCACGATGGGCACCGGGCCATCAACCCTCCTCACAGAAGCACATATCAACGATGGGCACTTGGCCATCAACCCTCCATTCAGGGAGCACACCACACTGATGGGCAACTGGCCATCAACCCTCCACAATGGGAGCACCACAACAATACCGATGGTCACTGGACCATCACCCTTCACTACGGGAGCACATCTCCGATGGACACCTGGCCATCACCTTCAACTATGGGAGCACCTCATCAACATCGATGGACACATGGCCATCACCCTCCTCACCGGGAGCACAACACATTAACATCGATGGACACATGGCCATCACCCCCCTCACCGGGAGCACACCAACAATACCAATGGTCACTGGGCCATCACCCTCCACTACGGGAGCACAATAATTAATATCGATGGACAACTGGCCATCACCCTCCACTACGGGAGCACACAACGATATTCACACGCATGAAACATCTAGCACACCAAGTGCACACCGAGCCTAATGATCCACTCCTCACACAACATATACACGACGCACAAGGCGTACCGATCTCACAGATCCATTCACATCATAAAATACATACATAACAAGCACACACAGTGCGTCGATCCCACGGATCCGCTCACCACACAACTTATCACATACAATGCACACAAGGCATGTCGGTCCTACTGACCCAAATACATCACATAACAGCACACAAATGCAACGTATAATAAGCGTATCGATCCTCACGGATCCACTCACCACAACACACCAAAAAAACGCACTCAAGGCGCCACGATCATACTGATCTTCACATCTCACACACAGCACACACACGGTGCACACATCTCACGTATGCATCCACATTGATTCATACATAATGCGTAATCCACCAATTATGCCGCTTGCGATAAACGCCGACCAAATAGTCCTACAACCACCAACATACGCTTGCATCAGCATCTCCAGCAAGCCTCTCGTCGCACATGACCAACGAGGGTCCAAGTCCACAGAGGAACAACACATGATAGCAGGAAAAACACAAACTGCTGTCAGGCTCGCTGGCACATTCGCCCGACGAAGCCCCGCAGCGAACACTCGTTGCCATTCACCTGGCAAAACCTCTGGCGAAGCCAGACAAAAGCTTTTGCCAGCACTCCCTGGCTAGTTCGCTCGACGAAGCCTGGCGAAGTCTCGCCCCTCATTTGCCCAGCGAATACCTGCGTACTCAGAAAAATTCTACGCACCAGAATCATTATCCACTCCCGATTCCGCCCGATTAAATCGAACCTCACAACCAACAACATACTACAACTGAGCTACAGGTCTATTCCCGATTCTATCCGATAAAATGCATCATCTGCTCAAATTACCGACTTCCGGCATAACTCCGAAACTACTCAAAAACCCCAAATTCATTCAACCCAATATTCTCAGCACATGCAAACGAATTTAACCTAATCTAACAACTTAATCTCAGCAATAATCACATGCATTCATCATCAAACAATAATAATCAATGGGGTTGGGGATTTTCCCCCGTTTCTACCGATTTCATGCACAAACCAATTAACCGTAAAATTCTATCCCTTACCTGAAATCAAGCTTTGATGATGAACAAGCTCCTTAATTCGCACGAAATTCGCTTGTTCAATCTGCTGATCTTGATGCTTCAGCCTTGCTCAAACCGTGTTCTTGCTCGCTTGCTTCTTCATGTGTTCCTCTTTCCAATTCTATTTCTTCCCAATTCCAAAAACACCCTTAATACCCCCAAAAATACATTTTATTCCAAATAAATATAATTCTCTTAATTCTTTTAATTCAAAAATCCAATTAATAACATTTTCTCATTTATATTAATATTAGCAATAATAATGATAATAATTAATAATAATTTTTACATTACTATCAATTATCACATTTTATCATAATTTATTAATATTATGAGTTCTTGACCTTCCACAATAATTCTCAAAATACCCCGCGAATAAAATAATCACAGAAATCAAAAATAATTAAAATGGGCGTTACACGGGACCCATTGGAAGAGGTCGATCTAGGAGAAGGGGTGATTAAAAGGCCAACATACGTGAGTGCCAATCTCGACCCTCAACTTAAGGTTGAAATCATCCAGCTATTGTGAGATTATAAAGATTGTTTCGCCTGGGATTATGATGAGATGCCTGGTTTGAAGAGAGAGTTGGTCGAACACAAGTTGTCAATCAAGCCTGGGAAGAATCCAGTCAAACAAAACCTGAGACGTTTTCCCCCAGGAATTCTCTCAAAAATAAAAGAAGAAGTCGAGAGACTCCTTTGATGCAAGTTCATCCGCACTGCCAGGTATGTCGAATGGTTGACCAACATTGTCCATGTTATTAAAAAGAATGGGTCCCTAAGAGTTTGCATACACTTTAGAGATCTAAATTCAGAAACTCCTAAGGATGAATATTATATGTCTGTGGCAGAGATGCTAGTCGATTTCGCTGCAGGACATGAGTACCTTAGCATGTTGGATGGATACTCTAGTTATAATCAGATTTTCATTATTGAAGATGATGTTCCCAAAACAGCTTTTCGATGTCCTGGAGCCTTAGGCACCTACAAATGGGTAGTCATTCCTTTTGGCTTAAAAAATGCTGGGGGAACATATCAGCGGGCAATGAATTCTATTTTCCATGATTATATAGAGACTTTCATGCAAATATACATTGATGATATTATGGTTAAGTCCTTTTCAGGGAAAGAACACCCGGATCATCTTCGACAATCCATTGAGAGGATGAGGAGATATGGTCTTAAGATGAATCCTCTTAAGTGTGCGTTTTGTGTACAGGAGGGGAATTTCTTAGGCTTTGTGCTCTACAAAAAAGGGATCGAATTTAACCAGAATAAAAATAAAGCCATAAAAAAAAGAGAGCTGCAGTCACTACTGAGTAAGATCAACATTTTAAGGAGGTTCATATCAAACTTAAGCGGAAGAACGCATGGCTTTTCACCATTGCTTTGATTCAATAAAGAGGGGTTTGAGTAGGGGAAAGATAAAGAAGAAGCCTTCGACAAAATCAAGGATTATCTGAGCCATCCTCCAATTCTTTCTCCACCTTGTAGGGGTAGGAGTATGAGGCTATACATAGCAGTATCAGACAAAACTTTAGGGAGCATGTTGCCTCAAGAGGATGAGAATAGCGTCGAAAGAGCCATCTACTACCTCAGTAAAGTTTTGAATGATGCAGAAACTAGGTATAACATGATAGAAAAATTATGGCTATGTTTGTATTTCTCTTGTATAAAACTGAAGCAATATATAAAACCAGTTGATCTTTATGTTTCGTCTCACTTCGATGTTACAAACATATGTTGTCTAAACCTATTTTCCATAGTCAAATAGGTAAATGGGCACCACCGTTAACTGAATATTCTTTAACATATAAGCCTTTGAAGGCAGTTAAAGGACAAGTGGTAGCAGACTTTATTGTCGACCACTCCATAAATGAAAGTGCTTTAGATTACGTCGAAAGACCCACTCACTCCCTACAATCACACAACAGTGATAACAACAAGTTACAATTTAAACTGTAGATTGAAGAGACACTTCACCTACATACACACACCTTGATCTTTGCTTCAAAGCTTTGATCAAGGAACACATACTCTTGCTTAACAGCTTCGAGTGTAACACAGTCTAGAAACTACCTAACCAATGCACTCAACACTTGCTTGGGTTACACGTATTCCTAAGACACAAACGTGAAGAACAACCTCTTCACTTCTAAACCACTATGGTGATTTCTCTGCTTCTCTATCTTCAACAACTGCCTTCTAGGATTGCCTCGCCTGGTATTTGTAGCAGCAGATCAGTTCTTGGGCCTGGGCGCATACATTATGTTTTATCCATCATAAAACCTCACTTATGTATTCTGCACGCTTGCCTCTTTAATCAGGTACATTTTAGTTCCCCTAGGGTATCTAAAATGTCTCCTGCATTCCAACATGAGCTTCTGAGTTGTTTCCTGAGTTATAGCTACCAGAAAAACAAACTTCTGCTTGATGTCATACGACCTAAGTCATAACATTGAGTATGACATCCAGCTTAACTTATAGTTAGCTTAGTTAACTTACCCTGCACAGTCCATATTATGAATGTAATAACATCAAGCATGACATTCATATATGTACTTATATTTTGGCATAAAATGCAGCCAATCAAGAGCACTTACACTTAGTTGATGATCAAGTTGTCTCATTAGTATCAAGCCCTGATATGCTTGGGTCTGATGTTCAACCAGATGTGGAGACATTCAAACAGCAGAGATTGTGCAGAATTCTGTTGATCCATAGATCAAAGGAGATATAGCTGGATCTGTACTCATTCTAGTAAGGTTCTTGGCAAGAAACTAAGGCTAGAATGGAGTGTTGATGGGAGTGAAGATGAAGACAATCTGCTCTATAAGAGTATTGGAGTGCAGCAATTGTGTTCTAGCTTCTACTAGAAGCACCTGATCTATTAGCTAGAGAGTTTCCTGGCAAGAAACTTGTCTAGAAGATGGTGTTGGTGATAGCACTGCTTGGGTCAGTTTATTTCTAATCTAAGTGCATATGAGCATATGATCTTGGTCATATTGGAGGTCAAGGATAAGTGGCAGTTATCTCTGTTTTTCTAAAGAAGTCTCTACTTAAGGAAAGTGGGAATCCTTGTGTAAAGATTTCTATTGTGACCCTTCCTCATTAAAGAGTCAAGCCTTGGCACGTTTGGTTTTTCTTAAGAGGCATTCATGAAGCAAATGCACTTCAAGGTAATTGTTGTGGTACAACAAAGCAGGATTGAGGTTGTCTACTCCAACTGGATATCAAGCCTATGTACTTTTGTTCTAATTGAATAAAGAGAATCTTCTAAGTGGCAGAATGAAAGCCTGAACTCTCCAGCTGAATGTCTTAACCAAAGTTGTGACATCAAGCAGAAACTTCAAGGCCTCAAGTGATGTTGTGGCACATCATTTGAAAATAAGTTGATCTTCTCAGGTCTGAATGGAACTAATGCTTCATATCATGCAGTTTGCGGAAGATGTGTGAAGGAGTAGATGCCTTGCTTTGAAGCAAGAAGAATTTGATACTTGAAGATTAAACTGGCCTGGTGGATTAGCATATTCTCTAGAGCTCTGAAAGAAGCTGAGTTAACCAAACAGTGACAGTTGGTTATTTCTGAAGGGTGCTTGAAGAACATTACTCTTATGCAGAAGGGTAGTTGTGTGAAGACCAAAGAAGGATCTTGGTCTGTTCATGCCTGAAACAAATTACTCTTGTGCAGAAGAGTAGTTGGTTGAAGACCAAAGGAGGATCTGGTTCTGTTATTAGAGCTTGTGGTAGAAGCCATAAGTTGTGTATGGAAGATTACCCTCTTTTGGAGAAGTTCTTGATCAAGCTGATCTTCAATTGGATTACTAGGTAGCAGTAAGTCCAGTATGGTCACATAAAGAACCATGGGATGGTGTGTCTGTGATATGAACCATATGATCTGTGAAGATCTCTTGTGGAACTTGTGATTCACTTCTTGACTAAGAAGTACTCTATCTTGTCATACGGGAGAATGATGAGGTAAAAAGACTATCTTGGAGTATGATGTGAAAGGATTGGACAAAACTGGAGTGGATCATTGATTAACTGCATAGAAGTCTGGATTTTGATAAGAAGATTTACCAGTTAAATCAGAAGCTTTCTAACTTATCATATGGGAGAATGATGAGGAAAGAATGCCTTGGATTACGGGGTGTCTATCTTGTACTTAGCCTAAGGTCAGAATACTTGTGAAGAAGTGGTCTCTTCTGCTACAAGTAACTCTAGGAAGAGGTGGATCAGTTTGGTGCCTTCTCACTGTATGAGCATGGAGTTGGTCATGAGAGATAATGTAGGGATCTTGGAGCATCTTTTGTCAAAGATAGGGGAGAGCTTTTGGTTGATAGGTGTACAATTTGCTTGTGGTTCAAGTAGTAATTGAATGCGTTCAACATGTGTGTTGAAAAGAGAATGAGTTCTTGAAGACATAAAGATGCGTCTTATGTTTTCCATTCATGTGCACTGGTTACCCCTGATATGGGGAGATATACTTCTATCTAGGATGGGTTGCTGCAAGAAGTCCAGTTATGTATCAAGATTGTTTGTGGTTTCAAACAAATCTGGGACTTGATGAAGGTAGAATGTCAGACAAGATGTTGTGACATTGGGTTATTGCTCCAAGCTCATGGTGAAGATGACAGGGTCTTCCTTTTGGGTCTGCCATTAGGTGCCAAATCAGATTGCACAAAGGTGAAGATCAAGACATCATCAGCTCTGGCTCTAGAAAAGTCAAGGAAACATGGCATTTACCCTGACTTTGTGAGATCTTACAGATAGTTATCCTACAACTCTTCTGCTATCTGTTCCAATATGGTCTGTAGGAATGTAAAGCTGCATTATGAAGATGTTGAAGAAAGTCTTCATATGTTTGGATTTTCTCTTTCAGGGGGAGTACTGAGTATGCATGACAGGGGGAGCTGTGTGCTAATATGGAGTTGTATGCAAAGGGTGTTGATTCTCAGGAAAGCCTATGAGGGTGTAATATCAAGATGTCTTGATATTGTGCTGGCTGGTGTATTGTTGTGCCTTGGCAACATGGTTATGGGTTACTGTCTGGGAGAATTTACTTTTCTCTATAGAAGATTTGTGTGTCTCAAATTGGGGATTTAAGATCAATTGTTACTTGTGGCAAGTAGTTAATTGATTATCCTTTAATTGGTGATGTCAAAAGTGTCATTCCTGAAGGTGCAGCTTCAGACAAGACAAGAACCCAAGATTCAAGACTGATTCAAGAGATCAAGAAATGGCAGACTTGGACACCATGTGCAGTATGTACACTTACTTCATTTTTTGTCAATTTTTGACTAAACCAAGGGGGAGTTAAGTGCTGTTAAGGGTTGTTATTTGTTGCAACTATCAAGGGGGAGCATGATAGTGAGTGAGGCTGGGAAAAACTATTGCTGCATGTTAGTGAGTGAGGCTGGGAAAAACTACTGCTGCTGATGAGGAAAAGCATTGTTGCTGCTATGCTGGATGCAACTATCAAGGGGGAGCATGATAGTTTGTGTAAACTACTGCTGAATGCCCTGATAAGTTGTTTTAGCCAAAATTTGCCAAAGGGGAAGATTGTAAGTTCCATGGTTCTATGATATAGAATTGCCCATGGTTCTATGATTGGCTAAATTTTGGTAAATCATGACTCTACACTAATGTTAAGCAGGATGTCATTACCATAGTTATGACATCGCTAAAGGAGCAAGCATGAGCTAGTGAAAGAACTATTGTGGAGTGTTTTAATGTGAATGTCATGCTGAATGTCGTGACATCCATCATGACATCCATCTGATGTCATGTGTGAGAAACAACAGGAGTAGTGGTGCAGCAGGAGCTGATAACAGAACTAATGTCATGTGTTGACATCTGGTGCAGCAGGAGCTATGTGCAGCAGGAGCTAACAAGAGAAGATGACAAAACTATTATCATGGATGAACTGCTGTCATGGATGCAGAAGGAGTTGATGATAGAATTATTGTCATGGATGTCATACTGAATGTCATGACATCATGTCTGGTACAGCAGGGGCTGCTATGTTATATCTCTTGACAGAAGTGTTTTGGTCCTGTTGGATATTCCACATCAGTATGTACAGGCCAAAGAGATTTGTTAGAAACAAAGTGCAGATTTAATGGGTGTTCACAAAGAGGATCTTTGATACTTTTTAGGGAACTATAAAACAGTTGTTTCTACTGTCATGAAGAAGATTCTGTAGAAGTGTTCATCAGGGCAAGCTGGTTAGCTAAAGAGTAAGTAAAACTGAATATCATACTGAATGTCATGACATTCATCGTATGACATCAGACCGGCAGTGTTTGTTTTTATGTTATGATACCTGATATATCTCAGGCTAAATTTCAGGAAACCTGTTAGGGTTCCTTGGTCATCTCAGACGAGATTCTAGGCAGTATCATGACCAAATTGGACAACACCTTGATCAGTGGAAATTAGGTTTACTTTGTTAAACCTAATGTTTGTTACTTTGGAGCACCCCAAGCCCAGTCTGCATTGCTATAAAAGGAGGAGTAGAAGCTGAAGAAATTAAGCACTCACATCAAGATCAACTTGAGTGTAAAATAAAGGTCTAGGGTTTGAGAGTCCCTTGTGTGTAAGTCACCCTTTGTATCTTTTGATACATTGTGGGAGACATATTTGTATGTGAAGAAGGCTAGTCTTCACGTGTGAATTCTGTTTAGGAATACTTGTACTCCAAGCAATTGTCTGGTGGATGATTGCATTGGATAGGTAGATTCTAGGTTGTGTCTCACTCAAAGCTGTGAAGCAAGAGTGTGTGAGTTCCTTGATCAAAGCTGTGAAGCAAGATCATGGTGTGTATGAAGTATTTCTTCATACTATTTTTGTAATTGTGAATTATAAATCACTGTTATGTGATTGAGAGGGAGTGAGTGGGTATACTCAGGTACTAGAGTGTCTCTAGGCTGAAACTGCATTGGGTAGAGATTAAGTGAGGAGTGTAAACTGGAGGTTTAACTCTAAATTAATTCTGCTAATAGTGGATTTCCTTCTTGGCTTGGTATCCCCCAGATGTAGGTGATGTTGCACCGAGCTAGGTAAACAATTACTGGTGTTATTTATCTTTCTGCATTTATAATTCTGCACAAGTTAAATGGTTAGATAAATAGGTCTGTCAGCCTGCAGATGTCACAACAGACGTCATGACGTTGGTCATGACATTGTCACAATTTAAATAAATTTAAATTGGTCATGGCCTATCCTCATCCTTGTTTCAGCAGAGAACAATGGTCTTGGGACATATGAGATTTGCATACCAGAATTTCACTTTAGCAGCTTAAATAACGGTTCACAGGTGGCTGTGAGGTGAGATATGAACCTTGCGATGTAGTTCAATCTACCCAGAAAACCACGAACCTCTTTCTCTGTTTTCGGTGCTGGCCTTTCCTGTATAGCTTTTATTTTTGCAGGATCGACCTCGACTCCTTTTTCACTGACTATAAACCCCAATAGTTTTCCAGACCGTACACCAAAAGTACACTTGTTCAGATTCAACCTTAGTCTAAATTTCCTTAACCTCTCAAACAGCTTTAACAGATTCACCAAATGTCCTTGCTCCATTTGTGACTTTGCGATCATGTCATCAACATATACATCAATCTCATGATGAATCATATCATGAAACAAAGTCACCATCGCCCGCTGATAGGTTGCCCCTGCATTCTTCAATCCAAAGGGCATTTTATCCATGTCCTCCGGGGACATCTTAATCTGGTTATACCTGGAGAAACCGTCCATGAAGGGAAACACTAAATATTGGATCGTGTTATCAATTAGCACATCAATATGGGGGAGCGGGAAATCATCTTTCGGGCCTGCTCTGTTTAGATCACGGTAATCTACACACATCCTTACCTTACCATCCTTTTTAGGTACAGGTACGATGTTAGCGACCCACGAAAGGTAATTCGTCACGGCAAGAAATCTGGCGTCCAACTGCTTCTGGACCTCTTCTTTGATCTTAACTACCATGTCCGATCTGGTTCTTCTTAACTTCTGTTTCAAAGGTGGACACTCTTCTCGAAGAGGCAAGCGATGAACCACAATATCCGTATCAAGTCTGGGCATATCCTCGTATGACCAAGCGAAGACGTCTCTATACTCTCGAAGCATCTCAACAAGTCTTCTTTTGACATCATCTTTTAAAGCAGCCCCTATTCTGACCTCTTTCTTGGCTTCCTCTGTACCCAGGTTGAGAACTTCGATCTCTTCTTAATGAGGCAGAATAACCTTCTCCTCTTGTCTCAGCAACCTGGTGAGCTCTTCAGGAAAGTCTTCGTCTTCTTCAATCTCTTCTTCAGCTTGAAAGATTGGATTATCAAAGTCATATCGAGTCATAGACGAGTCTGAATCGGTGGCATCTGTGATGTGAAACCTGCATGATGATGATTTGATGCTTAAAATGATATGCAAACAAGCACAAACCACATTGCCATTTTATTGTTAAAAATAAAATAAGAAAAACAAGGATACAATATTTGAATGCAAAAACGCCTTTTGATTAATGATAAAGCAATTGTTCAAAACACAAACAAGATAAGGCCCTACAGACAAAGACATATATGCTTCGGGTAGAACATAGGGCTACACATAATCAGAAAACAAGATAATTACTCTTCACGGGTCACTTGGACAACTTCTTCAATAGTCCAGTTGTTCGGGATTTGGCCGGGAACACATGGCTGGATCCATGCGTCCATATCACAATCACTCTCACCCTTATCCTCGGACACAGCGTTGATTCGGTCGAAGATCACTCCACTACTTGTAAATTGCACTGGTCCTCTATAACGTGGAGCATTCTGGGAGGAGGAAGACAACAGGCTGTATCCTAGTCCGAACTTATCCTGTTTATTGGGGATACTCAACACCTGCCCCCATCCTTGAGATGAACCTGACTCCACCATCGCACGCGCTTCCTTGAAAGAAGACATAGAAACCTCAGGAGTTCTGTCTACGACTGGCGCCTTTTCTTTGACCTGAACAGTTTCAAATGCGTGGCATAGAGTCTCATGTATTTCCCCATCAACTTCAACATACTGTTGTACCTCAAAATTTGCCCAACCTTTTTCTTCACTTGGCTTGTGTTTTATTTCATTTCTTTAGCATTTGCGTATGCATAGCATTGTGCTTAACAGGAGATCAAGGAAGGTATGTATCCAAGAGAAGATTATTAAGGGGTCCAAGCTCAAGCAAGAGTTTTTGCTCAAGTGGTGAAGTGCTTATGGTCATCAAGAGGCAGTCAAAGATCATTGAGAGAATGGATTGGTATGTATTGCTTACCTCCTTTCTAGGGGGTCAATTGAAGATCATTAGAGGATCATAAGCTCATGGATATGGGTAGGAGATGATTGGAGAGCTCATTGGGTGCTTTTAAAGCCATTTTGGAGCTCATATAAGTTGGTATTTCATGTGCAAGAGGTTGCAGTCAAGGATTGTACACCTAGGGTTTTATCTGCTTAGTGCAAAGTCAACTGAGGATTTGAATGAGATTGAGACTTGGTTTTAAGTAATTGGAAGCATGGATAGTTGTGCAGAGACATCTAGTATGTAATTTCAAGATCTAATCAAGGAGAATCAAGAGTCTGAGAAGTTACTAAATTAGGGTTTTAGAGGTTTGTCAGTGTAAAATCCCCTATTCAGTGCCTAACTTCAAGACCACATATCTCAATATACAAGTTGAATCTCATTTTCTTATAAACATGAGACTTGTAGGTAATGTTCTAAGATTTCCTTTGAGTACTTGAAATCATCCATTGGGTTTGTAGAACTCAAGTTATGATATTGGCAAGTTAGAGGTCTCAGATGAACCAAAAAGTAATGATATTGGGTTTGATGAACATGAAAGTTGTTCCTTATGATCTTAGATTTCCAAAAAGTAATAGAAGTCAGTCATATCATTTATGGAACTCAAGTTATGAAGCTTGCAAGGCAGGGGTATTGTGGGAAATTTGATTATAGGCCATTTTGGTTATGTGCCATTTTCATGCCTTTGTGTACTTCAAATGGAACTTTAACCAACATGAAAGTTGCTCCAAATGACCTCAATTTCATCATGGAACACAAGATTGTCATGAATTATGCTTGGATAAGGAGATTGGTGAAGAATTTCAAGGTGAAAATGGACTTTTTAAGGTGAATTCAATTGATCAAGTTAGAGGTCATTTTCATACCATTTTCCAATCCAATTTTGTTCACTTTGTGCTCATGAGTGAAATGCACAAATTTATTTTGGTGCATGAAGTGAAATTCATGTGTATTTCAAGCTTGCTTCAAGAAAAAATTTCACTTCCAATCTCCACAATTGGATCAAATGAAGGCCCAAAACTAATCCACATGTTCAATTCAAAGTCCCAGCTGAAGAATGGAGCCAAATTCATGAGTATAGCATGCAGTTCTCACATGTGCATGAGGTGGGTTGCTAAATTGAGCATTTTCCAAAATCAGCAAATTGAAGCATCATTGGGCCTCCAATCCATTCCATATCCATCATATAAAAGCTTAGAATTAAAAATGAGAGTTCAAAATATGCAATTTGTGGAAGGAGCTCCAAGTTGAAGATGGAAATTCAAGAGAGAATTTGAAAATATCAAATCCAGATTTAGATCAATTCAAGGCAAATTGAAGTGATCTTTTTCTTCCTCAAGACCAGTGGAGCGATTCTGCATAGTTTGACTCAAGCTTAGCATCATTTGAAGCTCCAACGGAGAGACTCCGTTAGGTAATCTTCAATTCTAAAATTCTCACGTATTAAGCTTTGAATCCATGCCATTGTTGTTGCATCTGAAGTCCTATAACTTGTAGGCAAATTTTGGTAGCTTGTTTGTGTTGTTTGATAAGATTTGCAGTGGTGTACTTAAAATCTCCACCGTTTGAATCTCATAATATACGCATGATAAATGAATTTTAACCCTGGATCCGTGATCTACATGACTTGGCCTTCATTTTGGTATACTATTTCATGAGTTTTGGTTAGGTTTTGGAACCTGAACTCCGGCCTTCTTGCCGGAGAAGACGATCGGAGCTCAGGCTCCATCGTCTGGTTTGTTTTTAGGCGTGTTGAGGTGTTTTCCACGTGTGTGTGAGTTGAATCTTTGACCAGGCGAGATGAGCGGTGGTGATGGCCTTGACTTGCTTGTGTGGATCTGTTGACCAGCCACGTCAATTAGTGAAACGGTGTGTTTCACTAATTGAGCTAATTTCATTTATTCTGGGTCTGTCTTGTTATGTGCACCCCTTTCCAATTGAGGCCCATTGGATTGAACTGAATATCTTACTATTTGCACCGTGCTTGCTTTTATTAATTTTTTTATTTGTTTTCTGTTTCCATTTTAATCAATTAAAAATATCTCTAAATATCATAAAATTCCTAAAAAAATATTTTCTGACACCTTAGGGTGTTAATTAATTTTTGATGTTTTTTATTTTTATTTTCCAATTTTTCAATTAAAATGGGAATTAATGATTGGAGAGGTTTTTAAATTGATTATTCGTGTGTATTCATTTTGTTCTTGCTTGTTTCTTGACCAATTGACATCTCCAATGATTGAGACTCATTCCTCATTTCAATAGTGAGTTGAGTAATCTTATAGGATTATTTAAGCTCTGGTTTGGTTTATTTTTTGTTGACTTTTATGATCATTTCTTTGACCCTCGACAACCCTCCTTCAAAATGGTGCACCCTTGTGAATCAAATTCTTTGGTGATGTTTTGAATTGACATAGGTTGTGTGCTCTTGGCCCCTGGTTTCCTACATCTTGATGTGCTTTTGAGATTTTATTTGAATTTATTTGAGCCATTTTCCTATTTTTGGAGTAGCTTGCAAGTCAAGTTATCCCTAAGGATGGTTCACACACACACACACTTGACCTGGTTTTGATGGGAAATGACCCTTGTGGATCCCAAATGATCCCAACTCTTTTTGATTCTCATTTCTAACATGATGAAGTGGTTGGTGGTTAATTTTTAGGTCATACACTTGTTTGGCATTGGTTGTGAGTTGCATTCTTTGTAGGCCTTCCATTTGGTGTCAAATGTTGAAAGTGTTTAGGACTTAGGTCCTTTACCATGCTTATTCTTGCAACTTGCTTTGATGTGTGTTCTTCTTTGCTTTGTGCATTCTCTCTTCTTGTTTTCACCTCTGTCCTAGGACCATTGAATCCCATTTGAGATGGTTTGGTCCCTCCTTTGGAGGAACTTTAAACATATCATGAATGGTGATTCATTTTGAGGACTTTTGGTATGTTTTCTCTTGTTTGATCTTGATGATGATTGTGGTTGAGACCCTTTGAGATAATTTTTGCCCAAGTTTGATATCCCATCTCTCATATTGATCTTTCTTGGCCTTTTGGCTTTCTTGCTTTGTTGTTGAGCTAGTGATTGATATAAAAATGATTGTAAGGATTCCATTCTTCTCACTTTATCTCACTTTGGTTTGAGTTTGTCTAGTTCTTTGTGTGCATTTCCTTTTGGTTCTTGCATCTCTCATTTTCATGCTTGAGGTTGAGATGTGCTTGTGGAGGCTACTGCCCCACACTTTGTTCCTCCCTCTTTTCGTCATCTTTGTTTTGCATTGCATATTTGTATCTTCTTTCTTCTTTCACTTATGCTTTCTTCTTCTTTCTTCTTTGCCATGTTCCCTTAGGACCTCTAATCTTTCTTGTTCAAGATTGATTATGATAGACCTTAGGCTTGAACCCATGTATGATAACATTAGGTAGCATTCCCTTTTCACCCCAATCATAGGTGCACCTTGTATGAGAACATTAGGTTGAGTCTTAGTCTCCCTTTAGAGTTGTGTCTCTCTTCTCATCTTCAAACTTCTTCAAGACACTTAATAATGGATAATGAATGTTGTACGCCACGAGCCTTAAGAATTTGGGAAATGATGATTGGGGGGCCTCCTCTCAACTGTCTAGAGTGTTTAGCGTATGTCCTTTGAACGATATGCGACGCATTCGCTCCTAAGTCATAGTCTTTAGTGCAACATGAATTACAAATCAAATTCAATTCACTTCTTGTCTAAAAAATACAAAAACAAACCTCAAATATTTTTATCCTTTGGGATTTAATTTGGAAACTTTTTTCATAAGGAGAGTTTTGTTAACTCTTGGTTTTGTCGCAAACAGGTAAGCCTAAGACTCCAATCGCCGAGCCGCATACACCTAACTGCTAGAACTAAGTTTTAACCCTACTTGGGTAAAACACTTGAACCAACCTGTGGTCTTGTTAGCCCGAACTACGTTTGCTCTGATTTCTCGTACCAGAAGAGGATATGTAGGCACAAGACGACGATGTCTTGGTGAGCAACCTTCCCCACCTTCACCCGTAGTTTTCTGAACTACGTTGACTCTGAATTTCCCATTGCATGAGGGAGTATGTAGGTATAGAGCGTCGATGCTCTATTGAGACTCTTTTCTTTCTTTTCTCCATGTGGCATGTAGCTTAAATAGATAAACACCCTTTAGATAGATAATAAGTGTGGATCCCGTCGAGTACAACAGACGTTAGGGGTGCTAATACCTTCCCCTTGCGTAACCGACTCCCGAACCCAAGATATGGTTGCGATGACCTGTCTTTCCCTTTTTTGTAGGTTTTCTCTGATCGTTTCCTGTCCCTCTTTTGGGATAAATAACGAACGGTGGCGACTCTTCTGTCCTTGCCGGCCCCTCTTCGCAGCGATGCGACACATACTTGAACGAGGATAAATGGCTGATCATTATGTCCTCCTCACCACAGATGGTGACAATGTTACCCCCAACCATGTACTTTAACTTCTGATGTAAGGTCGACATCACTGCCCCTGCAGAGTGAATCCAGGGTCGACCTAACAAGCAACTGTATGCAGGTTGGATATCCATGATGTAAAAGACAGCATCGAAAATCTTTGGGCCAACTTGTATAGGAAGTGTCACTTCACCAAAAACAGGCCTCCTCGTTCCATCAAACGCTCGTTGGGGACATTTCCCATCCCCTATGCAAGTCAATCGTAGCGCTTGTGTGTTTATCTCTAGGTGTGTATATATGTGTTGTACTTTATTTGCATTCGCATTTTATTTTCCAGCATTGTATATTATCATTGTGTTGCGCTGTTGGGTGGGAGTTCCACTGTGAGATAAGCCAGACCCAGGCTTGAGTACAACCATAGCGTTAGAAGCGGAAAGTAGTGGTGAACCTGTATGTTTGGCACGCACTAGTTCCCACGAAATCTGCGCTCAGACGAGGTTCTCTTTGATGACTTCCTTTCCAGTCCGTTTCGGACAGTTGAGAGGTTGTTGGATCTGAGGATTGTCGACTCTGAGGACCGACCATATTGGAGTCATCTAAGTGAGGCTGCTTCGTTAGACTATGATGCCAAACCGGAAACGGTGAACGTATCATCATTTTTCAAAAGTTTGTGACGCTGACGACCGCATAGGATGCTGAACCTTGTCAGTGATTAGGTTCATACCTGTGAAAGGGATTGGGTTATACAGGAAACTTTAACCTTCAACCTACCCGGCTCCTAAGTATGAACCTATAACTTTGATATAGTGGGTCTTTATGATGGTGTTATGTTCTTGCCAACGTGGAACGCTATTTCTTCTCAATCAACAGCACAACAGCCTTGATCCCCTGTTGCATTTGCATTTGCATTTTTCATCTGCATATTAACATTGACATGTATTTATGTTGCAGGTGCATATTTTCCCTTCGATTCTAGTGATCTTATTTCTCTGTTGACATGGAGCCTAGCCTGAAGAAGACAGTGGTATATAAGTTCCCTACTCCAGACATTGGATCTCTGCTGAGTTTGATTTCTGTGGCTGACAGGAAGGTGATAGATGATTTCAAGCAATCTTATGGGAAGCTTTTGACTTGTGTCTGCAAGCCCTCAATTTATGAGTTGGGTGGTCTCCATACTCTGCTGCAGTTTTATGACTCCCAGCTCCGGTGTTTCATTTTTCCAGGATATGTGTTACTACCTACTCTAGAGGAGTTCTCTGTGCTGTTTGGAGTGCCTATCTTAGACCAGATGCCATTCTATCATACTGATGTTGAGCCTGACTTGTCTAAGCTTGTTGGTTCTCTTCATTTGGATGCTTCTGAGCTACAACGGAAGTTGGTCAAGAGAAATGGAATGCCTGGTTTTCCACTACCGTTTCTGATTACTAGAGCTCGACACTTTGCGAAGGAGGGTTGTTGGGTTGTTTTTAATGCTATCCTAGCACTGTGCATTTATGGTATCATGTTGTTTCCTAATATTCCAGATTTTGTGGATGTGGATGCCTTTCATATTTTTGCCTCAGGGAATCCTGCACCTACGCTTCTAGGCAATGTCTATCATTCTGTGCACTACAAGAATGAGAATCAGAGAGGGAAGAATGTATCTTATTGCGTACCTTTGTTGTACAGGTGGTTTGTGAGTCACCTTCCCAAGACTGGTCTTTTCATTGATATTGCAGGTACCCTAGAGTGGTCAGCGAGATTGATGGGATTGACATATGAGAATATCATCTATTTTGATAGAGATTAGCTGGGTATAGAGATTATATACAGTTGTGGTGGTTTTCCTAACATCCCGTTGGTCGGAAGGAAAGTATGCATTAACTATAACACATCCCTTGTAGTAAGACAGTTTGGGTATGCCTTGAGAGAGCCTCCAAGAGAAGAGGAAATACAGGAATCTCTGTATCTCACTAGCTTGTTGGAGCATGATACCTTAGCTAGAGTTGAGAATGCTTGGAACAGAATTCATCGCAAAGGGAAAGCTTCTTTGGGGAAGAGTAACAGTCGAGCTTACGACCCTTATGTGACCTGGATCCAGGAGAGATTAAAGAAGGTGCTGATGCCTTTTCCATTTGTTGAGCCTCTATATCCTCTGATGATTGAGGAACCTACCACTGTTGACATCCAGAGGTATAATCAGTTCTGGTATGAGAAAGAAGAGTTGCGCAAGGCAAATGAAGAGTTGGAGAAAGAGATTTTTCAGCTCTGAAGTGAAAAGATTGAAGCTACTTATTCCTGCAAGAGGAAAACTGAGTTGGTCAACAAACTGGGTACATATCTTACCAAGGAGATTCGCGCCCGTGAGCTTCTGGGTTTAGATTTAAAGGTTGTTAGTGATGTCCTTACTTCTAAGAAGAAGGAGTTGGATAGAGCTTATCTAGAGATTTCCAGGTTCAATGATCAGTCGAATGCTACCCTCACTAATAGCAAGGAGCGGGAAGAGGTACTCAAACAACATATTGTCAAGTTGAAAGCTCAACTCTAAGTGAAGGATGAGAAGATTACAACTGAAGCTTTACTATGACATGACAGTGATTGTAGACAGAACGAAGCGCTTGCAACATTGGATGAGTACAAGTCTAGAGTTGATACAAAGAGGTGTAAGCTTGAGGAGGCTTTTGGTGAGGGCGCCTGGGAGGACTATGCTCAGGATCTGCAGACCACTATTAGCCGGAGAGAGCTGCTTATCCGAGGATTGCTTATCAGGCCAGACCATCCAGAGACGAAGGAGCTGTTAGAGGATTTTCAGTCTTGGTGTCGTACTTGATTGTATTTTCTTTTCAGTCTATTGTTATTGACCATCACCAGACCTGTTGGCTGAGGTCACTATGATTCCATTGTATTGTTGTAGCACTGTATTGCTCTGTATCTGACTTTTGGTTCTCATTTTATGAGAAGTTTGCTTGGTGCTTATCTGTAGTTCCATTATCGTGTTGTGCTCTTGGAACTGGAATTGAGGAGGAAATATCCCTAATTCATATATACATGTCTGCATACTGCATCATTCTGCATTTTTGCTTCGCAGGTGCACCGGGACCGTTAACCTTTTTCTGTGGTTCGTTAGTTTGTTTCAGGATTGAACATCAGACTACTCACCAGTACGCCACTAGAGGGAATCAACGCAAGGTCATGGAGCAGATGCAAGTTGAGATGCAGGAACTTCGGGACAGGATGGCCCAATTTATGGATTTGATGCAGGGTGTGGCAAATGGCCAAGAGCAACTGAGGACTCTGGTGCAGCCACTTATTGCAAGAGTTGATGGTAATGGTGTACTTCACGAAGGAACTGCTGGTATTCCTCCTTGTAATGATGGTGGCACGCCACATGCTAATGTTATTCCTCCAGTTGTGATCCCTCAGGGCGGAGGTAATGTAGGTGGAATCTCTATGCCTGAAATGGCGTATATTGCGCATGGCAACAATATTCCTCAGTGGGATGAAGATCAGCAAAAAGACACTTTCTCTATGCGAGATATTGGTGTAGGATTGCCATCTGAGGATGATAAGATGTTTAAGCTGATTGAAGAGAAGATGTAGAACTTCGAAAATCAGAACTCCATGGGACTGGACATGGCTAATCTGGGGATGATCCCAGACTTGAAAGTACCTTTGAAATTCAAAGTTCCCGATTTTGACAAATATAAAGGCACTACTTGTCCTCGGGTTCATCTGCGCTCTTACTATCGCAAGATGTCTGCTTACTCAGATGATAAAAAATTGCTGATGCATTTTTTCCAGGACAACCTTTCTGGGCCCTCTCTTAAATGGTACATGAGCTTGGAACCAGTCAATATTTGATGCTGGAGGGATTTGGCTGAGGCCTTCATTAAGCACTATCAGTATAATAACGACCTTGCACCTAACAGGGTCCAATTGCAAAACTTGTCTCAGAAGAGGTGGCGTGAACTGGTAGCTAGGGTGCAACCTCCCATGGTAGAGAGGGAGTTAATTGATATGTTTGTTGCCACACTACCATGTGTATACTATGAGAAGCTGATCGGTAATATGTCTGGAAGCTTTTCTGATCTGATCATTACTGGGGAGAGGGTCGAGAACAGAATTAAGCTAGGCAAGATTCAAGTTGGCGAAGGGTCCTCAGCAGGAGGAGGAAATTGAAAGGTTTTTGGTAACAAAAAGCGAGAAGGAGAAACTAACGCAGTGTCCAGTTCCAGGGGAAGGAATAGAAATCAACGTCATCAGTATCGTCAGCAGCAACAGTATGCAAGTATCACAATACTTATGGTACCGCAACAACAACAACAACAACAACCACAACAGAATCAACAAAATTACACTCCTCGTCATTTTCAGGATCGGGGCAGGGCAGTAAATAGACAATTTGACGCGCCTCCGATGTCATATTCTCAATCACTTCAGCACTTGCTACAGTTGTAGTTAATACAGAAGAGAACTTTGGCTCCATTGACAGGTGCGCCACCACTTGGTTACGACGCTAATGCTCGATGTGAGTTTCATTCTGGTGCTCAGGGGCACAATATTGAAAACTATAAGGCGTTTAAGCATAAAGTTCAGGATCTCGTAGACAGTAAGGCTATAAAATTTTCTCACGACGCGCCCAATGTCGTGCAGAACCCCATGCCTAACCATGGGGCAGCTGGGGCCAGTGCTATCCTTGAAGATGAGAGCTTAAATTTGGTGTCGGATGTGAATGAGTTGAAGGCGCCGCTGAGCTTTGTGAAGAGCAAGTTTTTAAGGGGTGGAGTATTCCCAGGTTGTGATGAAGCTTGTGCTAGATGTTTGAGCCACCCCGAGGGATGTGAGAAGCTGAAAAATCATATTCAAAAATTGATGAACGATGGTGTCTTGCAATTTGATAGGGTTGCTGAGAAGAAGACTGAGGAATTAGTGGTTGAAGAGAGGAATGTGATTGCTACAATCTCGATTCCATACAAGACTATTACTATTTTTGTGTCACCTAGGCCGCCAACCATCATCATTACCAAAGCTGGTCCTGTGCCATATGAAAGTACCAAGGAGATTCCGTGGAACTACGGAGCCGAGGTATACTGTAATGGACAAAAACAGGAGTTGAATAATTTACCGGTGGATTCTGTGGATAATCTAGTTGGAGCTGGTGGAATTACTCGGAGCGGAAGAGTGTTTTCGTCACCTGAAGTGGTTGTTGAAAGAGTTGATGAAGGGAAGAAAGTAGTGGTTGAAGAAACTTCTCAAGTTGGGGAGAAGAATTCTTTAGAGAAGGAGGCGGAGGAGTTTATGAGGTTGATAAGAAAGAGTGATTACAAGATTGTTGATCACTTGCAGCAGACCCCGTCCAAAATCTCTATTTTGCCCTTGTTGTTGTGCTCGGAAGCGCATAGGAACGCTTTATTGAGAATCCTGAATACATCTTATGTGCCCCAGGAGATTTCTGTAAACCAACTCGAGGGGGTTGTAGCACATGTAAATGCAGGAAATGGGCTGGGATTCACGGATTTGGACTTGACGCCAAAGGGGAAAACTATAATTGTTCGCTGCATATATCTATTGAATGCTGAGGAGTCGTTCTGTCACATGTGCTTGTTGATACAGGGTCATCCTTGAATGTACTTCCGAAGAAAGCACTGATGAAGTTGGATACCCGTGGTATATTATGTACGCCAAGTGACTTGGTAGTACAAGCTTTTGATGGGACCCGGAGGTCCGTGTTCAGGGAGTTGACTTTGCCTATCCAAGTTGGTCCTGAGGTGTTTGATGCAGTGTTCTACATCATGGATATTCAGCCAGCTTACAGCTGTTTGCTGGGACATCCCTTGATACATTCGGCAGGCGCCGTAACCTCCACGTTGCACTAAAAGTTGAAGTATATGGTGGGTGGTAGTGTCGTCACTGTTTGCGGAGAGGAAGATATAATGATTAGTCACTTATCTTCATTCAAGTATGTCGAGGTTGATGGCGAAATCCATGAGACTCTGCGCCAGGCCTTTGAAACTGTGCAAATCAAGGATAAGGCACATGTCGTAAGCAAAGCACCTGAAGTAGCCACGTCATCCTTCAAGGAAGCCCAAGCAGTGGTGAAGGCTGGGGCATCGCAAGGTTGGGGTTAAGTGCTGAATATTCCTAATAAGCAGGACAAATTTGGTTTGGAATACAGCCCATCTTCCTCCTCCCAGAGCACGTCGCACTATATGGGGCCTGTCAAGTTTACCAGCGGGGGTGTAATCTTTGAGCAGATTAATGTCATATTTGATGCAGACGGGGACAGTGACTGCGACATGGACGCGTGGATTCGACCATGCACTCCAGGACAAAGCCTAAACAACTGGTATGTCGAAGAAATCATCCAAGTGACAACAAAAGAGTAATGACTTGTATTTTTTATTATTGCATAGCCCTATGTTCTACCCGGAGCATAGTGGTCTTTGTTTTCAGGGCCTAATTGTTTATGTTTGAAGAATCTTTTTATCAATCAATCAAAGGGCGTTTTCTGCATTCAAATATTGTGATCCTTGTCTTTCCTGTTTTTATTTTAATAATAAATGGAAATGATGTTTGTGCTTGTTTACATATCATTTTAAGCATTAAATCATCATCATTGCAGATTTCACATTGCAGATGACACCGCTCCAGAGCCGTCTATGACTCGGTTCAACTTTGATAATCCGATATTTCAAGCCGAAGAAAAGATTGATGAAGATGAAGATTTGCCAGAAGAGCTAGCCAGACTTTTGAAACAGGAAGAGAAAATCATTCTGCCTCATCAGGAGGAAATCGAAGTCGTCAACTTGGGTACTGACGAATTCAGAAGAGATGTCGGGATAGGGGCTGCATTGTAGAGTGATATCAAGCAAAGATTGGTTGAAATGCTCCGTGAGTATAGTGATATCTTTTCTTGGACATATGAAGATATGCCCGGTCTTGATACCGACATCGTGGTTCATCGCTTGTCGTTGCGTGAGGAATATCCGCCCGTCAAGTAGAAACTCAGAAGGACTAGACCAGATATGGCTGTGAAAATAAAAGAGGAAGTCCAAAAGCAGTTGGACACAGGGTTTCTCGCCATAACAACTTACCCACCGTGGGTTGCTAACATCGTATCTGTACCAAAGAAGGACGGTAAGGTACGGATGTGAGTTGATTATAGGGATCTGAATAAAGCGAGCCCAAAAGGTGATTTCCCGCTCCCTCACATTGACGTATTGGTTGATAATACTGCGCAATATTCTGTGTTTTCCTTCATGGACGGTTTTTCCGGATATAATCAGATTAAGATGGTGTCGGAGGATATGGAGAAAACAACATTCATTACACAGTGGGGGGCTTTCTGTTATAAGGTAATGCCTTTTGGGTTGAAAAACACAGAGGCAACTTACCAGCGGGCTATGGTCACTTTGTTTCATGATATGATTCATCATGAGATTGAGGTATATGTTGATGACATGATAGCAAAGTCGCAAATGCAGGAGGAACATCTGGTAAACCTTCTGAAGTTGTTCAAAAGGATAAGGAATTTAGATTGAGGTTGAATCCGAATAAGTGCACTTTTGGTGTCAGGTCCGGAAATTTGCTAGGGTTCATTGTCAGTGAAAAAGGAATCGAGGTCGATCCTTCAAAGATAGAAGCTATTCAAGATATGCCAGTGCCGAAAACGGAGAAAGAGGTTCGTAGTTTCTTGGGTAGATTGAACTACATTGCTTGGTTCATATCTCATCTCACAGCCACGTGTGAACCCATGTTCAAATTGCTAAAGAAAGATCAGGCGGTTGTTTGGAACAAAAATTGCCAAAGGGCATTTAATAAGATAAAAGAATATTTGCAGGAGACACCGATACTGATACCTCAAGTAGCTGGAAGACCATTGATCATGTATTTAATGGTTCTTGAGAACAATATGGGTTGTGTTCTCGGTCAACATGACGAGACTGGAAGAAAAGAGCATGCGATATATTACTTGAGTAAAAAGTTCACGGACTGTGAATCTAGGTACCCAATGTTGGAGAAAACATGTTGGGCACTCGCTTGGGCTGCCAAACGCCTAAGACAGTATATGCTGAATCATACAACCATGTTGATTTCAAAGATGGATCCGATTAAATACGTCTTTGAAAAGCAATCACTTTCGAGGAGAATTGCCAGGTGACAGATGGTTTTGACGGAATAAGACATTCAATATGTTTCCCAGAAAGCAATCAAGGGGAGTATTCTGTCAGAGTATCTTGTTGAACAGCCAATTGATGACTATCAACCTATGAAGTTTGAATTTCCCGATGAAGACATCATGTTCTTAAGGATGAAGGACTGCGATGAGTCATTACCCGATGAAGGTCCGGAGAAGGGTTCTCAATGGCAGATGATATTTGATGGCGCTGTTAACTCATACGGTAGTGGAATCCGAGCAATTATCACGATTCCTCATGGTTCTCATATCCCCTTCACTGCCCGATTAATGTTTCCCTGTACCAATAATGAAGCAGAATACGAAGCATGCATCATAGGGCTGGAGGAAGCCATTGATCTGAGGATCAAGAATCTAGATGTATATGGCGATTCAGCGCTAGTTGTTAATTAGATCAAGGGAGAGTGGGAGACCCGACAGCCTAATCTGATACCTTACATGAACTATGCAAGGAGGCTGTTACCTTTCTTTGATTGGGTGGAGTTCCATCATGTGCCTAGAGCAGAGAATCAAATGGCGGATGCCCTAGCCACTTTGTCCTTGATGTATAAGGTGAACTATTGGATTGATGCTCCAAGAATAGTCATCTCTCTCCTTGATAGGCCGGCATTCGTATTCGCCATTGAAGAAGCTTCGGACGGCAAGCCGTGGTATCATGACATCCAGAATTTCTTCAAGAACCAAGAATATCCGCCAGGGGCGTCGACCCGGGATAAGAAGACTCTGAGGAGGTTAGTTGGGAACTTTTATTTGAACCAGGACGGTGTACTCTATAGGAGAAATTATGACTTGGTGCTCTTAAGATGCGTGGACGAAAAAGAAGCGAGTCTGCTTATGGAAGAGGTCCACGAAGGTGCCTTTGGTACACATGCCGGTGGGCATGCCATGTCTCGGAAATTGCTGCGAGCAGGGTATTACTGGTTGACTATGGAGTCAGATTGCTTCAAGCATGCAAAGAAGTTCCATAAATGCCAAATTTATGCTAACAAGATTCATGTGCCGCCAAGTCCGTTCAACGTCATGGCATCTCCTTGGCCCTTTTCCATGTGGGGAATTGACATGATAGGCAATATTGAGCCCACCGCATCTAATGGACATCGTTTCATCCTGGTAGCCATCGATTACTTCACCAAGTGGGTGGAAGCAGCTTCCTACGCTAATGTCACTAAGCAAGTGGTAGCCCGGTTTATCAAGAAGGATATCATCTGTCGCTATGGAGTGCCTGAGAGAATCATTACTGATAATGGTTCGAACTTGAATAACAAGATGATGAAGGAATTGTGCCAGAATTTCAAAATCGAGCATCATAACTCATCTCCCTATCGCCCGAAGATTCACGGCGTTGTTGAAGCGGCAAACAAGAATATCAAGAAGATAGTGCAGAAGATGGTTGTAACCTACAAATATTGGCATGAGATGTTGCCCTTCGCTTTGCATGGATACCGTACTTCAGTACGTACCTCAACTGGGGAAACTCCTTTCTCGCTGGTGTGTGGTACGGAAGTTGTCCTGCCATTAGAAGTCGAGATTCCTTCTTTGAGAGTCCTGGTCGACGTCAAGCTTGATGAGGCAGAATGGATAAGAAATAGATTGAATCAGCTCAGCCTGATGGACGAGAAGAGACTAGAATTTATTGCATATGGTCGGTTGTATCAGAGCTGGATGAAGAAAGCTTTTGACAAGAAGGTGCGCCCTCGAAGCTTTCAGACGGGCGATTAGTGTTGAAGAGGATTCTCCCTCCACAAACAGATCACAGGGGCAAATTGACTCCCAACTATGAAGGTCCATATGTCGTGCGAAAGGTCTTCTCTGAGGAGCCTTGCTGTTATCAACCATGGATGGTGAAGATTTCACATCCCCTGTGAACGCAGACGCAGTTAAAATATACTTTGCTTAAAGAGACCAACTGGAAAGAAAAAAGAATATCCAGACAAAAATGGGGCATCCCAGTTAACCGTAAAAAGAATGGGTTCGGGAAAAAGTTAGGGTTATAAAAGAAAAGATGTAAACCCGCAAAGTTGAAAACCTGAAAAGGCGGCTTTGGAAAAAATGGGTATCCCGGTGAATTGAAAACCCGAAAGGGCGATTCAGGAAAAAGTTAGGAATTTGAAAAGCAAATGACTGCGGTCTGCGTTTTGATCTTCGGAGCATAGTGGATTAAGGGAGGACCTGAGGGCCGTTTATCCGAATCAATCTCTCCAGAGGATGAAGCGTCGGGGAATCATCGAAGTCAGGCGAGTCATAGATGGATTAGCTCATGGTGTTTGTCTGTGCCACATTGCCAACATTCTGTATATTTTTGTAAAATTTTGCGCAGCTTCCTCTTTTTAGGGGTTGCATCTGTTATAAAGCCTGCATATTTACAGGTCATTTGTCAATAAAACATATACTATTTAGTAATTGTTTTCCTTGCTTTATTCTTTACTGTTTTGTTTGCGAAAAACGCCTGATGTTTTGATAAAATTGTGCATACATAAACTTGCAGGCTTTGGCCAATAATCTTAAAAGCTTTGATTTATTTGAACAATGTCACGGATGATGACCGAGATAGCTCCCTTTGTGCAGGATATCTTATTTGTTGGTTCATTTTTGCATGGTTGTTACCCTTGGGGCATGTTCCAGAGGTGTATCTCTGGTAAGATCATCGTTCCCCTGCAAGTGGAGGTTGTACATCTCCGTCCCCAGCAAGGGTCTGCTTTACAGCAGAGGATGTGCAGATAGAGGTTACATTTTCTCCCCAGCAGATTGTTTGTATACACTCACTCCTCATAAGTTCAAGACTGAATTCTCCAGAAGGGTAGAACCATCCCTAGAGAGTCAAGGTTGATGTCCCTCGGGCAAGTCAGGTATACACATTCACTCCTCGGCATAGTCGGCAGAGTTTTCTCTATCCTCAGTGTAGTCAGCAGAAGTTGGTTTCCCCATAAAGTCTAGACATGTGATCCGGTATCCCCTCAGAATTTTAAGTGGTGATTCGTTCCCCAAGCAGAGGTCGAAGAGGTTTCCTCTCGTTGGCTAATCCCCAGCAGAGTCAGCATAGCGGTTATTCTTTCCCGCAGAGTGAAGTTACTCCCTGAGAATTGTTATCCTCGGCAGGGAGAGTGTGGTTGGTTATCCCCAGCTGAGTAATCCCCGGCAAGGTGGATTTTTATTTCCAGCAGAGCAGAATATCCAGCAGGATGAAGCTATTCCCCGGCAGTAACTTTGACTCCCCGGTAGAGTCGTCTGTTCCCCCAGAGTTGTATCCAAGGAGGCCATCCAGGGCTTATTTCTCCGGTAATATGAAGATAATATCAGTGGTTGATTGTTATCCTCAGCAGATTCATTGATTTCCCCCAATAGGTTAGACGTGTATCCAGCGTCGATTTGTCTTTCGTCGGTCGGGTCGTCTATCCCCCAGGAGAGTTGTATCTTGGAAGGCCGTTCAAGGTACTTTATTTTAGCAGGATTTGATTTGATCTCCGGCAGAGTAGATGTTGTTGGTTAGCATGTTCTGCTATCTCCCCAGTAGAGTGGATTTGTTCTCCCCAGCCGAGTCGGGCGAACCCCAGAAGAGTTGTGTTCTGGTGGGCCATTCAGGGCACTTTTCCTCAGTAGAGTTTGCGTTGATCCCCAGCAGGGTGGATTTTTGTTCTCGTCAGAGCAATATTATTCAGGGAAGTTCTTCTTCAGAAAGCCATCCAGGGCTTGTTTTTCCCAGCATAAGTCCAATCGTAATTGGCATGTTTCATCCCCCAGCAGGGCGACCTTTGTCTCTTCAACATTTATTTTGCTGATTCGGTTCCAGTGCATTTATGTTTATGCACCGCATTCTCCGAAACGCGTAGCATTTCTATTTCATATGGAGCATTATGCCATATTCAAACATATGCATGTGAAACATAAGCCAGGTTGTTACCTCTTTGCTTTCAGGTGTATCTCCAACAGATGGTTGATTTACTTTGCCTTTGTGTTATCCAGACCGTGGCAGCTTGTAATGTGTTCTTTGTGGTATTCAGACCATGACAAATTATGATTTCTTTTGCCCGTGCGGTATCCAGACCCCGACAAACGTTGATGTTTCTTTATTCCCCGCGGTGTCCAGACCATGGCAACTTGTGAAGTACAGGTATCCAGACCTCGGTAAAAAAATTGACGGAGGTGTTTCATCTTATTAGGTGTTGCCCAACATAGTCGCTTAGTTAAGTTTCTCTTCTCTCCCCAGTGAGATCGCTACCAAAGTTTCTTGGTTAAGTTTCTCTTTTTTTCTCCCCACCAGAGTTGCTTGGTTAAGTTTCTCTTTTTTTTCTCCCCACCAGAGTTTCTTAGTTAAGTTTATATCTTCCCCAGCGGAGTATTCTTGTGATTTGTCAGAAGTTTATCAACTGCGTGTTGATTCGGCCTTCGGGTTCGATGCTCGCTTTTATTTAGCGAATGCCTGCGCATTGTCAGATGTTATCAACTTCGTGTTGATCCGGCCTTCGGGTTCGATGCCTGTTTTTATTTAACAGATGTCTGGCGCCGATGTCAAATGTTCTTATCAACTGCGTGTTGATTCGACCTTTGGGTTCGATGCTCGCTTTTATTTAGCGAATGCCTGCTTGGATTAGCAGATGATCTCAGCTGCGTGTTGAGCCGGCCTTCGGGTTCGATGCCTGTTTTTATTTAATAGATGCCTGGAGGCGATGTCAGATGTTCTTATCAACTGCATGTTGATCCGACCTTTGGGTTCGATGCTCGCTTTTATTTAGCGAATCCCTGCTTGGATTAGCAGATGGTCTCAGCTGCGTGTTGAGATGGCCTTCGGGTTCGATACCTGTTTTTTATTTAACAGATGTGTGGCGGCGATGTCAGATGTTATTCTTAACTTCGGGTTGAGCCGACCTTTGGGTTCGATGCCTATTATTTCAATAGATGCCTGACGGTCATATCGGATGATTTTTTCGACTTAGTGTCGTTACCTACGTATTAGCAGATGTTATTTCGACTGCGCATCAATGCTTTCTGGTTGGTAATCAGTTAGTTCGTTACAAGTATCATTCAACTATTTCCGGATATTTTTGTCCCCAATCAGAGTTTGCAGTTCTATTTCTGCGGTTTGAAAATTTCCGGGTTCTTTGGTATTCAACCGTCTTTTACTTTGATTGTTTGAAAGTCGTTTACTTGTCACTCATTCACGTCCAAGTCGCTTGAATAGGGGCAGCTGTTGTACCCTAAAATTTGCCCAACCTTTTTCTTCACTTGGCTTGTGTTTCAATTCATTTCTTTAGCATTTGCATATGCATAAAATTATGCTTAACAGGGGATCAAGGAAAGTGTGTATCCAAGAGAAGAGTATCAAGGGGTCCAAGCTCAAGCAAGAGTGTTTGCTCAAGTGGTCAAGTGCTTATGGTCATCAAGAGGCAGTCAAATCTCATTGAGAGAATGGATTCGTATGTATTGCTTACCTCCTTTCTAAGGGGTCAATTGAAGATCATTAGAGGATCATAAACTCATGGATACGGGTAGGAAATGATTCGAGATCTCATTGGGTGCTTTTAAATCCATTTTGGAGCTCGTATAAGTTGGCATTTCATGTGCAAGAGGTTGCAGTCAAGGATTGTACACCTAGGGTTTTATCTGCTTAGTGCAAAGTCAACTGAGGATTTGAAGGAGATTGAGACTTGGTTTTAAGTTATTGGAGTCATGGATAGTTATGTGGAGACATATAGTATGTTATTTCAAGATCTAATCAAGGAGAATCAAGAGTGTGAGAAGTTACTAAATTAGGGTTTCAGAGGTTTGTGAGTGTAAAATCCCCTATTCAGTGCCTAACTTCAAGACCACATATCTCAAGATACAAGTTGAATCTCATTTTCTTATAAACATGAGACTTGTAAGGCATATTCTAAGATTTATTTTTAGTACTAGAACTCATCCATTGGGTTTGTAGAACTCAAATTATGATATTGGCAAGTTAGAGGTCTCAGATGAACCATATTTTCAGTCAACAAAAGTCAACCAACTCCCAAGGAACGTTTGACCTAGAATCATGTTTCTCCTCAACTTTTGATGAACATGAAAGTTGTTCCTTATGATCTTAGCTTTCCAAAAAGTCCTAGAAGTACTTCATATAATTTATGTAACTCAAGTTATGAAGCTTGCAAGGTAGGGGTATTTTGGGAAACTTTGATTATAGGTCATTTTGGTTATGTGCCATTTACATTCCTTTGTGTACTTCAAATGGAAATTTCACCAACATGAAAGTTGCTCCAAATGACCTTAATTGCATCATGGAACACAAGATTGTCATGAATTATGCTTGGATAAGGAGATTGGTGAAGAATTTCAAAGTGAAAATGGACTTTTTAAGGTGAATTCAATTGATCAAGTTAGAGGTCATTTTCATACCATTTTCCAATCCAATTTTGTTCACTTTGTTCTCATGAGTGAAATGCACAAATTTATTTTGGTGCATGAAGTGAAATTCACGTGTATTTCAAGCTTGCTTCAAGAAAAAATTTCACTTCCAATCTCCACAATTGGATCAAATCAAGGCCCAAAAACTAATGCACATGTTCAATTCAAAGTTTTAGCTGAAGAATGGAGCCAAATTCATGAGTATATCATGCAGTTCTCACGTGTGCATGAGGTGGGTTGCTAAATTGGGCATTTTCCAAAATCAGCAAATTGGAGCATCATTGGGCCTCCAATCCATGCCATATCCATCATATAAAAACTTAGAATGAAAATGAGAGTTCAGAATGTGCAATTCATGGAAGGAGCTCCAAGCTGAAGTTAGAAATTCTAGAGAGAATTTGAAAATCTCAAATCCAGATCTAGATCAATTCAAGGAAAATTGAAGTGATCTTCTTCTTCCTCAAGACCAGTGGAGTGATTCTGCATAGTTTGGCTCAAGCTTAGCATCATTTGAAGCTCCAACGAAGAGAATCCGTTAGGTAATCTTCAATTCCAAAGTTTTCACGTATTAAGCTTTGAATCCATGCCATTGTTGTTGCATCTGAAGTCTTACAACTTGTAGGCAAATTCTGGTAGCTTGTTTGTGTTGTTTGATAAGATTTGAAGTGGTGCACTTGAAATTTCCATCGTTCGAATCTCATAATATACGCATGATAAATGAATTTTAACCCTGGATCCGTGATCTACATGACTTGGCCTTCATTTTGGTATACTATTTCATGAGTTTTGGTTAGGTTTTAGAACCTGAACTCCGGCCTTCACACCGGAGAAGACGATTGGAGCTCAGGCTCCGTCCTCTGGTTTATTTACAGGCGTATTAAGGTGTTTTCCATGTGTGTGTGTGTGTGTGTGTGTGTGTGTGTGTGTGTGTGTGTGTGTGTGTGTGTGTGTGTGTGTGTGTGTGTGTGTGTGTGTGTGTGTGTGTGTGTGTGTGTGTGTGTGTGTGTGTGTGTGTGTGTGTGTGTGTGTGTGTGTGTGTGAGTTGAATCTTTGACCAGGCCAGTTGAGCGGTGGTGATGGCCTTGACTTGCTTGTGTGGATTTGTTGACCATCCACGTCAATTAGTGAAACGATGCGTTTCACTAATTGAGCTGATTTCATTTATTCTGGGTCTGCCTTGTTATTTGCACCCCTTTCCAATTGAGGCCCAATGGATTGAACTGAATATCTTGCTATTGCACCGTGCTTGCTTTTATTTTTTATTTTATTTTATTTGTTTTCTGTTTCCATTTTAATCAATTAAAAATATCTCTAAATATCATAAAATTCCCAAAAGAATATTTTCTGACACCTTAGGGTGTTAATTAATTTTTGATATCTTTTTATTTTTATTTTCCACTTATTTTTCAATTAAAATGGGAATTAATGATTGGAGAGGTTTTTTAATTAATTATTCATATGTATTCATTTTGTTCTTGCTTGTTTCTTGACCAATTGACATCTCCAATGATTGAGACTCATTCTTCATTTCAATAATGAGTTGAGTGATCTTATAGGATGATTTTGGCTCTCGTTTGGTTTATTTTTGGTTGACTTTTATGATCATTTCTTTGACCCTCGACAACCCTCCTTCAAAATAGTGCACCCTTGTGAATTAAATTCTTTGGTGATGTTTTGGATGGACATTGGTTGTGTGCTCTTAGCCCCTGGTTGCCTACATATTGATGTACTTTTGATATTTTATTTGAATTTATTTGAGCCATTTTCCTATTTTTGGAGTAGCTTGCAAGTCAAGCTATCCCTAAGGATGGTTCACACACACACTTAACCTAGTTTTGCCATGCCTATTCTTGCAACTTGCTTTGATGTGTGTTCTTCTTTGCTTTGTGAATTCTCTCTTCTTGTTTTCACCTATGTCCTAGGACCATTGAATACCATTTGAGATGGTTTGGTCCCTCCTTTGGAGGAACTTTGAACATATCATGAATGGTGATTCATTTTGAGGACTTTTGGTATGTTTTCTCTTATTTGATCTTGATGATGATTATGGTTGAGACCCTTTGAGTTACTTTCCTCCCAAGTTTGATATCCCATCTCTCATCTTGATCTTTCTTGGCCTTCTGGCTTTCTTGCTTTGTTTTTGACCTAGTGATTGATATGAAAGTGATTGTAAGGATTCCATTCTTCTCACTTTATCTCACTTTGGTTTGAGCTTGTCTAGTTCTTTGTATGCATTTCCTTTTGGTTCTTACATCTCTCATTTGCATGCTTGAGGTTGAGATGTGATTTTGAGGGCTACTGCCCCACACTTTGTTCCTCCCTCTTTTCGTCATCTTTGTTTTGCATTGCATATTTGCATCTTCTTTCTTCTTTCACTTATGCTTTCTTCTTCTTTCTTTTTTTCCCATGTTCCCTTAGGACCTCTAATCTTTCTTGTTCAAGATTGATTATGATAGACCTTAGGCTTGAACCCATGTATGATAACATTAGGTAGCATTCCCTTTTCACCCCAATCATAGGTGCACCTTGTATGAGTACATTAGGTTGAGTCTTAGTCTCCCTTTAGAGTTGTGTCTCTCTTCTCATCTTCAAACTTCTTCAAGACAATTAATAATGGATAATGAATGTTGTACGCTACGAGCCTTAAGCATTTGGGAAATGATGATTAGGGGGGCTCCTCTCAATTGTCTAGAGTGTTTAACGTATGTACTTTGGACGATATGTGACGCATTCGCTCCGAAGTCATAGTCTTTAGTGCAACATGAATTAAAAATAAAATTCAATTCACTTCTTGTCTAAAAAACACAAAAATAAACCTCAAATATTTTTATCCTTCAAGATTTAATTTGGAAACTTTTTTCATAAGGAGAGTTTTGTTAACTCTTGGTTCTACCACAAACAGGTAATGCCTAAGTCTCCAATGGCCGAGCCACATACACCTAACAGCTAGAACTAAGTTTTAACCCTACTCGGGTAAAACATTTGAACCAACCTGTGGTCTTGTTAGCCCGAACTATGTTTGCTCTGATTTCTCGTACCAAACGAGGATACGTAGGCACAAGACGATGATGTCTTGGCGAGCAACCTTCTCCACCTTCACCCGTAGTTTTCTGAACTACGTTGACTCTGACTTTCCCATTGCACGAGGGAGTACGTAGGCATAGAGCAGCGATGCTCTATCGAGTCTCTTTTCTTTCTTTTATCCCTGTTGCCTGTAGCTTAGACAGATAAACACCATTTAGATAGATATCAAGCGTGAATCCCGTCGAGTACGACGGACGTGAGGGGTGCTAATATCTTCCCCTTGCGTAACCGACTCCCGAACCCAAGATATGGTTGCGATGACCTGTCTTTCCCTTTTTCGTAGGTTTTCTCTGATCATTTTCTTTCCCTCTTTTGGGATAAATAACGAACGGTGGCGACTCTTCTGTCCTTTTCGACCCCTCTTCGCAGCGATGCGACACATACTTGAACGAGGATAAATGGCTGATCATTATGTCCTCCTCACCACAGGTGGTGATAATGTTACCCCCAACCATGTACTTTAACTTCTGATGTAAGGTCGACGTCACTGCCCCTGCAAAGTGAATCCAGGGTCGACCTAACAAGTAACTGTATGCAGGTTGGATATCCATGATGTAAAAGACAACATCGAAAATCTCTGGGCCAACTTGTATAGGAAGTGTACTTCACCAAAAACAGACCTTCTCGTTCCATCGAACGCTCGCACAATTAGATCACTAAGAGTGCACATCAGCCCTTGGGTGTCAAGCTTCATCAAAGCCTTTTTAGGAAACACATTAAGTGAAGACCCAATGTCTACCAAAACATGTGATAATACCACTCCTCTGCACTCAATGGAAATATGCAAGGCGTGATTGTGATTTATTCCTTTAGGCGTCAGGTCCAAATCTGTAAATCCCAATCCATTTCCAGCATTTACATGGGCCACAACTCCCTCGAGCTTGTAGCACATATGCTGTGTTCAGAATCCTCAAAAGGGAATTCTGGTGTGCCTCGGAGCACAGTAGTAGAGATAGAATGGATATTTTGGATGGGGTTTGTTGTAGGTGATTAAAAATTTTGTAATCACTCTTTCTAATCAGATGCATGAACTCCTCAGCATCTTTCAACAGAGCATCCTTCTCACCTTATTGAGAACTTTCCTCTACAACAACCTTCCCTTTCCTTTTGTCTGACCTTTCAACATTAGCTTCCGGTGGTGAAAACACCCTCCCACTTCTTGTCATCCAATTTATACCATTCAAATTATCAACGGATGAACTATCTGACAACGTCCCCCTCAATTGTTTTTTTTGCCATTACAAAAGACCTCAACCCCATAGTTCCACGGGATTGCTTTAGTACTTTCATAAGGCACTGGTCCTGCCTTGGTGATTATAAAAATTTTTAGCCTCGGCGGCGCAGATATGTTAATTGTTCTAAAAGGAATTGAGATTGTGGAAACCTCATCCCGCTCCTGACCAATCACCTTCTCATCTTTCTCTTCAACAATTCTTTCAAATTGTAACACTCTTTTATTCATTAAGCTCTGCACATGACTTTTCAGATCTTCGCATCCTTCGGGATGAGACAAACAACCTTCACAGTCTTCAGTACAGCCTGGAAACACTCCACCCTTCAATAGCCTACTCTTGAAAAAACTCAGGAGAGTTCTCAACTCTTCAACGTCAGTCACTAAATTCAGATTCTCTTCTCCAACAATAGCATTGGCACCAGCCGCTTTGTGGTTGGGCATAGGGTTCTGAACGATATTAGGCGTGTCATTTGTAAAATTGATTGCTTTGCTATCGATAAGGTCTTGCACCTTATGTTTGAAAGCCTTGCAGTTGTCTATATGATGACCAGGGGTGCTCGAATGGAACTCACATCTGGCGTTTACGTCATACCCTGGGGGTAGCGTGCCAGTCAAAGGTGCCAGCGTCCTTTTCTGAATCAACTGAAGCTGCAACAAGTGCTGTAAAAGTTGTGAGTACGACATCGGTGGTGCATCAAACTGTCTATTCATTACTCTCCCACGGTCTTGAAACCATCGTGGTGCGTAATTCTACTGTTGCTGTTGTGGACGTTGTTGTTGTTGTTGAGGTTGTACATCTGGAATTGTAATACTTGCAACCTGTGGTTATTGCTGATGATATTGTTGATTTCTGCTTCTATTTCTATTATTATTCCTGTGTCATGAAACCGCATTTTTTTCTCCTTCCCTCTTCTTGTTACCGAAGTTCTTTCTTCCTCCTCTAGATGAGGATCCCTATCCCGCTTGGATTTTTCCCAGCTTAATACCACTTTCGACTCTTTCACCAGTGATAATTAAATATGAGAAGCTACCAGACATATTCCCTATCAGCTTTTCATAGTACACCCCATGCAATGTGGCTACAAACATATCAATGAGTTCTCTCTCCACCATAGGAGGTTGAACCCTTGCAGCCAACTCACGCCATCTCTGTGCGTATTCTTTAAATCCCTCATTACTTCGCTGCGACAAATTTTGCAACTGCACACGGTTGGGTGCCAAATCACTATTGTATTGATAGTGTCGGACGAAGGCCTCTACCAAGTCTCTCCAGCTTCTAATATTGGTTGGCTCCAAACCCATGTACCACTCCAAAGATGGTCCAGACAGACTGTCTTGAAAGAAGTGCATCAGTAACTTCTCGTCATCAGAATACGCAGACATTTTTCTATAGTATGACCTGAGGTGTACCTTGGGCTAGGTCGTCTCCTTGTACTTGTCAAAGTCAGGTACCTTGATCTTCGGTGGAATCCTTAGACATGGGATCAGCCCCAAGTTAGACATATCCAAACCAAAAGAATTCTGATTCTCCAAGTTCCTCGTCTTTTCTTCTATCAATTTGAACCTTTTGTCCGCATCAGATTGCAAACCTGTTCCCAGATCTCCCATGGAGAAAATATCATCTTGTTCGTCCTCCTCCCACTGAGGACTAGCATTTCCATGTACAGCTCCCGCTGCACCTGTCATATGAATTCCAGCTTGATTACCTCTTCCCGGAGGAATAACAACTATTGGTATAACATCAGCATGAGGAGTACCATTGTCAGCTGGAGGAGGAACTGCAGTGGTCCCACTGAGGACTAGCATTTGCCGGAGGACTAGCATTTCCATGTACAGCTCCCGCTGCACCTGTCATATGAATTCCAGCTTGAATACCTCTTCCCGGAGGAATAACAACTATTGGTATAACATCGGCATGAGGAGTACCATTGTCAGCTGGAGGAGGAACTGCAGTGGTCCCACCATGCAAAACTCCACTTCCATCAATCCTAGCAATCAGAGGTTGAACAAGTGTTCTCAACTGTTCTTGGTTGTTAGCGACCCCCTGCATATCCATGAATTACGCCATGCGGTCTCGGAACTCTTGTAACTCAAGTTGAATCTGATCCATTACCTTTTGTTGATTTCCCCTAGTTGAATAGCGGTGAATTGTTCGGTCTTCAATCCTGAAATAGTGCTGAGAAAACCACAGAAAGAAGTAAGGTAAACGAAACCAGAACACCTGCAATGCAATATGAAAAATAATGCAAAATGCAGACATGTAAATACGGTTCAGGGAAATTTTCCCCTTGATTCTAGTTCCACGAAAACGATAGGAGAGTGAAGAGCCAACAGATGAAGCCACAAAACTCTCTCATAAATAAAATGAGAAGTAGAGTCAATCCATAGGACATCACCAATGAAATACAACTGAGTCAACACGACCTCATCCAACAATTCTGGTGATGGTCGGAATACAACAACTCAAAGAAAAACAACAAAGAAAACTGCATCAAGAATGACAACGAGTCTGGAATTCTTCCAGTAACTCCTTTGTATTAGGATGATCAGGTCTGGAAATTAACCCTTGAGTAAGCAAGTCTCTCCTGCTGATGGTAGCTTGCAAGTCTTGGGCATAGTCCTCCCAAGCGCCTTCTCCAAATGCATCCTCCAATTTGGGCTTCTTCAACTCTGCTCTCAACTTGTACTCTTCCAATGTTGCAAGAGCTTCTCGTAGCTTGCAGTCGCTTTCGTACTGGCGCGAGGATTCACTTGGATCTTTCTCATCTTTAACTTGAAGCTGAGTCTTCAACCTGACAATCTGCTGACGAAGCCCATCTTCTCTTTCCTTGTTGTTGGTCAAGATGGCATTCCACTGAGCGTTGAGCTTTGATATCTCTAGGCGTGCTTTCTCTAGCTCCTTCTTCTTATCCTTGAGAATATCACTGGCACTTTTCAAGTCTAGACCTACTCGCTCTCGGGCGCGAATCTCTTCTGTTAATTCCATACCCATCTTGTTTAGAGTCTCTGTCTGCTTCTTGGATAGGTAGGCAACTTCATTCTTTTCGCTTCTCAGCTGAATGATCTCCTTCTCCAACTCTTCGTTCACTTTGCGTAGTTTTTCCTTTTCAGCCCACAACTAATTGTAATTCTGGATATCAACTGTCGTCGGTTCTTCTACTACCAAAGGATACAATGGCTCCCTGACTGGGAAGGGTAGCAACAACCTCTCAACTCTTTCTTGGACCCATTCAACATATGACCTATAAGCTCTGCAGTCACTTCTGCCCAAGGAAGACTTTCCTTTACATTGAACTTTACCCCAAGCTTTTTCCAATCTGATTAAGGTCTCCTTGAAAACTAAACCAGTGAAATACAGAGATTCTTGTATTTCTTCTTCCCTTAGAGGTTCTCTTAGAGCATAACCAAATTGTCTGATGGCAAGAGCAGGGTTATAATTAATGCCACCTTTCCTCCCAATCAAAGGAACATTGGGGAAGTTCCCACAACTGTAGATAATCTCCATACCCAATAAGTCTCTGTTAAACCATACAACATTCTCTGATGTTAAGCCCATAAGCCTCTCTGACCAATCAACAGTGTCTACAACATCAACAAAGGGTCCATACTTAGGAAGATGCGATATAAACCATCTATACAATAGTGGCGCACAACAGGAGACATTCTTCCCTCTCCTATTCTCATTCTTGTAGTGGATAGAGTGATAGACATATCCTAAGAGTGTTGGCACATGATTTTTAGAGACGAAGATGTGGAAGGCATCCAAATCAACAAAATCTGGGATATTTGGGAACAATATTATGCCATAGATGCAGAGAGCCAAAATAGCACTAAAAACAATCCAACATCCTTCGTTTGCAAAATATTGAGCTCTGCTCACCAAGAATGGTAATGGGAAGCCAGGCACTCCATTCCTCCAAACTATCTTTCCATCCAACTCAGGTACATTCAAATGCATGGAATTAGCTAGCTTGGTCAAGCTGGGCTCTATTTTAGAATGGTAGAAAGGCATCTGTTCTAAGACTGGAACTCCTAGCAGCATGGCAAATTCTTCCAAAGTAGGCATCAATACATATCCTGAGAAGGTGAAACATCGCAGCTGAGGATCATAAAATTGAAGCAGTGTATGAAGACCTCCTAACTCAAACCTTGAAGCTTTGCAGACATAACTCATAATTTTCCTATAATCTTTCTTGAAATCCTCCATCACACTGTGATCAGCTGTAGAAATCAAACTGAGCAAGGATCGTATATTTGGTGTTGGAAACTTGTAAACAACTGTTCTCTTCAGACTGGGCTCCATATTGATTGTGGATTAGATTACTAGAATCAAGAGGAAAATATACACCTGAAACACAAATACATGCCAATATTAATATGAAAATGAATATGCAAATGCAACAGGGGATCAAGATTGTTGTGCTGCTGACTGAGATGAACTAGGGTTTCACTTCACTGATATAAGAAACCTAGTGTATCAAGGATAAAAAGTTCACACTGACGAGAAAACCGGGTAGATTGAAGGTCAAGGTTTCCTGCATAACCTTCCCACTCACAGGTATGGACCTATCTCTGATAAGGTTTGGCATCCTATGCGGTTGTCAGTGTCACAGACTTTCGAGAAACGATGATACGTTCACCATTTCTGGTTTGGCATCATAGTCAAACGAAGCGGCCTCACTTAGCTTACTCCCAAGTGATTGGTCTCCAAAGTCGACAATCTTCAGATCCAACATCCTCTCAACTGTCCGAAACAGACTGGAAAGGTAGTCATCAAAGAGAATCTCGTCTGAACGCGAATTTCATGAGGACTAGTGCATGCCGAACATACAGGTCCATCACTACTTTCCACTCTAATACTATGTGTATACTCAAGCCTGAGTTTTAGCTTATCACTCAATGGAACAGACCCACCTAACAGCACAACAATATGATGATATAAAGTACTGAGAGTAAAATGCAAATGCAATAAAGTACAAATATAACACACACACACACACACACACACACACATATATATATATATATATATATATATATATATATATATATATATATATATATATATATATATATATATATATATATATATATATATATATATATATATATATATATATATATATATATATATATATATATATATATATATATATATATATATATATATATATATATATATATATATATATATATATATATATATATATATATATATATATATATATATATATATATATATATATATATATATATATATATATATATATATATATATATATATATATATATATACAAACCCAAAGATAAAACACACAGGCGCTATGATTGACTCGCATAGGGGACGGGAAAGTCCCCAGCAGAGTCGCCAGTTGTCGCATCGCTGCGAAAAAGGGGCCGACAATGATAGAAGAGTCGCCACTGTTCGTTATTTATCCCAAAGAGAGGGAAAGGAAACGATCATAGAAAACCTACGAAAAAGGAAAAAAAAACAGGCCATCGCAATCAAATCTTGGGTTCGGGAGTCGGTTACGCAAGGGGAAGGTACGAGAACCCCTCACGTCCGTTGTACTCAACGGGATCCACGCTCGTTGTATATCTAAAAGGGTATTAATCTATCAAAAGGCTGGCTCACCAGGGTAAAAGAAAAGAAAAGAGACTCGATAGAGCATCTCCGCTCTATGCCTACGTATTCCCTCGTTCAATGGGAAAGTCAGAGTCAACGTAGTTTGGAAAACTACGAGTGAAGGTGAGGAAGGTTGCTCACCAAGACATCACCGTCTTGTGCCTACGTATCCTCGTCTGGTACCAGAAATCAGAGCAAACATAGTTCAGGCTAACACGACCACTGGTTGGTTAAGTGTTTTAACTGAGTAGGGTTAAACCTTCGTTCTAGCAGTTAGGGACGATGCCTGTTTGCGGTAGAACCAAGACTTAACACACTTTTTCTAAAAATGATTTTCAAACAATCCCGAAGGATAAAAAGGTTTGATGTTTTGTTTTATGTTTTTTAAACAAGAAGTGAATTGAGTTAAGTTTGTAACTCATGTTGCACTAAAGACTATGACTTGAGAGTGAATGCGTTGTATATCGCCTTAAGGGCATACGTTAAACACTCTAGACAGTATGAAATGAGACCCTCCAACTATCATTCCTTAAGTACTTAAGGCTCGTAGCGTACAATATTTATTATCCTTTATTAAGTGTCTTAAGAAAGTTAGGAGATGAGAAGAAAAGACACAAACTCTAAGGAGAAACCAAACAACACTAATGTTATCATGCAACATGCTCCTAAAGTTGGGATTGAAAAGGGAGAAGCTATCCTAATGTTATCATGCAAAGGATTTAACACCTAATGTCTCTCCTACTCCCATCTTAAACAGAGGGACTAGGAATCCTAAGGGATCATGGCAAAAGACCAAGTAAACAGCAGATAATTCAATCACAGATGAAATGAAGAATGAGAAGAAGTGGACTTAAACAAGTCAAAAGCAATGCAAACATGATATACAAAGATGCAAAGATAATATGTAAGATTCAAATGATGCAAAAAAGACTCAAACATAAACAAGTTGACTTAAACAAGTCAAGAATAGTGAGATGAAATGGGAGAAGTAACAACACCTACAACCATTCAAACATCCATCACTTAAACAAATGCTAAACACAAAGCAAGGGCAAAGGGCCATGATCAAACAGAAGATGGGAGAAAGAAGCTTGGGCAGCAAGCACAATGTAAATTATCTCAACCAACATCTCACATTGATCATGAAGAAGAGGCAAGCAAAACAAGTGCAGGAAGTGATCCATCATCCAAGACAAGCTCAAAGCATAAACATGAACACTAAATCATCTTGAATGATGATCAAAGCACATGGGGCAGAGGTGTATCAATAAGAATAAAGCTTAATTCAAATATTAAAAAAAAAGCACAGCCAAGGATCAAGTCATGGCAAGTGAAAGAATCAAGGTTCTATCACTAATTCAACACTTAAAAACAAGTGGAAATGCCTAACTTCTAAGTAACTTGTAAAACAAGTTACACAAGTATATGACCTAAAATCAAAGAACCAACACCTTAATCATGTCATAAACAAACATCAAAACTCATAGGGTGCATATGGGATCCATAGGAGTCATTTCCCAAAGGAACTAGGTCAAACTAGTTTGTATGAACACTTCCTAAGATGACTTGACTTGCAAGTTTCACCAAAAGTAGGAAAAATATTCAATAAACCTCAAATAAAAAACACAATCAAGCTAGGTCAATTTACAAACAGAGTCCAAAGTTTCAAGGTCAAATTGATCTCAAGGCATCACCAAATAATTCTAGAATTGATGGTGCTCCACCTTATCGAGCATAAATCGAGGGACAAGAAAAGTCAACTCAAAGTCAACCAAAAAATGATCAATCATGAACCATATCCACCCACAAAGACACTTAAAATCATACTCTAAATGGAGAAGAATCATTGATCATAGGGGACTTGCATTTGAGGTTCAAATGAAATGGATCAAACAAGGTATAAACCATAAAAGACGTTTAATTGCAAAATTGAAATAAAATAGCAAATAAAAATAAAATCAGAAAAAAAAATTATAAAAAATTAAATAAAACTTTGAAATGCAAGAAAACAATTTTTGTGGAATTTTTACATGATTGGAGCTATTTTTGAAAAGTTAAAATGAAAAGAGAAATTGAAAAAAATGAAATGAAATAAGAAAACAAGATTGGAGGTACATCAGTAAAATTCAAAATGAACTGAAACCTTTAAAAATGCACGCTGGGCCAAATAACAATGGGGGTGTGATTATCAAACTAGGCCCAATGACCCAAAAACGTTTTAATGAAACTCTGCATTTCATTAAAACACGTCATGGTCAACCACACACATCAGCCCAGTCAATCCAATTAAAACGTGCCAAGCAACATGGTCAAAGGGTCAAGGTGAGCCAACTCAGCAATGACCAGCAAGGTGACTGGACGCCGGAGCTAGGGCTCCGGTCGTCTTCTCCGGCCAACTCGTCGGAGACCAGTCACCAAACCCTAATAAAAATGCACGAATCTGGTACCAAAAGAAACCTGAGCTCACAAGGGTTTCAAATCCAATGTTCATTTTTCAAAAAGCCTTCTAAACAGGTAGAAATCAAGGCACGGAAATTATGATGTTCATGCTGAAACTTCAAGAAACAAGCAAATTAATGGTTCAAACATTGCCTACCCTAGGTAGGGCTTCAGCTGCAACCCTGAATGATCCTATTACATGCCTAGAATGGAAGGAAAAAGTTGAAGAAACTTACTGAACGGAGCAACTCTGTTGGCTCTTGAAATGGCACGCAAGCTTCAATTCAAACTATCCAATCTTCTCCTTGATCTTCACTGATGAGAAAATGAGTAAAATTTGAAGAAATAGCCCAAGAAACAGCTGATTCGAAGATGAGAAATTTGGAGAATTTTTGAAGTATGGAAGCTCTCTCACGCAGCAACTCTCTCTTCTGAGCCATTAGGGAAAATCCTCAGCTCTTATATGATGGGTTTCTGATTGCCATGCAGGCCCATGATGGTAGAATCATGTGATTTAAAATTCTTGCCAAAAAAATACATTTACACATACACACGGGTATGATTCATGTCCACTTAATATTGGGTCAGCAAATGCATACTTGGAGGGTGTAAGAATGGACCATATTAATTTGAATCATTTAAAATGTCTTGGTACCAAGTTTTGATTCATCACTTTTTAAGTAAGAAACTTGAAAATATGGTACACAATGACTCTTCATGTTGGCACAAATGAGGCAAAACCCTTTATGGCCATGTAATGGTATGGGACAAATCAAATGTGAAGCAAAATATGACTTATTATGTAAGGCATTCAAGTCATGACTAAAAATCAAAATGTTCACCTTGAAAATGCTCCACATGGCCATATAATCCAACAATCCTTATGAATTTCAAGTTCAATTTGGAGTTAATACCATTAGGCACAAGTTTCATGTTGGTTGGAATTGCATTTGAGGTCCGTAAATTCATGAAATTGAACATTGAAGCAAATGACCTATAATGAACTTTCCAAAAATACCCTTGCCTTGGGAGGTCCATAAATTGAGATGTACAAATGATAAAAAGGAATTCTATGGCTTTTTGGAAATCTAAGACCATAAGGAACAACTTTTATGTTCGCTTGAAGTTGATGAGAGACTTGATTCTAGGTCAAAAATGCCTTGGAAGTGGGTTGACTTTAAGTTGACCAAAATTCTCTTCATTTGAGGACCCTAACGTGTTGGCATCATAACTTGAGATGTACAAACTCAACAGATGAGTTCTTGTACTCAAAATAAATATTAGAACATTCCCAAAAAGTCTAATGTTTTCATGAAAATGAGATTGAGCTTGCATCATAGGGAAAAATGTCCTTGAAGCTAAGCACTAAAAAAAGGGATTTTACACTTAAATCATCTGAAACCCTAATTTAGTAACTTTTGAACTCTTGATTCTTCTTGATTTGCTCTCAACATGACATCCTAGATGCTTAAATAAGACTTCCCATGACTTACGTGACTTAGAATAAAGTCTTGAACCCTCTCAAGTCCACAATTTATTTTGGGTTGACCAAATGAAACCCTAGTTCCATGTCTTTTGACTGTGCCCTTTGCAGATGAATTGAATGACTACACAAGCTCCACAATGACCCCTAGGGTACTCAATGAGCTTTTAAACCATTTTTCAACCAAAAACAAGACCTCATGAATCCTTGAAAACCCTCTGCTGACCCCCAGGATAGGAGGTGATACAAATGCATAATCCTGTCCCCTCAAGGAACTTTGAAACCCAACCCTAATGGCCATGAACTCTTGATGGCTTGCACAAATGATACCCTTGCTTGAGCTTGAACAAAGAAGCTCTCCTCTTGAATGGAAAACACAACACCTCTTGATCCCCTGCTAAGAACAATGCTATGCAAATGCAAAATGCTAAAATGAAAATGAAACATAAGCCAAGTATAAGAAAATGGTTGGTCAAATTTTGGGGTACAACACATGCAACGTTAAACGAAGCGCTTCATTGGAGGAAACCCACACGTTTATGTCTAACCTTCTATTTTATTTTATTTTTGTTAGGAGTGTTAGGTTTATGCAGAGCCCTCACAAAAGAGCGAAGTTACCCTCAAGGAACGAGATTTCTGAGCATACATATGAAAAATCAAGTGCACCTGAGAAAAATCAAAAAACGGTCGAAAAAGGGCAAAGTCGTGGAAAAACAGGGACCTGACAGGGCCGCCCGTGTCAGGCCATGCTCAATGATGGAAAAGCATTGCATTTTAATGACTTCCAGTAGGCTGACACGGCCGCCCGTGTCAGTTGACACGGCCCGTGTTAGACCTACTAGGAACTATGTGGTTCTGTTACATGGATTGTGGAGAAAACAACATCCTGACACGGCCGCCCATGTCAGACCATCCTGACCTACCTCTTAATCACCCAATTATACCTCTTAATACCTCTACACATCAGATTTTTTTCTCCCTTATTCTCTCACTTTTTATCTTCAACCTTTCTTCTTCTTATTTTTCCCTAAAACTCCATAACCACCTCACTTAAAAGCTCCAATATTTACACTATCCGTCCACCAAAACATTATTCCACCTTCACAAAAAATGTTCCTCTTTACGTCCTCTATCCCGTTCCGCAAACTTTAACAAAAAATGCCTCCCAAACGTTTGGTAAAAGGGAAGCAGTCAGATATAGAGCCATCGAGGTCGAGAAAACGAGCAAGTCGGATGCTTAATACGTACAACATCATTTTCGATAACCCGAAACATGAGAAAAATTATGCCTACCACGTCAAGCGTAAGATAACTCCAACTAGGTATATGTGTAACACAACTCTGTCTGAGTTAGGATTAAACATTGAAATTGATAGAACGTTCCATGTCCTAGGAATGTTAGAATTTATGCACTTAGAAGCTCCGACTTGTGAACGCATAACTTTGGAATTTTTAAGTACTGTTAATTTTCATTTAAAGAAAATATGGACATGAACGATGATATATTTCTATGGATCGATGAAATTTCGGTTATTTAACACCGACCATGAGTTGAGTGTCGAAGAGTTAATTAGGAGGCATCCTCCGACTCCCACTTTATGTCCTTGAACCTATTCAAGATAGTTTTGATGCGAAGGCATTTTGGACGGCTATTACAGGCAAAAATGATTATATTGAAAAAGGTGCCAAAGCGTCGGGGATCCAGACTCCGTGTTTTAGGTATACTCAGAAGGGTTTAGCATACACTTTGTTTGGTAGGGGGATAGCACAGGAGTTGCTACTCAAAGGGAGCTATTCTCTCATTATGCTATGGAAAATTCCGAAATGGTAAGTGTAGTTGCCTCTGCCGCAGATTATCTAGGAAGAGTAGGAAGGTTAACACAAGAAGGTATATCTGTTGGCGGGATGATAATGCAAATAGTTGAACACTTCAGCTATGACCTTGCTGCACTGGGTGATGCACCTGTAACAGATAAAAATAGATTAGACATGGCTGCCCTGGTCCAACAAGGTATGATTTCTGTTGCTCTTACTTACTATGCTGTGATGAGCTTAAATAGGTTTGTTATTGCTCTCCCTGACCCTGACAAAGTTAGTATTGCTAAACATAACAACTGGATTTATGACAGTATCGTCCAAGACAAGGACGAGTACAATGTTGACCCTATGTCTACAGGTGAGCATAAGGAGGAGGATGTTCCAGAGCATGATCAGTTTGTCCCTTCCCATGAGGTACCTACGTATGCAGGTGTTGGAACCTCATCCCCAACTAGAAACAACTGGTCGTGGGTGCACAGTGAGATCGGGTACCTTTGGGTGGAGCAAACTCGACAAGGCGAAGAACAAGCTTGTCAAGGGGAGATCATGGACGAGATGCACACCATGATGCAACAACTGATGTTGCAATTCCCTCCTCCACAGTGAGACCTTGTACGTTCTTCTCTCTCACTTGTACTGAAACATCGGGGCCAATGTTTAGTTCAAGTGTGTGTGTGTGGGGGGGGGGGGTTATTGTTTTTCATTATGTGTATTTGTTTCCGTTATTTCCCTGATTTTATATTCGTCTTTACTTTGATATTAGTATATTTATGTTGCGTTTGTTACAGATTCGTGGGCATCATGTTGTTTGAGTAATGGAACAGGTATTAGTGGATGAGAAGATTCAACCCTTATTGGCCCTCTAGGAAGCCCCAAAATGTTGACACAGCTGAGTACTATGATTGGACACGACTCTATGACACCGGATTGTTTTTTTTAAATTGTGCACCCGAGTTGGATAGGAAACTGCACCATGCTAGAAGCACTTCGGAACCTGTTGAGCTAGACCAAAACATGGTGAGAAACAAAAAGGCCATACAAATTAGTCATCATGAGAGAGATACAAGTATGTATTTGTAACTCTGAGCTTTCATATTGACTATTTAAATTTCACCACACACCTATACACACCGAGCTAAGTTTTTTGTGTTAACCCAGGGCCGTTCTAGCCACCCTGTATATATTACCCTTTGTTAACCAAATTTGAGCCTTTTCCCCTTTGTTTGTATATAACCGCGTTATGTGAACCTATAGCAAAAACAATTTTCCACCTTGCTCAAATAGGTTTTGTCGGAATAACCTATGAAAAATTCTAAGTTTGGGGTGGAGATACCAAAAAGAACTAGGTAAGTGCGAAAAAAAAATATATATAAAGCACTTACTTAGCGGGAAAAAAAGAGTTAGTTTGAAAAGTCAAGAATACATGCTCAAGAAGATCATTTGAGTAGAAACTAATGAATTCCGATGAAAAGGTGTCGAATACCTCTAATCAGTGCAAATTACACAGAGATAATGACGACACCGACTATGAGATGTAAATACTTATTTTTCCCTTTTTGTTTGTGTATCCTACCATGACCTTAAGCCTCATTACAACTGTAAAAGACCTCAAAATGTGTGTGTGGTGTGTGTGTGTGTGTGTGTGTGAGAGAGAGAGAGAGAGAGAGAGAGAGAGAGAGATAAAGATAGATGGTATTCAAGTTTATGAGTTGATTTTGTATACTCTGCCTTGAGTGTAAACACTTTAACCAGGAGAGGTTTTGGTGAGAGTGTGGAAAAGCTGACAGGTGAAGAAATGCTTTGATGTGGAAGTGTGGCAAAAAGTTCAGATCGGGGAAGCATGAAACGTAACGGAAAAGTGAAACGAGAGTTGCGAAAGACATCAACAGTGTTATGGTAAGTCAACTTTGAAATTTGGGGATGACATATATGATGTCTCGAGCATTGCTTAAGGACAAGCAATGAGCTAAGTTTAGGAATGTGATTGGTCACCATTTCTATTGTGTTTCTGTCACTTGTTCGACATTTCATCCACAAATCAGTAATGTTTATTTTAGTTTTTTTTATTGTTTTTGAGTAAATTCTATTGTTTTATGTTTTTCTTGAATCTTATGTTTTCTAGTGATTATGTCATATTTTGTGCATTTTACGTGTTTGGTGGTAGTTCTGATGACTTCAGATCCATACGGAAAAGGGCAAAGGACTTGGGTGAAGAAATGGGAGATTCTGAAAAGTCTGAGAAGGTTTTAGAGGCAAACCAGTGGCCTGACAAGGTCACCTATGTCACCTGATGATAACACGAAATCGTATATATATATTGATGCATAATTCAACTGATGTTTGACTGTTTTCGATCCGATTTCGGGTTCTTTCCATGTTATTTTTCTGATATTTTGCAGGTATTTGATAATCATGTCTAAACAAAGCAATATGAAGAAAAGAAGCAATTACAGATGAAATATGGACGAAAACCAGATGAAAACAACATGAAAAACGCAAAATGCATATTTTGCTGCTGTGACGACCGTCACACGGGTGACGACCGTCACACACCGTGACGACCGTCATGCAGGCAAAAACGCACAACTTCAAATGAACGTGCAAAATGCAGTTCCAAGTTCCAAATAATGGACCACTACTCCCTGATATTTCTGCCTCCAAGTCCACCTTCTTCAAATTACAACCGTTAGATTTCTATTTCTATGAAAGGGGAAGGAGGGGAGCTGAGAAAGAGAGCCGCATTCAGACAACGAAGTGCTGCCCAATTTTATTTCCAGAGCAAAAATTTAGTTTTATTCTTTCTGCTTTTTGTTTCCTTTCCTTATTCCTTTATTCCATTTCGACAATATTCGTTTGTGCGCTCTATTGGTTTGAAGACATAATCCTGCCGACATCGTTGGGGTTGGGCCAAAAGCCAATTGGATACGTTACAGGTTTTTCATTATTTCGTTAATTGTAACTTTTATTATCAGTAATATGAATGTTCTAAGTTTCTGTTTTTATTTATGTTTTACCTTTCCCAAATCCATGTCTAGCTAAATCAGAATAATCGATATGTAATAATAATTCAGACGGGATTTGATAATAACCGGTTGAAAACTTTCTTTTCTTTCAAAAGTTGTTTATGGTCTGAGTGTTTAAACTTATTTACTGAATAAACGTTCGTCGCGAAAGCGAGAACTTATTTAAAAGTAGTTTTGCCACGACAGTGGGAAATTAATTAAGGTACGAACCAACAAGCGACAGCTACGGTAAGACCAGATAGTAAACACTAGGCATTTGTTTTAATAACAGCGAAAGCACTTTAAAATGGATTAGAACTTAGAGATTTCCAAAAAATAGTTTAAACCCCGAATGGGACAACACGGTCACCCATCTTGCCAAACACGGCCCGTGTTGGCCTGGGCGTGTCATCCTCTATTTTTCTTATTTTTGTTGACTGTTTTGACCTCTGAGGGTATTTTTGGAAATTCCTTACTGATGTATTAGATCTTGTGGTATTTTAGTCGCGTTCTGATAAAGAAAATGGGACTTTTTGGACCAGAGAAGAAATTGGACGATCAAGAATTGAGCGATCCAGAACCAAGGGATAACATAAGATTTTCATGCTCATGAGCGATTGAAGATCAAAGTAATCCCAAACATTCTTGTAAGGTTTAATCTAATTGTTGAATTTACTTTGAATACTATGAGTAGCTAAACTCCTTAATGTTAGGGGGTGCCCCTGAATTGCTTATGTACTGATATTATTTCCTTTATTTGAATGACATAAGCGCTTATTTTATTAATCAAGTTCTATCGTTCATTGATTTTACGACTTTTTTAATCGGACGAATTAATTTATTTTTACGGTTAAACTTAGGTCGGACAAACCATTGTTAACACAATTTGATCGATAGTGCTTCAGTAGATATGACCAAGGACTACGAATACCCTGTTGTTCTTGAACATTTTTCAGACTATTTTCAATGCTTGATTTCAAACCTATTACTTATGGACATAGTAATTAGGTTATGATATTAAGAGGTTTTCTCACTAAGGCTTTAGGAGTAAACGAATTTCCAGTCAAGAACTTGATAAAATTTGACTGTGTCATTGAAATAAGGATTGATATTGTATAAGGAAATTCATACACTACCCCTGGTATACTCTCATATCCGCTTAAATCTTATTATATAATTTACTTTATTTTTAATATTGAAATATTTTAATAGTAAAACCACTTTTAAAACCCCCAATTGATTTTTGTTTGATTGAGTCCAAATTAAGCTTGTATTGTCTGACGCGGTCCTTGAGATCGATACTGGGGATAAAAACCCTATTTTAACTACAATCGGCATAATAGCACACTTGCTATTTTTTCGATCAACATCTCCCAAGAAATATCTACCAATCGACAGATGGCAGTCTCTTTCAGAACAATTTGTCTATCTCCATCAAAGATAGGTTTATTCATCGTTGGAATCTACACCTAACCAAAACAAGTGACTATCTGTTAAAGAAGCTTGTTCTTGTCCAAAAAATTCATAGTGGGTCGATAAATGGCAATCTCTTCCCGAGAAGTTTGTCCCTCTTTCAATAAAATCATCAGCACCTAAAAATTTTTCTACATCACATGGCATCCTCTTCGAATAAGTATTGAAGGTAAGTATGATGAAATCTCCCTAAGCAAATGGCGTCTCAACAGAGAAGTTTACAAACCTCTACATTACAGTTTGTGGCATTCTCTAGTAAGCATGCTATAGGTCTTTTCTCATCCTACAACATCTCTCTGAAGAAGTCTCGAAGAGAAGTATGATGAAGCCTACTTCCATCAAATGGAATCTCCTCAAGTGAATTACATCGAGAAGTTTGATGAAGACCCTCACAGATTTTGAAATCTGTTCTACAAGATAATTAGCCCGCATTTCCTCGAAGATCCCCGACAAAGTTATTAATCGAGCAAGTGATTGTCTTTTTAGAAGCTTGTCTACCTAAACCTTGTCAAGAGAAAGAATTGATAAGAAACTGAGACCAGTTCCATGGTTGAATACCAGGATCGAGGGGAAGTTTATTTCAAGAAGCTGAGACCAATTCCATGGCTGAAGACCAGGATCGAGGGGAAGGTTTACCCTTTTTTAAGTAGGATTACTTAGTAAAAGAAGATAGATAAACATGTTCCAGCATTAGAAATTTGTCACTGTTTAAGTTGTCATATCATCTGCATTCACAGTCAAAATTTTGGGTATTCTGATATTTAATCCTCTTTTACCTTAAATGCCTGAATATTTTTATCATTCGTCATTCAGGTCCAAGAAGATTAAATAGGGGCATTTGTCATACCCGAAATTTTGAACCTAAATTCCCACATCATTTGCATATCATATGAATATACTTTCATACATCTCTAACCCAATCACAAGTACAAGATATGTGTTCTTCCTTGCTTCACAGTGATCCCCCTAAAGCTTGAGCAGATGAATTATCAAAGGATAAGCATAATCTTCAACCTATCAAGTCTCTCACTCATTCATAAAGATCAAGAGGCCTATCTCATCAAGAATCAAGCATAATTCTACATCACTTCAAGTGGATCAAACCCCAAGATCATCTGAGGCACCAAATTAGGGTTTTGGTTGATCAAGGCCTCTAGAGAGAATTTTTCATTTGAGCATGAGCTAATACCTAAAGATGTGTTTCAAAGACCTCAAATACATCATATTAGTCAATTAATATGATTGGATTTACCCAAAGGTTTGATTTCATAAGAGATCACAAAGTTCAAAATTTATCTAATACAAAAGTTAACTGTACCCAAAATCAAGTTTGACTTTTGAAGTTTTTGGTCAAACATGGTTTCTTCAAGTCAAGAACAATGTTAATATATGATTTTGATCATGATTGATTAAGAAAAATCAAGATAAGTGAGGTTACTTGTAAAAAGAGGAATAAAAAAGTGAAATTTTTCTAAGTTATGAAGAAAACCCTAATTTGGAGCAAACTTTGCAAGATCCTAACTTCCAAATCTAGCAACCATTTTCTTGGATCCAAAGATCAAATTGAAGAGGTTGTTACATACTGAAACTTTGTAAATTAGGGTGGATTCCCAATAAGTGCATAGATTTTGAGATATGAAGCCATGAAGTTAGGGTTTCAAAACTTTTTAAACTTTGACACTTAGTGAAATTTTGGACAGAATCTATTTTGTGTTTTAGCCAACTTTGTGGCCATTTTTCTCCAAGATCCAAGATGAATCAAAACCAAATGCAAACATAAAAGTTGAAGTATGATATACCAGCTTCCCAAAATAACCAAGAACATCATCAAACTCTACTTGAGCAAAGAGTTATGGAGGGTCCAATACACCTTGTTGCAACTGTTTTGCAAAATCAGTTTTGGACCTTTCTTGCACACACGATTTTGAAGTCAAGTGAAATGATCATGATCATACCAATTCAACAAAGATCAGAATGAATCACCATAAACCTACAAGATCAGGTATTGAGTCAAGAAGAATCACATTTGGAATGATGATGTTTTGTCACATATGCCTTGAATTCAAAATTGCATTTATGTGCAATAGTGCACATTCAACAAAGTCACTCTCCTCAGTCAAGATCTCTACTTAAACAACATTAAATCACTCTTCAGAATGTGGAATTAGTCAAAAAGTAACTATGCTATTTGGAAGAGATAATGTACCTTGGCAAAGAAGTAATCACACCTTGCCAAAACCATTGAACCAAGCTCTTATCTTTCAATCCATCACTATTCAACCAAGACAAATCTATCCACCTACAAATAGAGCTAACTTATGATCATACAAACCACACCAAAACAAATTCAATACTTTTTTTCCTCCAAATTCATCTTTGTTCAAAATTTCAAAACACCAAGAAAGTGAGAAATCAAATTTCTCATTTCAAAGCAATTCCACTCAAACAATCATCCATACAACTCACAAATACCATATAGAAGTGATTTGAATCATTCGAACACATTTGAAACACCAAGATCAACATCCTCTATCATCACTTGATCTAGCTGTAGTCTGACTCGAGCCAGTTGATTGAAGGAGTTTCAAATTATTCCAAAGGTTCCAACACGATCCTTGAGACTCAAGGAAGCTATGAGGATCATTATTTAACTTCTGGAACACCCCTACCATAGAATTCAATTCCTTCTTATAGAGGTAAGCCTCAATCTCTCAAACTCAATGACACACGCATCATACTTGTTATTTTAAGTTACCATTGTGTTTCTGCACCTATATATGTTGTTTCTCCTCAATCAATTGCATATTATCCATTGTATATAGAATTTCATATGGTTTTTTCATTTTTAGGGTTCATCTGATTATAACATGATATCTTGTGATACACTTAAAATAAATGAAATTAAAAAAAAACCATTCAATTCCTTGTTGAAAAATACACAACTTTCATCTTTACACTTTGCAACATGGTTACGAATTGAGTAAGATAGGAGTCATTTTGCAAATATGATGTTGTTGATGAAGAACACGAAGAACATCAACAATGGTGGCGCCATTTTTCAAAATAAAAATAATTTTTAATATATATTATTTAGTTTCCAACTTAAAACCTGAATTGACATTGCGCCCTAGTGGAAACATTAGTATTTGTGTGTGAGCGAGTCCAAGGTCTGAGGGTTCGAATCCCCCTCGCCCTAGAGCTTTTAATTTTTTTTTAAAACTATTTTCAAAAGGGTTTTCATTATATGATTTTCTCCTTCCATCATGCAATCAACACACGCAAATAGATCAGTTGGTAAATTTTGAACCCTCCACCCCAAGGGCATGGGTTCAATCCTTGGGAGGGCCCTTCCTTATTTTTTTTATCACTATTTTCTTCACAACATCATCAATTTATTTCACCTATAAAAAATTATTATTTTAAAGCCAATTTTTTGCGCAATTCTCATTTATCTTATATATTTTATGAATCCATAAAACATTTCCACAAAAATATTTTATTTAATCACTTTTTAAAAAATTGAAAATAATTTATTTTTATGTTTAAAAACCTTGAAAATTTGATTTTTCTTCTTAATTGATTTTAAACCTAATGCATTTTGATTCTCATATGAATAAAAATTAATGTTTTAAACTCTTTTTTACGATCAAAACATGTTTATTTTAACTTACACATCACTTATATCATGTTTAAATTCATTTGGAAAAAAACACATTTGATTAATTCTTTTGAAATTAGGGTTTTCCTCCCGATTAAACATTTTCAAATTCAAAGTTATGGGCCTCCACTTGGTATAAGTCCATTTTCCCTTTTTTAAACTCACACCATGATTAATTATTTGTTCATGTGAGTATTTTGTAAAAATCATACTGGTTTAAATATTTCTTTCATTGAATCTCATAAATTTAGTCAACACTCATTGTCATCAAAATCAAAATCATAGGCCACTTCTTGAGTGTAAGTCCCAACCACTTTCAATTTTCAAATCATCAAAACCTTGGGTCTCTATTAGAGTGTAAGACCTATCACTTTTCACATTTTTTAAATCAACCATTTTCAAAATCCCTTGGACCTCTATTCAAAGGGTAAGTCCATTCCCTCTTCCTCAAAATTTTCTTCAATTTCTCAAAACTTTCAATCTTTCAAAACTCAATCTTCAAACTTTCATCAAACACAACCCTAGTGACATTCAAGTTTTAAACTCTCTTGGGCCTCTACTTAGAGTGTAATGCCCAACACATTTGTAAATAAGCACGCAAATAAATCATTCAACACATCAAACCCTAAAGATGTGTAATCTTCCATGAATTCAAACATGTATATACTTATTAATCTTTAGTATTGAGCTAGTCTCAGTACTGAGTCAGTCTTTTCAAATTTCCTCAATAGTCATTAGCTTCCTCATAGACTTTTTTTACACCAATAATTTCCCCAGTCAATCAGCCTCAATCTTGAGCTTTGTACAAGACAGACAAAACTCCCCAGTTGAGTCTGTTTTCAACCTTTTAGCCTCATATCTTGGGCTTCAATCAAGATACATAAATCAATCTCCTCACATATGAGACTTTGAGTCATCTATGTTGGAAGATATCTCTTTTAATCACTACAATTAAAATCAAACATTAAAAACCTTTTTCCATATAAGTGATTAAGTGGCACAATTGTTGATTCAAAATCCAAGTTGGAGTCCCTCTCTTATCATGGTTCAAAAACTTTCTTTCATCTAACTGATGTAAGCGACACACTTGTCGATCCTATATCCAAGTTAAGGCCACTCTATTAGTATGTAAAGAATTCATAAAAGAAAAAGTGGCATTTCTTAAACACAATAAGTTCAAAGCTTTCTTCCCTTACGACATCAATCTCATATGGTTGTAGTGAATAGGTGAGACATCTCCCTTAAAGATTACAATTTGTTAAATCTTTCCAACACTCTTTTTAGCTTCATCATCTTGGACTTTAAACAAGATACAAAATAAACTTTTTTCTCCCATAGATTAGGAGGAACTACGAACGCTCCGATTTCTCAGTTTTCTTTCTGAGAATACGTAGGCATAAGATTGCGAGATCTTAGCGAGCACACTAATAAAAAACCATTAGGTATAAGTACCTTCCAAAAACAATAAGAAAACTATAAAAGCAACAAAAACATTTCCTCAATTTTCACAAAGGAGAAAATTTCCCAATTAAACAACAGACAAACTTAAGCAAGCAAGTAATTCAACAATAAAAATATATAATCAAGGTTCCTATAGGTTACTATAGATACTCAGGGTGTTAATTGAAGGTGAGATAATACTTAGAAGGGGGGTTGAATAAGTATGAAAGATTAAAACTTAGAATAAAAACTCAAGTACTTTTATCCTGGTTCGTTGAACTCAACTACTCCAGTCCACCCTTCCTAGAGTGATTTGCCTTTCTCAATCAAGGACTTAATCCACTATTTAATCAGACAGATTACAATAGTAACACCTAAGAACAATTGTTCTTAGTCTTCTCAAGAGCTACTGATCCCAACTGGATCCTCTTAAGGAAATCTTTTACAAACAATGTAAAACTATTACAAGAGTAAGAATGCTTCTAAAAAGCTATTATCACAACTGTGATATTTCTCTTAAGTTTAAGAACAATGAAATAAATTCTTAGAATGAATATGAAAGTATGAGAGCTTGAATGTTGATTTCTTTTCAATGTAAACGTAAACTGAAGAATTTGGTGGAGTCTTGCTTTTATAGGCAGCTGATCCAAGGTGGACTTCACGTTGAGAAGAGTGTCCAAAAGGTCTGAGCCTTTTTGTCTTCACATCAAGTGACCTTTCCTAGAAGAAGAAAGCACAGAAAAATCCTTTTTGTCTGTGTTCTTGTGTCTAGCATAAATAAGGAAAGAGACGTTTGATTTACTCCAACGGATATAATCTTTGAATATTTCTTCTTCAGTTTTCAGCAAATATATCAGAGTCTAATTGGGTCAGAGTCTTCTGATGATGATTAGAATCTTGCTGAATCAGAGTCTTCTGCAGCAGGTGTGCTTTCAACATGTTAAAGATCAGAGCATATTTGAGAGAGAACTTCAGTACTGGCAGCTTTAGTACTTTCAGAATCTTCTGTAGAAACTATGCTTTGAAAAACTCTTCATACAAAAATTCTTCTATGCTTCAGATGCTTCTGACTTGCTTCAGATTCTTCTGGAGCTTCTGCTTCAGATCCTTCTGGAGCTTCTGCTTCAGAATCTTCTGGAGGCTACGCTCAGAATCTTCTGTTGGCAGCAATCAGAATCTTCTAATGAGTGCATCTGGCGCTTCAGAGTCTAGATAACTTCTTGTGTTCAATTCTGATTTGCTTCTGGGGTGTTAATTTCTTTACTATCTGCAGTAGAAACTCTCAAGCAAATTTTAGAGTATATAATTCTTAAATACAAAATTTCATATTAGTTATCATCAAAACATAGAGATATTATTAAGAACCAATTTGTGTTCTAACAATCTCCGCCTTTTTGATGATGATAAAAACATCAGAAATTTTGTTTAATTGAAAAATATTAAAATTATAACTCCCCCTGAGATGATGAATCTCCCCCTGAGTTAAATACAGATAAGGAATAGAAACTTCCCTTTTGTCTTGAGTAATTTCCAGAGTTAGATCTTGATTGTTCTTTTAACATTTGAAAGTCAGAATGTCTTGCAAATTACAGATTCAGAGTTTGATAATAGTCAAATGATCTGAGAAACTCAGAGTTTCTTTTATAGAGTGTACTTATCAAATGTTCTGAAATGCTCAGATTAAATGTTAGATAGAATTGATATGTCTGAAGTTTCATTCTGGTGAAGTTAAATTAAACAGTTCAGATCTATATTTTCTCCCCCTTTTATGCATAAGCAAAAAGTAAAAAGACAAATAAAAGGAAACAGTAAATGAGATAATTCAGTGGAGAAAAACTTTGATTCATTCAATGAGTTCAGATCAATAGTACATGCATCAGAAGATATATCAAAAAGTACATAAGCAAACATCAGATGCAAAAACATCAGAATGAAAAAAAAAAAGAAAATCTAAGAGTGTTTTGAAAAAAGCATCTTCAATAGATCTGTGATCTCAGAGGAGGACTGCTCTTGCTTGGACATCCACTTAGCCATTGTTTCATTCTTCTGATCCTGTTTTGACATCCACTTTGTCATGTCTTCAGATTTCTTATCCTGTTTTGCCATCCAAGACTTGATCTCTGATTGACCAGCTTCTAGAGCAGCAATTTTATCCTCAAAATCTGGATGTTCTTTCTTAATCTCAGATGATGAAGGTTGGACATTTTCTGGAGCTTGAACAGAGTCAATTTCCATTGGGTCTGTAGAGTCTGGAGCATTGGAGCCAGAAGGAAGTTCTACCAGAGTCATGGCCAAAGGATTATCTTCAGATGCAGGTTCAGGAGTTTCTTCTGAAGGTGGAGGAGCATCTGTAAGGAGCAAAGGTTCAGATCTCTTGACAGTCCAGAACAGATTTCTTGCAGCTTTAGCAAATCTGAGCTTCACATCATCAGAACATATGTTCTTCAGATTTGAGGCCACAAAGTTGAATCTGTTGATGAATCCATTCCAGATGACATCAGATTCTTGGGCATCCATTGTTGCTGAGCACTTCCTCTATACAGTACCTAAATACCACTGTATTTCTTGCAAAAAAGATTGAAATAAATGATTAACATTAAGTCTAGGCTTAGGATGTAACAGAGTCTCCAGTGTTATTGGTTTTGGTTGGGGAGTAGGTGGAAAAAAGGATTTCTGAATGGAGATCAGAGGAGGAGGGTAGTATGGAATGAAAGGAATTTCAGGTTCAACAGGTTTGGATCTGTTTAAAGCATTTAACAGATTTGGTTTTGCTCTGGTGTGATAGGAAACCACATCAAAGGGTTGATTTGAGTAGGGTTGGAATGCAGATTTTGGAGGTTCATCAGAAGCAATAGTCTTATCAGATGAAATAGGTATAGCTGAAGCAACAACTTTGTCAGATTTAGCAGAATAAGATATAGTTGCTAATGAACCTACATCTGACATGGATTGAATGTAGGTGAGAAGAACAGATGGAAGGGTCATTGTGAGTTTGGGTTTCAGAGGGGTGATAGGGTCAGATGGTTCAACTCTGTAATAAAAATCTTTGAGTTTGAAACCATAAGAAAGATTATGAAACAGTGATGAGACTTGTGCACAGGAAATAGATGTTCTTGGGTTGGCTGTTGGGTTAGAATTGGGAATAAAGATTTCAGATGATGGTGCAGGTGTGGGAATAGGATCTAGAATAGGAGCTTTAGAAGGTATAATGAGTTCTGGTTAGTTTACCTCAAAGTCTCTGTGAGATGGAGAGATTAGAAAGTCTGGGTGAATGTCAGATTCTGAGGAGTTTGAAGAGGTGGTTGGTGTGCAGGAGGTAGAAGATACTTGAAACACAGTTTTTAATGGTGTGACATCAAGAACTTCTGTCTCAGGAATGCTGGGTTCTGAAGTATTGGTTGGTTCTGAAGGAATTTCAGAGGGTTTTGATGAGTGTTCTGAGGTAGGTGGATCAGATGAAATTGTTATTGGTTCAAATGAAATAGGAACAGATGTTATTTTTGTAGGTTCAGAAATAACAGGTACAGATGCAGTGGGTTCAGATGATTTGGATGGTGGATTATCTGATGGTGGTTGATTTTCAGAGGCTTTTTCTGGTAGGGTTTCAGATGATTTTTCTGGTTGTTTTTCTTGTGGGTGCTTTTGTTGTTCAGATGGCTTTTGTTTAGATGGTTCAGAGGATTTTTGTTGAGCAGATGGTTTTGTTATTTGTTGTTGTTATGTGGGTTGTTTTTCTGATTGTTGTTTTTGTGGTACAAATTGTTTGATTTGAATTTTTGGTTGAGTTGATTGTGGTAAAGAGACTTTTGGAGTTTGAATTGTTTTTGTTGTGATTGGTGTTGGAACAGATGATTTTTCAAGTGAAATGGAAATTAGATTGGAAGATTTTTGTGGTGATGGTGTAGAAACATGAGATGGAGCAGTAACAAATGTATTTTGTGTAGAGGGAGGTTTTGGAATAGACTTAATATTAGAATCATTTAAAACAACAGGATTTGCAGAACATACAGAAGATTTAGTACCTTTGATCTTGATTCTCTTAGCTGGTACAGAAGGAGTGTCTCTAGATTCTTTCCTCTTTAAGAGCTTCTGTGGCTTCTCAGCAATCTTGATCTTCTTCTGAACAGGTGCAGCTTCTGCTTCTGGCTGAGTCCTCTTTCTTTGTGGTTGTTCTTCTTCTTCTTCTACAACAGGCAGTGGTTGTCTTGCTAGCTGTATAATGTTTGCAGGAACAGGCTTTCCTTCTTTCTTACACTCATCAATATACATTACAACAATGTGCCTTGGTTCTTCAGCATAGAACAGAGGGTAATCATCTATAGGAGTTCTCTTCTTACTCAGTTCAGAAACATTCAGCCTCTTAGGAGTTGTTGTGAGTTCATCCACTATTTTAAGTCTCTGAAGACTTTTGGCATTCAGAGGCTTTCCCAAGATGAATTCCAATTCCTCTGTAACTCCAGCAGCGTACAGAGCAGTAACCAGTCCATTCTCAGTTAGAAGATCTGAGATCAACCTTCCAAAAGGAATCCAGGTTCTGATCTTCTGTCCTTTTTCTTTCACATACTCTCTAGAGGCATTTATATGATTCCAAAGATGCATAAAGAGAATATATGGAAGATCTACCTTGGTGCTCTGACTGAGGCAATACATGAAGTAAAGCTGTTCATTATTGACATAGTCTGGAGAGTTTGTTGACTTCCTATGATGAATGCATCCCATGAAGATCTTAGCCTAGATCTTGTAGTCAGGCTTCAGATCCTTGAACTTGTTAGAAGCTTGTCCAGCAGTCATCACTTCTTCATACACTTCATCCATATCCACACGCCCAGCTGGCAAGTGTGAAACTCCATTTGTTTCCTCATAGCCAATAAGTTTTTTGATCAAATCTTCTGTTATTATTATTTCGTTGCCTAGAACAGAAGATAGGATAAACTTAGGGTAAACTGAAGCATGGATCCATAACTCTTTCACAAGGAGGGGGTAAACTGGTCCAAAGAGTCTATCAAAATACTTCACCCATCCTTGAGCACCTATGATGGAACGAAACTCAAAACCATTTTCTGCAAGTGAATCAAATTCCACCATTGATTCACACAAAACTTCCAGCTTTTCAACAGGGGTTAACAGTGTTCTTTTTAGTGGAGAATAAGGAGTAACACCCATGTTAGCAGATGTAACTGCAGCCATTGTAGATTGGAATTGTGCAGCTGTTGATGATGAGCTTACCATTGAAGATGGTTTTGTAACACGCTTAGGGTTTTTATGCAGAGAGAAGAGAAGATGAAAATGCATAAATTTTCTGAGATGTGAAAAGTGTGAATGTGAAGAGAGGTCATGTATTTATACTAAAACAAGTAGGCATACAAACAGTCAGATTTTGCACGTTTGAACAAAGCATTAAATGAAAAGAATAAAAATAATTTCAAGCATTTATTGCTTCTGACAAATTGGGGGGAAAATCAAGATTTTCACTATTCAAACTTCACCTCAAACGTCTCTTCAGTAATGTACACGCCACCTTTGCAGATTTGATGTGACACGTGTTTGCTTGCATGTGTTCTAAATTCTTTTGAGAAATGAAACGTTAACCAACGTTCAGATCCTCTAAGGATTGTTAGTTCAGAGTTTCACAAAACCAAATTAATAAAATAAATAAGCAATCAGAAGAAATACTTCAGAGCATTAGGCATTTTTGCATCTGTGGAAATTTGCTTCTGACAAATATCATTCTGGACAAAAATCCATACCAATATTTTTCAGAATAAATTTGAATCTATCTTCAACAAGGGGTTTTGTGAAAATATCTGCCCATTGATGATCTGTATCAACAAAGGCCAAATTTATGATTCCCTTCTGAACATAGTCTCTGATGAAATGATGCTTAATTTCTATATGTTTTGCCTTAGAGTGTAAAATGGGGTTCTTAGACAAACATATAGCAGAAGTATTATCACAAAAGATAGAAATGTTACTTTCAAATATTTGATAATCTTCTAGCTGACTTTTTATCCAGAGCATCTGCGTGCTACATCCAGCAGCAGCAATATATTCTGCCTCTGTGGTTGAAAGTGCAATTGTGGGTTGCTTCTTGCTGTACCAGGAGATTAGATTTCTTCCTAGAAATTGACAACTTCCAGAAGTACTTTTCCTTTCCACTCTGTCTCCAGCGTAGTCAGCATCACAGAATCCAACTAATTTGAAATCATCAGATTTTCTGTAACACAAACCCACATTAGAAGTACCTTTCAGATACCTTAGAATCCTCTTGACAGCTGTCAACTGTGATTCTCTAGGATCTGATTGGAATCTAGCACACAAGCATACACTGAACACTATGTCAGGTCTAGAAGCAGTTAAATAAAGAAGAGAACCAATCATACCTCTGTAGAGCTTCTGGTCTACTTTCTTACTTACCTCTTCCTTGCCAAGTGAGCTTGTTGGATGCATGGGAGTCTTTTCCAGCTTACTATCAGTCATGTTAAATTTCTTCAGAAGTTCTTTAACATATTTGGTCTGATGTATGTAAGTGCACTCTGGAGTTTGATTAACTTGGATTCCTAGAAAGAATCTGAGTTCTCCCATCATGCTCATTTCAAATTCTGTCTGCATACATGTAGCAAACTCCTTTCCCAGCATAGTATTGGTAGATCCAAATATTATATCATCCACATAAATTTGGCAAATTAGAATATCTTTCTTAATTGATTTACAAAAAAGTGTTGTGTCCACTTTGCCTCTGATGAAAATTTTCTCCAGAAGAAAATTGCTCAATCTCTCATACCAAGCTCCGGGGCTTGTTTTAAACCATATAGAGATTTCTTTAGTTTGAAAACATGATCTGGAAATTTTTCATTTTCAAAACCAGGAGGTTGGTGGACATAAACTTCTTCTTCTATAATACCATTAAGAAAGACACTTTTAACATCCATCTGATATAGAGTGATGTTATTCTGTGCAGCAAATGAAATAAGAAGGCGTATAGATTCTAACCTTGCCACTGGAGCATAAGTTTCAGTGTAATCAATACCTTCTTGTTGACTGTACCCTTGAGCAACAAGCTTTGCCTTATTTCTTTCAACTTCTCCTTTCTCATTCAACTTATTTCTGAAGACCCATTTTGTTCCAATTATATTGAATCCTTATGGTCTTTGAACTAGATCCCATACATCATTTCTGGTAAATTGATTCAACTCTTCTTGCATGGCAATAATCCAATCATTGTTTTGCAGAGCTTCATCTACAGAAGATGGTTCAATTTCTGACACCAGTCCAAATAATGATGCTTCAGATGATCTTAGAAAGGATCTTGTTCTGATGGGATCATCCTTCTTTCCAATAATGACATTCTCTAGATGAGAAGCTTTAATTCTGGATGATGATCCTCTAACAGTTAATTCTTTAGAAATGTTTAGATTGTTCATCTGAGAAGTTAAAGGAATAGCATCTGGCGTTGCTTCTGGTTCCTTCACTTGAGCTTTGTCTGCTTCTGGGACTTCAGAGTCAGTGAAGACTACTTCTCTATCTGCAGAATTTTCAACCTGCTTTGGCTTTTCAGAGCCAAGCTTATCATCAAATCTTACATGAATAGATTCTTCCACAATCTGTGTTTCAATATTGAATACTCTGTAGCCTTTAGAGCGTTCAGAATAACCAAGCATGAAACACTTCTGTACTTTAGAATCAAACTTGTTAAGATTCTCTTTAGTGTTAAGTATATAGCAAGTACATCCAAAAGGATGAAAATATGAAATGTTGGGCTTTCGGTTCTTGCACAGTTCATATGGAGTCTTTTTCAGAAGAGGTCTTACAGACACTCTGTTCTAAATGTAACAAGCTGTGTTAATTGCTTCTGCCCAAAAGTGTTTTGCTAGATTTGTCTCATTGATCATGGTTCTGGCCATTTCTTGCAGAGTTCTGTTTTTCCTTTCTACAACCCCATTTTGTTGTGGAGTTCTAGGACAGGAAAAATCATGAGCAATGCCATTTTCAGAAAAATATTTTTCAAAATATTTATTTTCAAATTCACCACCATGATCACTTCTGACTTTTATAATTTTGAAATCTTTTTCATTCTGGACTTGCTTGCAGAAGTCAAAGAACATAGAATGTGACTCATCCTTGTGTTTTAAGAACTTTACCCGTGTCCATCTACTATAGTCATCAACAATGACTAATCCATACTTCTTGCCTCTGATGAATGCAGTTTTCACTGGTCCAAACAGATCAATATGAAGTAATTCTAGTGGTTTGGAAGTAGAAACAACATTTTTTGATTTAAAAGATGATTTTGAAAACTTCCCTTTTTGGCATGCTTCACAAAGAGCATCTGAAGTGAACTTCAGATTAGGGAGTCCTCTGACAAGATTAAGTTTATTAATCTGAGATATACATCTCATATTAATATGGCCCAATCTTCTGTGCCAGACCCATTGCTCTTCATTAACAGACAAGAGGCATTTAACATTCTGAACTTTAAGTTTTGAAAGATTTATTTTATAAATGTTGTTTTTCCTCTTACCACTAAATAGGATAGAGCCATCCTTTTGACTAATAGCTTTACAACATTTTTTATTAAAGGTAATATCATAACCATTGTCACTTAATTGACTTATGGACAATAAGTTATGCTTTAACCCTTCAACAAGTAAAACATTAGTAATAGAGGGAAGTTTACCATTTCCAATGGTGCCAGATCCAATGATCTTGCCCTTCTGGTTCCCTCCAAACTTCACATCACCTCCAGATCTAAGTTCCAGGCTTTGGAACATAGACTTTTCTCCTGTCATGTGTCGTGAGCATCCAGAGTCCAGGTACCATGATTGACGTCCTGACCTTGCTGCTAAGAACATCTGCAACAGGAATTATTTTACTTTTAGGTACCCAGATCTTCTTGGGTCCTTTAGGGTTAGTTGGTTTGTAGGTTTGTCTAAACTTCTGTTTTTCAACATAATGTTTATTCTGACTTGCCTTGGGTTTAAACACATAAGTATTCTTCTCAGAGCTTGTGTGTTTAATGTCATTTAAGTGACCAAACTTAAATTGAGAGTACAGAGGTGTCTTCTTGATGAAGAGTTTGTCAACAGATTTTGGATTACTTCCAGAGGAAGATTCGTATCCAATACCTCTTCTGTTATTCCCACTAACACCATAGATCATAGAATCCATCTTGCTTCTGTCTATGCTCTTAGTAAGGAATCTCTGAAAGCTAGAGTCATATTTTTCTAAAATGTTTTCACATGACTTAGCCTCAGATTCAGATTCTTGTTGAGTTATTTCAAAGTCATTTTTTATTTTCAGATTAATTTCTTTTTGCTCAACAAGTTCTATCTTCAGAAGATCAATCTCAGATTCAAGACTGCTTTTCAGCTTCTTGTATTTGAGTTTGATATTGTTATAGCTTTTCAGAACTTCTGATAAAACTTTGACAAGTTCTTCTTTAGTAAGTTTAGCCATTACCTCTTCAGCGTCATCGTCAGATTCAGAATCAGATTCAGATCCTGAAGTTCCTTCTTCTTGATCTTCTGTGCTGGCCATCAGTGCAACATTAACACATTCTTCTTCTGATTCAGAAGATGATTCAGATTCATCTGAGTCATCCCATGTTGCCATCAGAACCTTCTTCTTTTTGTTAAACTTCTTCTTGGGTTTTTCTTTTTGAAGTTTGGGGCAATCATTCTTGTAATGCCCAGGTTCTTTGCACTCATAGCATACAACTTCTTTCTTGCCAGATCTTCTGTGCCCAGAAGATTCCTTTCTATGATCAGATTTTCTGAAGTTGTTGAACTTCTTTCCCTTGTGCTTCCAGAGTCTGTTGATCCTTCTGGACAGCATGGATAATTCATCTTCTTCTTCAGAAGAAGATCCTTCAGAGCTTTCTTCAATAACCTGCAAAGCTTTAGCAGATTTATTAGATTTTAAAGCAATATATTTACCTTTTTCTTTCTTCTGAGGTTCATCTTCCTCATGCTCAATTTCATGGCTCCTTAGTGAACTGATGAGTTCTTCTAAAGAGATCTTGTTCAGATCTTTAGCCATCTTCAAGGCAGTCACCATTGGTCTCCATCTGGTAGGTAGACTTCTGATGATTTTCTTTACATGATCTGATGTGGAGTATCCCTTGTCCAGAACCTTTAGACCAACTGTGAGGATCTGAAATCTGGAGAACATAGCGTCAACAGATTCAGAGTCTTCCATCTTGAAGGCTTCATACTTCTGGATCAGAGCCAGAGCCTTTGTTTCCTTGACTTGAGAGTTTCCCTCATGAGTCATCTTTAAGGATTCAAACATGTCAAATGCAGTTTCCCTGTTTGTAATTTTTTCATACTCAGTATGAGATATTGCATTCAACAATATTGTTCTGGCCTTGTGATGATTTCTAAAATCTTTCTTCTGAGCATCTGTCATTGATTTTCTGTCTATCTTCTTGCCATTCCCATCTGTGGGATGAACATATCCATCGATGACTAGATCCAATAAATTAGCATCATATCCAAGGAAAAAACTTTCAATTCTGTGTTTCCAATAATCAAATTTCTCCCCATCAAACATAGGGGGTTTGGTGTTGATTCTGTCCCTTTCTTCATATTTGTTGTTAATGTTAGATATTGTATTATCAACCATAGTAACAACCAAATATATATCAAAGTATTTCTCTCTGGATCTTTACTGTCACTGTTAAGTGGTAGCACACACAGAACCGGAGCTCTGATGCCAACTGAAGGTGAGATAATACTTAGAAGGGGGGTTGAATAAGTATGAAAGATTAAAACTTAGAATAAAAACTCAAGTATTTTTATCCTGGTTCGTTGAACTCAACTACTCCAGTCCACCCTTCCTAGAGTGATTTTCCTTTCTCAATCAAGGACTTAATCCACTATTTAATCAGACAGATTACAATAGTAACACCTAAGAACAACTGTTCTTAGTCTTCTCAAGAGCTACTGATCCCAACTGGATCCTCTTAAGGAAATCTTTTACAAACAATGTAAAACTATTACAAGAGTAAGAATGCTTCTAAAAAGCTATTATCATAACTGTGATATTTCTCTTAAGTTTAAGAACAATGAAATAAATTCTTAGAATGAATATGAAAGTATGAGAGCTTGAATGTTGATTTTTTTTCAATGTAAACGTAAACTGAAGAATTTGGTGGAGTCTTGCTTTTATAGGCAGCTGATCCAAGGTGGACTTCACGTTGAGAAGAGTGTCCAAAAGTTCTAAGCCTTTTTGTCTTCACATCAAGTGACCTTTCCTAGAAGAAGAAAGCACAGAAAAATCCTTTTTGTCTGTGTTCTTGTGTCTAGCATAAATAAGGAAAGAGACGTTTGATTTACTCCAACGGATATAATCTTTGAATATTTCTTCTTCAATTTTCAGCAAATATATCAGAGTCTAATTGGGTCAGAGTCTTCTGATGATGATTAGAGTCTTGCTGAATCAGAGTCTTTTGCAGCAGGTGTGTTTTCAGCGTGTTAAAGATCAGAGCATATTTGAGACAGAACTTCAGTACTGGAAGCTTTAGTACTTTCAGAATCTTCTGTAGAAACTATGCTTTGAAAAACTCTTCATACAAAAATTCTTCTATGCTTCAGATGCTTCTGACTTGCTTCAGATTCTTCTGGAGCTTCTGCTTCAGATCCTTCTGGAGCTTCTGCTTTAGAATCTTCTGGAGGCTAAGCTCAGAATCTTCTGTTGGCAGCAATTAGAATCTTCTAATGAGTGCATCTGGCGCTTCAGAGTCTAGCTAATTTCTTGTGTTCAATTCTGATTTGCTTCTGGGGTGTTAATTTCTTTACTATCTGCAGTAGAAACTCTCAAGCAAATTTTAGAGTATATAATTCTTAAATACAAAATTTCATATTAGTTATCATCAAAACATAAAGATATTATTAAGAACCAATCTGTGTTCTAACATTAATATCTTCCCTTAGTATAACCAACCATCGATTTCATATCTCTTAGCATTTGTAGGAATAACATTTGCGACCAGGGTTAGTTTAGATTTCTTCCCCTTCCTTTTAAACATCAAAGGATAAATATTATAAATTCAAATGTAGCACTAAATGCGGCAGTGATCGCGTCACGAACACCGGAGCTACACCTTCTATCACCTAAATATACAAGAATGGAGATAACACATTAACTCTCTTGACCACCAAAGTGATGAAAGAAGTAGAAGCTACCTTGGTAAGGGACAGAGAGTGAAAGAAATCATTAATAAAGCACATGACACCATCGCCCTTAACAATCTCCTAACAAGCTTGAAAAAAACCAAAAGTAAACCCATTCAGACCCAGACTCTTGCTCCCATTACAGTTCCACATCGCCTCTTTAACCTCATCCTCCGTCACCTTCGTTTCAAGGCTTAGTTTATCTATTTCCGATAACTTCTTCCAATCAACTTCCTCTAGCAAAGGTCTGTTGACAGGTCTTCTCTAAGATTATTCTAAAAAAATTCTTAATTTCTTCTATAACATCCTCCACACCCCGCTATTTTAGTTGTATCAATTAAATTTGACATGTATTCGTTTAATTAATCAGATATTTTTTAAGTAATCAGATATGATATCCATTCTACATTTTTAACCTATAACCTAACAATAATATCTATACCAAGCACGTGAGATATCACGATATTTGTCTGATATATCATAATAATATTATATCACTACCAATAGACTGTGACGTGTAGGTACAAAGAAAAGATTATTGGCAACCACGACTAATGCAAAGCCAACCATTCATATCCATTATAATACTATCAATAACTGATGGCTTGATTTGTAGCCAATTACGTATCAAAAGCAAACAAACTAAATCAAGATACCATTCTAATTCTAATTAATAGTGAGAACACGAGCACGATCCATGACCCTTCTCCATTAAATATTAACATTATTATATGCCCTAATTTGTCCTCACTTAGAATCTAAAAAGAAAAGGTGTAATTAATTAGTCACAAAATAGAGAACCTTTCTCTCTCACTTTCATAGGGTTTCCCTATCGTGGTCATGGGCTAGCTAAGTCGATCATGGGGACCATTAGAGATACTAAGGGATGAGTAGTGATTAGAATGGAATCAATCAAAATATATGTCATGCCAATGGCTATGGTGCTCATTAGCATTTTATTGGTTTTGGATGCAAACAAAGGGAAGTTTCTAGCTAGCTTTTGTCTTTCAAATTAAAGGTTAGGTGCGAATCGAATATGTGTGTGTTTGTGTGATAATTTCAACACATCATCCAACCCACTTTTGGCTAGAAATCTCTTTGCTTCTTTCTTATGGAGTAAAAAAGGTGGCAAAGAAGGAGAAAAAGAGAAGTATTGCTTCTCTATTTATCTAGTCAACTTTATTCTTTTATATTTTTTGCTTGGCTAGAAAGAAAATCATTTAACAAATAAAAAGTATAAGAATATGTGTTATAATTCTTTAAAACTTTAATAAGAATAAACATGTTTAAGGTGGTTGTCCTTGTTTTGTTTTTTATTTTGAAAGTTATTTTCAAAATAAATAAAAATTTCAACAAAAAGGAAGTTGATTTGGTTTTTCTTTATTTAAGTTCAAAACAGTTTCTTTTTTACTAAAATTTAAAATTAAATATAAAAAAAATAGCTTTTTATATTTATGACCATCACTAGACAACCATGTATTACCAATCCAATAGTTTTTTTTACCATCACTCACCACCACTATGTTTACGTCTGACTATTATCAATATAACTTCAAACAATTATATGCAAATATCTCTAATTTAACCATGACTGAGTTGTTGACAATTGTCGACTATTGTTCTAGTTACCTTTAATTATTATTATGACTATCATCAACAGCTACACTGACCACCATAGTCAATCACTACATTATTCACTATCGACCATCATTTTAATCATCATCAACCACCACTTCTGACTATTAAATCACCATTAAAACGTAAATATTCATTAATAATCACTATCAACTATTATCAGTCAGATGATCAACTATCATTATTCTTACATGCATTAGTGAATAATCACCACTTTTAATCATTATTATTATAACTAGTATTATTTTCGTCTATTCGTGTTTTTTATGAGATTTTTTTTAATACAACTAATTAAGAAATATTATTTAAAAACAATTATTAGAATTTAAAGTAAAATATGTCCCTCTTTCTCCCTCCCACGATCCCTCCTATGAAGTTATAAGTGATTATTCAATATTAAGTGTTGGCTACTTAAGAAGTTATTGGGGGTTATTCAATATTTATTGTTGAAAACAAAAAGTGTGCATATGAAACTTCTTATAAGTTTGACTCTAAAATTAATTAATAGGATGTAAAAATATTTAACTCTTACACAATAATTTTCTTTACACTAACACATTCACAATGGTTAAAATTTGGTACAAAATAGATATTATAAGACACAAACAAACAAAATAAAATACAGTGCGTTAGAGATAGAGAGAAAAAGAAAAAGAAAAATATTACACTTACTATTGATAAAGGAAAAAAAAAAAAGAAGCAATAAAATGAAAGTCATAAGGTTACATCTTTATTGTTCCACTTTATGGGCTAAAAGGAAGTACGAGGAGCATAGTTCATAGAAGAGTTCATAAACACACATTTACTTAAAAACTATTAACCCTCGGAATGTAGGAAAATACAATTAAAAAGATGAGTATGATAATTGAAAAATAACTTTTTTTATATAGAAGAAAAACTCTATATTAAGCTTAACATTAAGCACAAGTCACACAGTTTTTTGATAAAATTAACAGTTTAATTAATTAATAAATTAAAATATTATAAAAAATATTTAATATATAATTATTTAAGTTAACTAAAAATAAATTGTAAAGAGTAGAAGTGAATTTTAGACAAATTAATTGCCATGAAATTTTTTTGATTAATTAATTTAGTGGGAAGTATTTTATATAAATATATAAAATCAAAAGAATTACAAAAGATTTTAAATAGTAATAAAGTGACCGACAATAAATTTAAGAGGTGTAAAGTTAATTTTAACAAAACATAAATTAAAAACCAATATAAATATTATTTTTTTTAAAACCGAAAAAGAAAAAATTAGAGGACAACAACTAATTGCAACAAATAAAAAAAAAAACCACCAATATACCCTATCAACAAAGGTAAAAAAACCACTAAGACACTTAAGTTAGAAAGAGAATGTCTTCCTTTTCTCTAGTTTTTCTAGGACTTTATGGTGTGTACTACAAAGTCAATTGAAGATGATGAATGGGTTAGAGTTTCTAATATGAAAAAAGGTAAAATACTAAATGGAATACCAAGATCAATAAGAAGATGAAGGACGACATTAACGGTGTTGTCATGACAACGATATTCATTATTGAATTCTCGAGTTCATGAGGGTCAATTACCTTTTCAATCATTTTGAAGAGTTTGGGATGATTGACGAGGTCGTTATCTCGACAAAAAGGGACAAGAGAGGGAGGAAATATGGCTTTGTGCGTTTTTTCGAAGTGGAGGATGTGAGGCGTTTGGTGCTGAAGGTAGATAATTTGTGGATAGGAGGAACGAAACTTTTCGCTAACATCTGGAGGTTCCAATGAGTAGTTAATGAGGTTTTCCCTAAATACGTGAGCAAGGGGGTTGGCAAGGGTCACGGTGAAGAAGATAAAAGTAAGAAGAAGGGTATCCCAAAAGGTTACAAATACAATCAAGATAAGGTGTTCTTTGAGCATGGTAAATCATTCGCAGATGCTACCCGTAATGGTTTGGGGCAATCATTCTTGTAATGCCCAGGTTCTTTGCACTCATAGCATACAACTTCTTTCTTGCCAGATCTTTTGTGCCCAAAAGATTCCTTTCTATGATCAGATCTTCTGAAGTTGTTGAACTTCTTTCCCTTGTGCTTCCAGAGTCTGTTGATCCTTCTGGACAACATGGATAATTCATCTTCTTCTTCAGAAGAAGATTCTTCAGAGCTTTATTCAATAACCTGCAAAGCTTTAGCAGATTTGTTAGATTTTAAGGCAACAGATTTACCTTTTTCTTTCTTCTGAGGTTCATCTTCCTCAAGCTCAATTTCATGGCTCCTTAGTGAGCTGATGAGTTCTTCTAAAGAGATCTTGTTCAGATCTTTAGCCATCTTCAAGGCAGTCACCATTGGTCTCCATCTGGTAGGTAGACTTCTGATGATTTTCTTTACATGATCTGATGTAGAGTATCCCTTGTCCAGAACTTTTAGCCCAGCTGTGAGGATCTGAAATCTGGAGAACATGGCTTCAACAGATTCAGAGTCTTCCATCTTGAAGGCCTCATACTTCTGGATCAGAGCCAGAGCTTTTGTCTCCTTGACTTGAGAGTTTTCCTCATGAGTCATTTTTAAGGATTCAAACATATCAAAAGCAGTTTCCCTGTTTGTAATTTTTTCATACTCAGTATGAGAAATTGCATTCAATAATATAGTTCTGGCCTTGTGATGATTCTAAAATCTTTCTTCTGAGCATCTATCATAGATTTTCTGTCTATCTTCTTGCCATTCCCATCTGTGGAATGGATATATCCATCTATGACTAGATCCCATAGATCAGCATCATATCCTAGGAAAAAACTTTCAATTCTGTCTTTCCAGTAATCAAATTTCTCCCCATCAAACATAGGGGGTTTGGTGTTGATCCTGTCCCTTTCTTCATATTTATTGTTAATGTTGGATATTGTGTTATCAGCCATTGTAACAAATAAATATATATCAAAGTATTTCTCTCTGGATATTTACTGTCACTGTTAAGTGGTAGCACACACAGAACCGGAGCTCTGATGCCAACTGAAGGTGAGATAATACTTAGAAGGGGGGTTGAATAAGTATTAAAGATTAAAACTTAGAAATAAAAACACAATTATTTTTATCCTGGTTCGTTGAACTCAACTACTCCACTCCACCCTTCCTAGAGTGATTTGCCTTTCTCAACAAGGACTTAATCCACTATTTAATCAAACAGATTACAATAGTAACACCTAAGAACAACTGTTCTTAGTCTTCTCAAGAGCTACTGATTCCAACTGAATCCTCTTAAGGAAATCCTTTACAATCAATGTAAATCTAATACAAGAGTATGAATGCTTCTAAAAAGCTTTTATCACAATAGTGATATTTCTCTTAAGTTTAAGTACAAATAATTCTAAGAAGAATATGAAAGTATGAGAGCTTTGAATGTTATGATTTCTTTTTAGCAAAATGTCTAACTGAAGAATTTGGTGGAGTCTTCCTTTTATAGGCAGCTAATCCAAGGAGAGCTGAACGTTGAGAAGAGTGTCCCAAAAAGGTCTGAGCCTTTTTGTCTTTATATCAAGTGACCTTTCCTAGAAGTAGAAAGCACAGAAAAATCTTTTTTGTCTGTGTTCTTGTGTCTAGCACCAATGAGGAAAGAGACGTTTGATTTACTCCAACGGATATAATTCTTTGAATATTTCTTCTTCAGTTTTCAGCAAGTTCATCAGAATCTGATTGGGTCAGAGTCTTCTAATTATGTTCAGAACTTTGCTGTATCAGAGTCTTCTGCAGCATGTGTGCTTTCAGCGTGTTAAATATCAGAGCATATTTGAAATAGAACTTCAGTACTGGCAGCTTTAGTACTTTCAGAATCTTCTGTAGAAACTATGCTTTGAAAAGCTCTTCATACAATATTCTTCTTTGCTTCAGATGCTTCTGACTTGCTTCAGATGCTTCTGACTTGCTTCAGATGCTTCTGCTTGCTTCAGATTCTTCTGCTTGCTTCAGATTCTTCTGGAGCTTCTGCTTCAGAATCTTCTAGGGCTTCTTGCTTCAGATCCTTCTGGGGACTACGCTCAGGATCTTCTGTAAACAGCAATCAGAATCTTCTAATGAATGCATCTGGCGCTTCAGAGTCTAGATAACTTCTTGTATACAATTCAGATTTGCTTATGGAGTGTTAATTTCATTTCAATCTGCAGTAAAACTCTCAAGCAAATTTTAGAGTATATAATTCTTAAATACAAAATTTCCTAATAGTTATCATCAAAACAAAGAGATATTATTAAGAACCAATCTGTGTTCTAACAATCTCCCCCTTTTTTATGATGACAAAAAGCATCAGAAATTTTGTTTAACTGAACATATTAGAATTATAACTCCCCCTGAGATGATGAATCTCCCCCTGAGTTAAATACAAATAAGGAATAGAAACTTCCCTTTTGTCTTTGAGTAATCTTCAGAGTTAGATCTTGTTTGTTCTTATAACATTTGAAGGTCAGAATGTCTTGCAGATTTAAGATTCAGAGTTTGATAATAGTCAAATGATATGATAGACTCAGAGTTTCTTTTATAGAATGTACTTATCAAATGTTCTGAAATAGTCAGATTAAATGTTAGATAGAATAAATATGTCTGAAGTTTCATTCTGGTGAAGTTATATTAAACAGTTCAGATCTATATTTTCTCCCCCTTTTTTGTCATAAGCAAAAAGTAAAACTTTAAAAAGACAATTAAAAGGAAACAGTAAATAAGATAATTCAATGGAGAAAACTTTGATTCATTCATAAGATCAGATCAAGACTACATAGGCAAACATCAGAAGATATAACAATAAAGTACAGATGCAAACAACAAATGCAAAAACATTAGAATGAAAAAAAATCTAAGAGTGTTTGGACAAAAGCATCTTCAATAGATCTGTAATCTCAGAGGATGATTGCTCTTGTTTGGACATCCACTTAGCCATAGTTTCATTCTTTTCATCTTGCTTTGACATCCATTCTGTCATATCCTCAGATTTCTTATCCTGTTTTGCCATCCATAACTTAATCTCTGACTGGCCAGCTTCCAGAGCAGCAATCTTATCTTCAAAATCTGGATGTTCTTTCTTTAACTCAGATGAAGAATTAAGATTTGGTTCTGGAGCTTGAACAGAGTCAATTTCCATTAGTTCTGTAGAGTCTGGAGCAGTGAAGTTAGAAGGAGGGTCTACCAGAGTCATAGCCAACGGATTTTCCTCAGATGCAATGTCAGTAGATTCTGTTGATGATGGAGGAGCATCTGTAAGGAGCAGAGGTTCAAATTTCTTGACAGTCCAGAATAGAGTCCTTGCAGCCTCAGCAAATCTGAGCTTCGCATCATCAGAACAGATGTTCTTCAGATTTGAGGCCACAGAGTTGAATCTGTTGATGAATCCATTCCAGATGATGTCAGATTCTTTGGCATCCATTGTTGCTGAGCATTTCTTCTGAACAGTACCTAAATACATTTGTATTTCTTGCAAAAATGTTTGAAATAAATGATCAAGATTAAGTCTGGGCTTTGGACGTAACAAAGTTTCCAGAGTTACAGGTTTAGGTTGGGGAGATGGTGGAAAAAGAGATTTCTGAATAGAGATCAGAGGAGGAGGATAATATGGAATGAAGGGTATCTCAGGAGCTTTTTCTTTTGATTTGATTAGAGCATTTGGCAAATGAGGTTTTGCTCTGGTGTGAGGGGTAACTACATCAAAAGGTTCATTTGAGTAGGGTTGGAAGGCAGATTTGGGTGGTTAATCAGATGCAACATTGTTATCAGATGTAATTGGCAGAGCTGAAGCAACAGCTTTATCAGTTTTTGCAGAACAGGATATGGTTGCTAAAGATCCTACATCTGACATAGATTTTATGTAATCAAGAATCACAGATGGAAGGGTCACGGTGAGTTTTGGTTTCAGAGGGTTGATGGGGTTAGAAGGTTCAACTCTGTCATAAAAGTCTTTTAGTTTGAAACCATAGGCCAAATTATGAAATAGAGAAGATACTTGGGCACAAGATATAGAAGATCTTGGGTTTGGATTGGGAATTAAAATCTCAGATGATGGTGTAGGTGTGGGAATAGGATCTGGAATGGGAGCTTTTGAAGGTATAGAAGGTTCAGGTTGGTTTACCTCAGAGTATTTTTCAGATGGAGAGATTAGAAAATCTGGGTGGAGGTCTGATTCTGAGGAGTTAGAAGATGTGGTTGGTGTGCAGGAAGTAGAAGATACTTGAAACACTGTTTTTAAGGGTGTGACATCAAGAACTTCTGTCTCAGGGATGTGAGGTTCAGAAGTGTTGGTTTGTTCTGAAGGAATTTCAGATGGTTTGGATGGTTGTTCTGAGATGGGTGAATCAGATGGAATAGTGATTGGTTCTGATGAAATTGGAGCAGAAGTTACTTTTGTAGGTTCAGAAGTAACAGGTGCAATGTGTTCAGATGATGGATTATTTGATGGTGGATTTTCAGAGGCTTTTTCTGGTTGAGATTCTTGTTGTTTTTCTGGTTGTTCAGATGATTTTTGTTGTACAGATTGTTGTGGTTGTTGTTCTGTAGGTTGTTTTTGTGGAACAAACTGTTTGATATGGATTTTTGGTTGAGAAGATTTTGGTACAAAAATTGTTGGTGTTTGAGTGATTTTTGTTGTTGTTGTTGTTGGAATAGAAGTTTGTTTTTGTGGTGATTTTGAACTAGGAGCAGTAATAGAAGTAGTTTGTGTTGAGGGTGGTTTTGGAACAGACTTAATATTGGAATCATTTATAACAATATTTGCAGAAGATACAGAAGATTTAGTACCTTTTATTTTGATCCTCTTGGCTGGTACAGAAGTAGCGTCTTCAAATTCTTTTCCCTTCAAGAGCTTCTTTGGCTTCTCAGCAATCTTGACCTTCTTCTGAGCAGGTGCAGAGTCTACTACTGGCTGAGTCCTTTTCCTCTGTAGTTGTGCTTCTTCTTCTTCTTCTTCTGCATCTGGTAGGGGTTGTCTTGCTAGCTGAATTACATTTGCAGGAACATGCTTTCCTTTCTTCTAGCATTCATCAATATACATAACAACTATGTGTCTGGGCTCTTCAGCAAAAAATAATGGAAAGTCATCTACAGGAACCCTCTTCTTACTCAATTCAGACACATTCAGCTTCTTGGGAGCTGTTGTGAGTTCATCAACAATTTTGAGTCTCTGAAGACTTTTAGCATTTAGAGGCTTTCCCATTATAAATTCTAATTCCTCTGTAACTCCAGCAGCATACAGAGCAGTGACCAAACCATTCTCAGTAAGAAGATCTGAGATCAACCTTCCAAATGGGATCCAGGTTCTGATCTTCTGTCCTTTCTCTTTCACATACTCTCTAGATGCATTTATATGGTTCCACAGATGCATAAAAAGAATGTATGGAAGATCTACCTTGGTGCTCTGACTGAGGCAATACATGAAATAGAGCTGTTCATTATTGACATAGTCTGGAGAATTAGTTGACTTCCTATAGTGGATGCATCCCATGAAGATCTTGGCCCAGATCTTGTAGTCAGGCTTCAGATCCTTGAATTTTTTAGAAGCTTGACCAACAGTCATTCCTTCTTCATATACCTCATCCATGTCCACACGCCCAGCTGGCAAGTGGGAAACACCATCTGTTTCTTCATATCTAATTAGTTTTCTTATCAGATCTTCTGTGATAATAATTTCTTTTCCCAGCACAGAAGATAAGATGAACTTGGGATAAACTGATGCATAGATCCAGAATTCTTTCACAAGGAGGGGGTAAACTGGTCCAAAGAGCCTATCAAAATACTTAACCCATCCTTGAGCTCCAATGATGGAACGAAACTCAAAACCATTTTCTGCAAGAGAGTCAAACTGTACCATGGATTCACATAAAAGGGGTTAAAAGAGTTCTTTTAGGAGGAGAGTAGGGAGCAACACCCATGTTAGCAGAAGTTACTGCAGCCATTGAAGATTGGAATTGAGCAGCTGTTGATGATGAAGTTGCCATTGAAGAATGCTTTGTCAAACGCTTAGGTTTAGGATTTTTATGCAGAGCAAAGAGAAGATGAAAACGCATATAATTTTATGAGAGTGTGAAAAGTGTGAAAGTGAATACAAGTCATGTATTTATACTAAAACACTTAGGCATATCAACAGTCAGAATTTGCACGTTTTAACAAGCAATAAATGAAAAGAATAATAATCATTTCAAACATTAATTGCTTCTGACAATTTGGAGGGAAAATCAAGATTTTCACTATTCAAACTTCACCTCAAACGTCTCTTCAGTTATGTACACGCCACCTCTTCAGATTTGGTGTGACACGTGTTTGCTTGCATGTGTTCTGAATTCTCTTAAGAAATGAAACGTTAGCCAACGTTCAGATCTTCTAAAGATTGTTAGTTCAGAGTTTCACAAAAGAAATATTGATCAGAATAAAATAAGCAAACAGAAGAAATACTTCAGAGCATTAGGCATTTTTGCATCTGTAAAAATTTTCTTCTGATAAATATCATTCTGGACAAAAATCCATACCAATATTTTTCAGAATAAATTTGAATCTATCTTCAACAAGGGGTTTTGTAAAAATATCTTCCCATTGATGATCTGTATCAACAAAGGCTAAATTTATGATTCCCTTCTGAACATAGTCTCTGATGAAATGATGCTTAATTTCTATATGTTTTGCCTTAGAATGTAAAATGGGATTCTTGGACAGACATATAGCAGAAGTATTATCACAAAAGATAGAAATGTTACTTTCAAAATTTTGATAATCTTCTAGTTGACTCTTCATCCAGAGCATCTGCGTGCTACATCCAGCAGCAGCAATGTATTCAGCCTCTGTGGTTGAAAGTGCAATTGTGGGTTGCTTCTTGCTGTACCAGGAGATTAGATTTCTTCCTAGAAATTGACAACTTCCAGAAGTACTTTTTCTTTCCACTCTGTCTCCAGCGTAGTCAGCATCACATAATCCAACTAATTTGAAATCATCAGATTTTCTGTAACACAGACCCACATTAGAAGTACCTTTCAGATACCTTAGAATCCTCTTGACAGCTGTCAAGTGTGATTCTCTAGGATCTGATTGGAATCTAGCACACAGACAAACACTGAACAATATGTCAGGTCTAGAAGCAGTAAGATAAAGAAGAGAGCCAATCATACCTCTATAGAGCTTCTGGTCTACTTTCTTACTTATCTCTTCCTTGCCAAGTGAGCTAGTAGGATGCATGGGAGTCTTTGCCAGCTTACTATCAGACATGTTAAATTTCTTCAGAAGTTCTTTAACATATTTTGTCTGATGTATGTAAGTGCACTCTGGAGTTTGATTAACTTGGATTCCTAGAAAGAATCTGAGTTCTCTCATCATGCTCATTTCAAATTCTGCCTGCATACATGTAGCAAACTCCTTTCCAAGCATAATATTTGTTGATCCAAAAATAATATCATCTACATAAATTTGGCAAATTAGAAGATCTTTCTTAATTGATTTACAAAAGAGTGTTGTATCCACTTTGCCTCTGATGAAATTTTTCTCTAGAAGAAAATTGCTCAATCTCTCATACCAAGCTCTGGGAGCTTGTTTTAAACCATATAGAGATTTCTTTAATTTGAAAACATGATCTGGAAATTTTTCATTTTCAAAACCAGGAGGTTGGTGGACATAAACTTCTTCTTCTATAATACCATTAAGAAAGGCACTTTTAACATCCATCTGATACAGAGTGATGTTATTTTGTGCAGCAAATGAAATAAGAAGGCATATAGATTCTAACCTTGCCACTGGAGCATATGTCTCAATGTAATCAATACCTTCTTGTTGATTGTACCCTTGAGCAACCAGCCTTGCCTTATTCCTTTCAACTTCTCCTTTCTCATTTAGCTTATTTCTGAAGACCCATTTTGTACCAATTATATTGAATCCTTGAGGTCTTTGAACTAGATCCCATACATCATTTCTGGTGAATTGATTTAGCTCTTATTGCATGGCAATAATCTAATCGTTGTCTTGCAGAGCTTCATCTACAGAAGATGGTTCAATTTCTGACACCAGTCCAAATAGTGATGCTTCAGATGATCTTAGAAAGGATCTTGTTCTGATGGGATCATCCTTCTTTCCAATAATGACATCCTCTGGATGAAAAGCTTTAATTATGGATGATGATCCTCTAATTGTTAATTCTTCAGAAATGTTTAGATTATTCATCTGAGAAGTTAAAGGAGTAGCATCTGTCGTTGCTTCTGGTTCCTTCACTTGAATTTTGTCTGCTTCTAGAACTTCAGAGTCAATGAAGACTACTTCCTTATCTGCAGAGTTTTCAGACTGCTTTGGCTTTTCAGAGCCAAGCTTATCATCAAATTTGACATGAATGGATTCTTCCACAATCTGTGTCTCAGTGTTGTATACTCTGTAGCCTTTAGAGCATTCAGAATATCCAAGCATGAAACACTTTTGTGCTTTGGAATCAAACTTGCTCAGATTTTCCTTAGTGTTTAACATATAGCAAATACATCCAAAAGGATGAAAATATGAAATGTTGGGCTTTTTGTTCTTCCATAGTTCATAAGGAGTCTTCTTCAGAAGAGGTCTTACAGACACTCTATTCTGAATATAACATGCTGTGTTGATTGCTTCTGCCCAAAAGTGTTTTTCCAGATTTGTCTCATTGATCATGGTTCTGGCCATTTCTTGCAGAGTTCTGTTTTTCCTCTCTACAACCCCATTTTGTTGTGGAGTTCTAGGACAGGAAAAATCATGAGCAATGCCATTTTCTGAAAAATATTTTTCAAAATATTTATTTTCAAACTCACCACCATGATTACTTCTGACTTTTATAATTTTGAAATCCTTTTCATTCTGGACTTGCTTGCAGAAGTCAAAGAACACAGAATGTGACTCATCCTTGTGTTTTAAGAACTTTACCCATGTCCATCTACTATAGTCATCAACAATGACTAATCCATACTTCTTGCCTTTGATGGATGCAGTTTTCACTGGTCCAAACAGATCAATATGAAGTAGTTCTAGTGGTTTGGAAGTAGAAACAACATTTTTTGATTTAAAAGATGTTTTTGAAAACTTCCCCTTTTGGCATGCTTCACAAAGAGCATCTGAAGTGAACTTCAGATTAGGGAGTCCTCTGACAAGATTAAGTTTATTAATCTGAGATATACGTCTCATATTAATATGGCCCAATCTTCTGTGCCAGACCCATTGCTCTTCATTAACAGACAAGAGGCATTTAACATTTTGAACTTTAAGTTCTGAAAGATTTATTTTATAAATGTTGTTTTTCCTCTTACCACTAAATAGGATAGATCCATCCTTTTGACTAATAGCTTTACAACATTTTTGATTAAAGGTGATATCATAACCATTGTCACTTAATTAACTTATGGACAATAAGGTATGCTTTAACCCTTCAACAAGTAAAACATTAGTAATAGAGGGAAGTTTACCATTTCCAATAGTGCCAGATCCAATGATCTTGCCCTTCTGGTTCCCTCCAAACTTCACATCACCTCCAGATCTAAGTTCCAGGCTTTGGAACATAGACGTTTCTCCTGTCATGTGTCGTGAGCATCCAGAGTCCAGGTACCATGATTGGCGTCCTGACCTTGCTGCTAAGAACATCTGCAACAGGAATTATTTTGTTTTTAGATACCCAGATCTTCTTGGGTCCTTTGGGGTTAGTTGGTTTGTAGGTTTGTCTAAACTTCTGTTTTTCAACATAATGTTTATTCTGACTTGCCTTGGGTTTAAACACATAAGTATTCTTCTCAGAGCTTGTGTGTTTAATGTCATTTAAGTGACCAAATTTAAATTGAGAATACAGAGGTGTCTTCTTGATGAAAAGTTTGTCAACAGATTTTGGATTACTTCCAGATGAAGATTCATATCCAATACCTCTTCTATTGTTCCCACTAACACCATAGATCATAGAAGCCATCTTGCTTCTGTCTATGCTCTTAGTAAGGAATCTCTGAAAGCTAGAGTCATATTTTTCTAAAATGTTTTCACATGACTTAGTCTCAGATTCAGATTCTTGTTGAGTTATTTCAAAGTCATTTTTGATTTTCAGATTAATTTCTTTTTGCTCAACAAGTTCTGTCTTCAGAAGATCAATCTCAGATTCAAGATTGCTTTTCAGCTTCTTGTATTTGAGTTTGATATTGTTATAACTTTTAAGAACTTCTGATAAAACTTTTATAAGTTCTTCTTTAGTAAGTTTGGCCATTACCTCTTCAGCGTCATCATCAGATTCAGAATCTGATTCATATCCTGAGGTTCCTTCCTCCTGATCTTCTGTGCTGGCCATCAGTGCAACATTAGCACATTCTTTTTCTGATTCAGAAGATGATTCAGATTCATCTGAGTCATCCCATGTTGCCATCAGAACCTTCTTCTTTTTGTTAAACTTCTTCTTGGGTTTTTCTTTTTGAAGTTTGGGGCAATCATTCTTGTAATGCCCAGGTTCTTTGCACTCATAGCATACAACTTCTTTCTTGCCAGATCTTTTGTGCCCAAAAGATTCCTTTCTATGATCAGATCTTCTGAAGTTGTTGAACTTCTTTCCCTTGTGCTTCCAGAGTCTGTTGATCCTTCTGGACAACATGGATAATTCATCTTCTTCTTCAGAAGAAGATTCTTCAGAGCTTTATTCAATAACCTGCAAAGCTTTAGCAGATTTGTTAGATTTTAAGGCAACAGATTTACCTTTTTCTTTCTTCTGAGGTTCATCTTCCTCAAGCTCAATTTCATGGCTCCTTAGTGAGCTGATGAGTTCTTCTAAAGAGATCTTGTTCAGATCTTTAGCCATCTTCAAGGCAGTCACCATTGGTCTCCATCTGGTAGGTAGACTTCTGATGATTTTCTTTACATGATCTGATGTAGAGTATCCCTTGTCCAGAACTTTTAGCCCAGCTGTGAGGATCTGAAATCTGGAGAACATGGCTTCAACAGATTCAGAGTCTTCCATCTTGAAGGCCTCATACTTCTGGATCAGAGCCAGAGCTTTTGTCTCCTTGACTTGAGAGTTTTCCTCATGAGTCATTTTTAAGGATTCAAACATATCAAAAGCAGTTTCCCTGTTTGTAATTTTTTCATACTCAGTATGAGAAATTGCATTCAATAATATAGTTCTGGCCTTGTGATGATTCTAAAATCTTTCTTCTGAGCATCTATCATAGATTTTCTGTCTATCTTCTTGCCATTCCCATCTGTGGAATGGATATATCCATCTATGACTAGATCCCATAGATCAGCATCATATCCTAGGAAAAAACTTTCAATTCTGTCTTTCCAGTAATCAAATTTCTCCCCATCAAACATAGGGGGTTTGGTGTTGATCCTGTCCCTTTCTTCATATTTATTGTTAATGTTGGATATTGTGTTATCAGCCATTGTAACAAATAAATATATATCAAAGTATTTCTCTCTGGATATTTACTGTCACTGTTAAGTGGTAGCACACACAGAACCGGAGCTCTGATGCCAACTGAAGGTGAGATAATACTTAGAAGGGGGGTTGAATAAGTATTAAAGATTAAAACTTAGAAATAAAAACACAATTATTTTTATCCTGGTTCGTTGAACTCAACTACTCCACTCCACCCTTCCTAGAGTGATTTGCCTTTCTCAACAAGGACTTAATCCACTATTTAATCAAACAGATTACAATAGTAACACCTAAGAACAACTGTTCTTAGTCTTCTCAAGAGCTACTGATTCCAACTGAATCCTCTTAAGGAAATCCTTTACAATCAATGTAAATCTAATACAAGAGTATGAATGCTTCTAAAAAGCTTTTATCACAATAGTGATATTTCTCTTAAGTTTAAGTACAAATAATTCTAAGAAGAATATGAAAGTATGAGAGCTTTGAATGTTATGATTTCTTTTTAGCAAAATGTCTAACTGAAGAATTTGGTGGAGTCTTCCTTTTATAGGCAGCTAATCCAAGGAGAGCTAAACGTTGAGAAGAGTGTCCCAAAAAGGTCTGAGCCTTTTTGTCTTTACATCAAGTGACCTTTCCTAGAAGTAGAAAGCACAGAAAAATCCTTTGTCTGTGTTCTTGTGTCTAGCACCAATGAGGAAAGAGACGTTTGATTTACTCCAACGGATATAATTCTTTGAATATTTCTTCTTCAGTTTTCAGCAAGTTCATCAGAATCTGATTGGGTCAGAGTCTTCTAATTATGTTCAGAACTTTGCTATATCAGAGTCTTCTACAGCATGTGTGCTTTCAGCGTGTTAAATATCAGAGCATATTTGAAACAGAACTTCAGTACTGGCAGCTTTAGTACTTTCAGAATCTTCTGTAGAAACTATGCTTTGAAAAGCTCTTCATACAATATTCTTCTTTGCTTCAGATGCTTTTGACTTGCTTCAGATGCTTCTGACTTGCTTCAGATGCTTCTGCTTGCTTCAGATTCTTCTGCTTGCTTCAGATTCTTCTGGAGCTTCTGCTTCAGAATCTTCTGGGGCTTCTTGCTACAGATCCTTCTGGGGACTATGCTCAGGATCTTCTGTAAACAACAATCATAATCTTCTAATGAATGCATCTGGTGCTTCTGAGTCTAGATAACTTCTTGTATAGAATTCAGATTTGCTTCTGGAGTGTTAATTTCATTTCAATCTGCAGTAAAACTCTCAAGCAAATTTTATAGTATATAATTCTTAAATACAAAATTTCCTAATAGTTATCATCAAAACAAAGAGATATTATTAAGAACCAATCCGTGTTCTAACAAGAAAGTGGATAGCAGAAGATGTAGATTTGGAGAGGTTAACTTGGTTACGTTGTTACAGAATCTATAGCCATGCTTAGAACGTGAGGTTCTTCGGACGTATTTCTTCCACTATTAAGAAGTATGTTTGCTGCGAAGATTCTACATCTAATTTTTCTAGAATCGACATTGCAAGTATCATGGTGAGAACTACATGTGGGATGTTAATCAATGAAGTCATTAAAGTTTGTATCAATTGAGTTGTCTTTAGGATTAGGATGGTGGAAGAGACACTTGGGCCTACTTCTAGAGTGGTTAAGCAACCTCTAGGATCGGAGCCAGAGTCTAAATCTGGAGATAGTTTGGATAGCTCGTCGTGGTTGGTTTTCTTGAGTCATGATGAAGATCAGGAGGCCTTCGAGGAGGGTGGATCTCGAGATATTAACCGTATGTTGCCTAACCAGGGAGATATCACCAAAAAGGGTTTATCTGTTGCTTTGGGTAAAAGTTGTGTACAGGAGGTCGTAGGTGTTCTCCGTGAAAATTGGCGAACAACTGATGGTCTTACAAATTGAAAAATATATCTTTTTTACTTGCAGGATCGACCACACAAATCCTAGGACATGTGCTAATTGATCTTAAATAAAGTTTATAAAAACTACGAACACTTCGACAAATGATAAAACAACTTATCTCAAATGTAAATGAATTTAGGTGACAAGTAAAATCGAAGTACTGGTAAATGATGAAGACAAGAACTTTCATAAAGAAATAATAAATTCTTAAAGAAAGAGATTTATTAAATTTCATTGAAATGAAAAGTTGGTGTTACATCAATGTACATTCTTACAAACTCGTTTCTTTCAATACACGGGTACTTGGAGTATACTAAAGAATTTGTACACAATTGAACACACCAAATCTTAACACTAAGACCTGCTATTTATAATAATAAAAATTAACTTCCATTAACATCTAGCAAACGAAATCGAGACAAGTTTAGTTATGCATGCCTTTGAATCCTAGAAGCGATCCACGTGTCTCCTTTAAGGAATAGATGAAAACATATTTTCTCTCTTTTATTTGAATTCAAATAATCTTGTCGAAATACCCTTAGTGACACCTCTGTCGAATCAAATCTTCTAACTGCTGAGAAATATCTCTAAGTTCGTAACATAGATTCTCCTGGAGAAATGACGCCTTCGACTTCCATTCCAAAATATGGCTCTAGTCGAAATAATTAAATTTCTTCAGGAACTCTATTTCCTAATTTTAATTCCATTCAGGCGTCAAAATTAGGATTCAACAAATTGCCTCCCAAAAATGTCATTTTCGACATCAATGAAGAAAAAGACATTTTTCGATAGTATCATTCGACGCCTCGAACGATTTTTGCATGTTTTTTATGTCTCTTACTATTCCAAAAACTCATGACATCATGATCGTCATAGCAGTTTCTAAAAAATGTCTCATCAAAGCATGCCACAATCTCTAGCCAACATCATAATTCCTAGATCCTAAGAAATCGTGCACTAGGCATTAAATGCCCACGTTTCATCAAACGACCCTTGTGGAATACGTGCCCCACTAACTATCAGCTCATTAATGTTGATTTCAGGTCCTTTGAATTCTAAAGAGCTTATAAATTATTCTAAAATTAATCATTTTAGCTTTTACACTCCCAAAAAATCTTCAAACACTCTCCTTCCCACTACACTTTCCAAACTTCCAAAAAAAAAACTCAAATTCTCTTCAAATTTTAACAATGGCGTCTTCAATCGCCAATGTTAAAGATTCCAAGAAAAGTCACAAATCTAAAGACCCAAAGAAGATTTCCTAACTTCCTCCCTTTGACACACTGTCAGCGCCAATGATGATGGGAAACCAATAGTTCCTCCCCAAACCACTTGAGGAAGAAAAGAGGAAGATATATGAATCTCAGGTACTCATTCCCCTTACTGTTTCTGGTAAAAGACATGCACTATGTGGTCCTTTGCCTTCTCTTAGTTTTTATCATAATAAATCTAGGGATTTTTTTCCCCTCTTACCATAAATCAAAACCCATAGGTTAGGAAAACAAAACTAGGGTTGAGAAAACTTCTTCTGATGCAGTAGTATTGAAAAACATAGATTTGAGGTATATGAACAATAGTTTTAGAGTTTTTAGAGAAACCCCCTCTTTTAAAGAAACTAACGATTATATGAACTGGCTAGTGAAAATAGAGAAAGTCAAATCCTAAACCTGGAAAAACCTAGGAATCTACGACTTGATTATGCTGTCGAAAACGAGTCTTGATTATGGTCAGACTATGTTGGTTTCTTCCTTGTACTTTTGGGACATCACCCACTATACTTTCCATCTCCCTTGTGGGATGATGACCCCTACACTCTTCGACATAGCCTCTATCACAGGGTTTAAACCCACTGGAAACCCCTATGATCCCGACCTAAAATTCGATGATTCCATATGTTTTGCAACTGCCAAATCCACATACTTTCACTTCATAACACACTTCTTCGACAACTTAATTAAAGAAATACAAAAGATAAAAAATCAAACTTCATAATAGTTTTATTAGTTCTAGTTAATTAATTATGTTTTATTAGGGTTTTTCTTTTACTAATTTAAGTTAATTAATTTGAATTATTAATATATAGGAAAAATAAAAATAAAAACCCAAAATTATACATATCCTATCTCATTTCAATTAAAAAAAATTAAAACTATGTCTTATTTCATTTATAAAAAAGTAAATATTCTTTATTTCCAATATTAAAAAACAATAACTATGTATGTGTGATCACACCTTATCAATCAACAAATCCATTTAAAATCAACTCAAACACATCCAAATGTCATTTTCTCTACTCTTGTGCATTAAGATTCCTTTTTTCGAACAAACTAAAATCAATGAACACACAAAATTTTTCTAGAAGAACTACAGTGTATGATCCTTCAATAAACTTGAGGGTACTTAGGCATAGAGTTATAACACTCTAGCAAGTACAATAGCCAAAAACATATTCTTTGTCCATTCTTCGTTAATCAAACATTTTTCTCTTAATAATAACTTTATTCTTTGTAAATAAATAGATTAAACGAATAATAAATAATTAAGAAAACATCCCTTAGATGAATATAGCAACCCTAAAACTATGGGAGGATTCCATTAAGTACAATGGAGGTGAGGGATGCCTAACACCTTCCCCTCACTTAATCGACTCTCGGATCCTAAGTCTTACCCTTACCCTTTAGGTTTTATCATTATTTTCATTTTCTATATGAACAAATAAAGGATGATGGTGATTCTATAATTTTCCAGCCGCGACAAAGAGTGAAGAAGAGCTTACCCCACTTTCTTCTGCAAGTTCTACATAAACCAATAAAATAAATAAAAATTAGAACCTAAGGAAGAAATAATTTCTGATCAGGTAGACTCAAAATGACAAGTAGAAGAACTACCCCATTAAAAGACAAAAAATTATGGTCCACATATTCATCGGTGACGGTTTTGTGAGAGGGATGAGATGACGACCGTCACATACGAGGGGTTGACTGTCAGCCCCAATTTGACTGGTTCAGGGTCGTCGGTATAATTTTTAGGCAATCTTCTATCGCAGCGATTGTTTGTTGCTATTCCGATGAGTATTGGTGAGTTTGTTGAGAATTTATATAATTTAATTATCATGATGAGTTATGGTTAAAATGTTTAGTTGTGTTAACATGTGTGGTTAAGAGAGGAACCACTGTTGTTGCCTTATATTGGTTATGTTCATGAGGATTCTTTAGTTGAGAGATGAACCAACAACAAGTATTGGGGATTGGAGGTTTGTGATGAGTATTTGCATTTATTTTTTGCATTATTTATCATGTATTTTGGTGATATGTGGCGGACTTCGGTCCAATGAAGAGTTTTAGGTTCAGAGGGGGGGGGGGAGACTTGTTATAAGTTTAATGGTTACAGACTTCGGTCTAATGTGACAGACTTCGGTCTTGTGGTGAGTGTCAGGTTCAGAAATGGAGCATGTGAAGATTTTGGTTGTTCAAAGAAGAACCAGTGATGAGTGGATAAATCACTAACATACTTATGATATCCAAAAACTTTGGTATCACATGGATAAGAGTAGAGGAGTTGATTTTATTGCATACATAACTGAACTTGTGACTTGATGACTTTGTGAATGATTATATGTTTGACGATTGAGTGTGATATTCTTTGTCATTTTATGCACCACTAACATTTATGAATGTATTTTCACCCCTTATTTGTTATTGTGTTGTTTTTTTACCTTTGTGGTATGATTACTCACATAGATGAGCCTTAACTATTGTTGAGTTGGAGGATGGCGTTGTGACCTTCTTCGTTATGTATGGCATTTTGAGCTATTGTAATTTCCACGTGTCACTCTGACATTGTAACACTTGAATGAGTTACCTGTTTCTTCTTTGTGTTCTGAGTTGTTGGATTATTTATTTAAATGAAATATTTTATATTTTGTGACAATTACAATGATTTTGGTATTTTGAATTTTTCTTCTATATCATAATCTTTTTAAGTAAGTTGTATGTTGAGTATGTGTAACACCATTTTTGAGAAAATTATTGTGTAATGTCTTTAAATAAGTGTTGGGGTTTTAGGGTGTTACACCAGTCATGATGTCTTAAAGCTGAAAAATTACTCACGACGTAGAAAATAAGTTTCCCCACATTCAAGCTTACATTTAGCGCTAGAATCACGTGTAAAAGCATAAATATCCCACATTAAGGTGTTTTTGCAACTTCACTTTCTGCATTATTTTGAGTTTATGTTGTTGCAAGTATAACTTTATGTAGCTGTTATTTAATTTCTACAAGTTCAATTTGTTATTGTCTTCAATTTCCATTGTTATACCATATAAAAGTCTCCCTTCGGAACAAATTATTATATGCAATTTCCAAAAAAATTCTTAATTCCTGGTTCTAAAACCTAGAGCAAAAAGAATAATATAACTTATGGGATCGTATATGCGGCAGTTTTCATAAATCCCGCAAAATAACTTATGGAGGTCGAAACCCCCCACAATTTGGATAAAAAAACCCATCATTCAATTGCCTTTTTTGTAGTTTCTTGAAATAAATTATTCTTTTTTTATCTTTAAGTGAGACAAAATCAAGTTTAGAGAGACTCATCAATGTGCCGAAAAGGAACTATATGTATTCCTCAATGGTGATGGTCCATCTGAAGATTTCAATTAATTTTGTACAAAACTAGCTAGATTGTGAGAAAAGAGAAGTTTGATGGAACTTTGATGTTTGTAGATGATAGTAATATGTATATATGAATTTGTTTGATGATTTGGTTGGGTGGCACACTTTTAATTTGTTAAGATATACTACAAGGAGTGAGATTCACATTGATGACTGAGCACCTATTATGCCAAGAGAGCTTGAATGGTATGGATTTGTGTTGAATTCAAGGTTGTTTTGGAAGGATGTTGATGATAAACCAGAGTGGATTAAGGATCTCATATTTTTTTGTAAGTTCATATTGAATAAATTACTTTTTTGAATCATTCACATGTTTGTTTTAGATTGCTCTTGAGGAATTAGCAGAAAGAGTTAATGGATATATACGCATGACACTGAACAAGTTATAGTATATGGGTGATGTCTCCTTGAAATGATTATATTTTTAATTACCAGCATTTAAGGATCTCAACTTTCATTTTAGTGGTTGATCTATAATTTCTATCTATAACGACACAAGTGTAAATGTGGGGTATTTATAAGGGTTATGATAAGTTATATAAGTGTTACTTATTTCACTCATTTCATCAGCAATTCAAGGTGTGTTCTATATGACAATAATTTATTTACTGAATGTCCAGTTGTATACAAAAATATTTGATTAAATGAAACATGGTGTAAATAAAATTAAATATAATATAATTATCAAATATTTCACATCGTGATAACTAAAATAGGGTGTAAATGTTGGTGTAAGCCCTAGAGGCCAATACTTTTGGTACTTGTATCGAATTATTTTTAATAAAATGCATTTCTTTATTATGTTTGTTTTTTCAGAATAGTAAAGTCCCTAGAATAACTAGTCTTTTAATGAAATATTAACTGTGACTTAATCATGAGATCCCATTAAACATACGGAAACTATTCTTAGCGTATTTGTACTCGAGCTTTAACCTTAAAGAATTAAGACTATTATATAGATAGACTGATGATCACATCTCATACATTATGGATAAGGAGTTATCAAGTCTTAACATAGGTGTGAATATTAGGAGTAATATTTATACTGGATTGACCCACTATGAGAGTACTACATAGAATATTATGCAATATGTCATAAGTTACTCTCATGGTGATAGTGGTGTATACCACCTTTGACCTAAAACCACTATGGATCCTATATGTAGAGTCGAGTACTTTATTGTTGATCTAACATTGTTTGAAACTGGATGACTATAAAGACAATTGATGGATACTCCATAAATCATGTTGAGAGACATGAGTGACCTAGATGGAATTTGTCCATCCTGCATAACAGGATAGATGTCTAAGGGTCCAATATTGAACTGGACAAGGATGGCACAGTATATGCCTTGTGTTTAATATAGACATAAGGAAAAAGGGTAATTGTTCGCATAAGCATTATCAGAAAAGGTTTTGTTTGATCAGATAACATTTTCGTGACTTAGGTAGCAGTGATGTATTACTAGATACCACTCACTATTTATTATGTTAAATGAGTGATTTAATATAATTGCCAATGTCGCGAAAACCTACAGGGTCACACACATAAATACAAATTGATAATAGATCGAGTAAATAAGGAACATCGTAAGGTACGGTGCACTTAAGTAAATGTAGAATACCTTAAGGTACGATGCACTTAATTAGAATATGGAATGTGGTAAGGTACCATGCACTTAGGTGATATACGGTACACCATAAGATATGGTGTGTGTGCACTTAAATGGCATTTTTAGTTTGCAACCCACACAAGTGGTTATATAAATAGAACCCTTGTGCAGAAGCATTCACACTTGATGAAAATTTGGTATGTGAAACCCTAACCTTATTTTCCTTCTTTCTCACTCAAAGCCTTCAATCGTAACAGCTAGCATTCAGACTGAAGGAATTTGTTTGTGTCGACTGAGTACATGCGATATTCATCGTATAACACTCGTGATCACTCCTTCGATTCAGAATCAAAGGTTTCATTGCCACAAGAGGTAACTGTTTCTATCGCTGATCATGACCATTCGTAAGGATCACTAAAGGAAAAATTTTAATTTTCACTGCGATTTAGATTGTGATTTCCCTATAGTGGTATCAGAGCCACTTACGAAACCATATATCTGATAATTGTTTATTTTCTGTAATTTCTATTTTAATTCGATTAAAACATAGAATAAATTAAATTATAATCGAGTAATTGAATTTTGGCATCCGACTATGTACAATTTAGATTATGGATATTGAATTTTCTTTGGAATCTGACATTAGTATGATGAAGCAGCGATGTATCAATCGTCTTTAAGTTACATAAATAGGATTAATCATATTTTATATGTGATATAAGTAACTCTGATGCAAAGATGGTATATTGGATATATTGTTTCTACTTTGTCCATTCAATCACGTAATGATTATTCTTCCTTTGAACGATCCATGTTCATTTTCTTTGGAATCCAAAATTAGTATGGTGAAACAATGGCATGTCGATCAATGATACTAAATTATTGATCATTGTGTTTTAACGGTATAAAGTTGTTGCATTAGGGTTCATGACGAAACAAGGGTTGCACTGTCAAAGAGGTATGCGATTAGGGTTGTGACGGCACAAAAGTTATGCTTTAATATTTATGGATAGTATCAAGTGTTAATGCGAAAAACGATGCCGATTTCAAATGAATTTCTCATTAACAGGATTTAATCTGACCGGGCAGCGAAACCCTCAGCTACTCTGCGTAGTGTGATCATTTGCCGAAATTTAATTTGATTTATTTAATAACATGATTTAAATTAATAATAATAAATATGTGTTTATTATTGTTCTCTTTTGGTGATCAGTTATAGCCTTAGTTTTCCTTTATTTTGTTTTGGGATTTTAAAATATGACCTGCGTGTCGTGCCTCTCTTTTAATCTTTTGATGTAACTTCTTTTCTCATCTCACTCCCTCGTATGTAAAACGAGTATTCTTTGATGTAATGTAATGTTATGAAGAAAGAAAAGAATACAAGATCAAAGGAGGACAACCTTGGAGATCTTGTTTGGAGAAGCGTAGATCGTTATTAGGTTTAGCTTAGGTTCTTTCATTGGCTTGGGAGAATAATTGTGTTAGGGGCCATAACTAGTTTGCATGTATGTTGATGCATGTGAGAGATGATTTATATGATAAATAAGTCGATAAGATTAAACTAATTGAAAATTGTCTCAAAATTGAATATTAAGTTTATGCTTTCAAAGTTTTAGAACTCATCAAGAGGGATGGGATAAATGTAATATCCAATTTCTAAAAAAATGGGTCAAACTTAACTAAACAAATTATAATAAGATTATATACGTTTAGAAGGAAGAGTTGGGAATGATCCATATGATGGATTAGAATAAGGAGTTATTCACCCAACTGAAAATATTCGAGAATTATATTAGATACAATTGGAAAGAGTTCCTATCTAAATAACTAAATTTTATGTAATCATCCTAACGCTGAATTAAAACAAAATGAAATATAGATCTTGATCCACTAGAAAATCTTCCAATGCGATTTTGTGAATCAAATGGTGATGGTCATTTGGTTTGACTAAAATAGTGGGAGCATATTTAATTAAAGGCCTAATTGAATATGTTAGTTTTAATTGATACTTATAATTTCACATTTTTTATGTAGATTACCATGACAATAAACACCTCTAACAACATATTACGATCAATCCTTGATAAGGAAAAATTGTCTGAGACAAAATTTTTGGATTAGCACCGAAACTTGAGGATTGTCCTCAAACATGATAAAAAGCTATATGTCTTGAGACATTTTTTCATGAAGATGAGCATCCTAGTTATGCTCATAATGTTGAAAGAGATGTTTATAAGAAGCTTGTCGATGATGCCAATGAAACTGCTTGCCTCATGCTGGCTACCATGAATTCTAAATTGTAAAAGCAACACGAAAACATGGCAGCGTTCGATATGATCAAACACTTGAAGATGCTCTATCAAGAGCAAGAAAGGCATGAGAGATTTGAAGTTTTAAAAGCCCTTTTACAAGGCAAGCTAGCTGGGGAGCTCAGTAGGTCCCCATGTACTCAAGATGATTGGGTATGTGGAGAACCTTGAAAGATTGGGTTTCCCCTAAAAAAGGAGCTTGCGACTGATTTGTTCCTGAAATCGTCAATGGAGAGCTTCAATCAATTTTTCTTTAATTTCAACATGAATGATATGGACAAAAGTCTTCCAGAACTGCTAGGCATGTTAAGAACTGGTGAGCAGAATCTAAAGTCGAAGGGGAAATCCATTCTGATGGTCAGTAATAGAAAGAACAAGAACAAAAAGCCCATCAAGCAGGGTGGTAAATTAAAAGGCAATGAAGTTTCCAAACCCAAACATACTGCTCCTGTTTTGAAGCCTAATGAAGGCATAACAAAGAAGGGCATTTGCTTCTATTGCGGTAACACTGGACACTGGAAGAGAAACTGCCCAAAGTACTTGGAAGATAAGAAGAATGGAGTGGAGACTTCAACTTCAGGTATTTTTGTTATAGAAACAAATTTATCTACTTCTGGCTCATGGGTATTTGATACTAGATGTGGTTCTCACATTTGTACTAACGTGCATGGGCTAAAAAGGAGTATAAATTTGACAAAAGGTGAAGATGAACTACGAGTTAGCAATGGAGCAAAGGTTGCTGCTTTAGCCATAGGAACTTATGTATTGACTTTACCTATTAATTTAATAATTAATTTAGATAATTATTATTATGTACGTGTAATTAGCAAGAATATTAGTTTTGTTTCTTGTTTGGACAAGTTTGGTTTTTCATTCATAATAAAGAACAACTGTTGCTCCATTCATTTGAATGATCTATTCTATGCTACTAAACAAATGACCAATGGACTACATATACTTGATCTTGAAATTCCAATTTATAACATTAATACTAAAAAGATGAAACCTAATGAGTTAAATCCTCCTTACCTTTGCCATTTTTGATTAGGCCACAGAAACACATTTTCAAACTCCATAAAGATGGACTCTTGGACTCCTTTCATTATGAATCATATGAGACATGCAGATCTTGTTTAATTAGAAAGATGACAAAATTCCCATTTAAAGGAAAAGATGAAAGGGTTAATGATCTTTTGGCCCTCATACATACTAATGTATGTGGACCACTGAACATACCAGCCAGAGGAGATTTTCAATACTTCATCACATTTATTGATGATTTCAGTTCATATGGTTATGTGTATTTAATGAAACACAAATTTGTGTCCTTTGAAAAGTTCAAGGAATTTAAGAATGTAGTACAAAACCAACTAGGTAAGAATATTAAAACTCTTCTGTCATACCCCAAATTTTGACCCCTTAGATCTTCATCATCATTTTAGGAGCATGTTCACATGTTTATCTAACCTTAACCCTTTTCAAGTGGTCTTTGTCAAGTTACAGGAGAATCAGGGTTTTGTACATCCGAAATTGAGGTTTCGAGGGTTGGCCGGTCAATGTTTTGAATTGGTTTTCTTTGAGATAAGGTCTCCACATCATCAAGAATATTCTATTGGATCAAGCATGAATCCAATTTGAGGTTGTTACCCAGGAATCAAAAGCAGTGAAGTTCAGGATACCCGATTAGGGTTTTCGAGCAGGAAAAGTCAACTGTGGTTTGACTTTTGATTTAAAAGGTGTTACAATGGTGGGATCATGGTCTATAATTTTCATATGGCTTGGTAAAGTCCATTCAAGAAGCTTCAAAGCCTCAAAAGGTCCAGAGCATCAATAGTCGACTCGGTAGCCCTCGATTGATCGTTCGGTTGATCGAAAAGTTAACTCTTCAACAATAAAGAATCTGACCTCAAGATGTGAATCAAAAATGTTCCTAATGACATATTGAATCTACCCATAAAATTTCATGATAAATGGATCAAGGGTTGAGGAGTAATCGCAAAAGTAGGGAATTAGGGTTTCGAAAGGGGCAAGACCATAACTCCTTAACCACACATCCAAATGAAGTGGTTCAAAGCTCGTTGGAAAGCTCTTGACAAATCCTACAAAAGTATCCAAGTGGTCCATGATCAGAAAATGCATAGATTTGGAGTTATGATCAAATTCATTTCAAGAAGCGAAAATGACTTAGAGAAATTTCACTTTTAAGCTTGTTTTTTAGCAACTTTGAGAGGCTTTTTGGCCAAGTTCCTTTGAGAATTTGAAACTCATGAAAACATGGATGTTTTAGAGCTATTTGAGGGCTTTCTAAAGAGTACTAGAACATCTCAATGGCATTTGTCACACTTGAAACACAAAATTCCGGTTTTTCCACAAGTGAGATTTTCATCAAGATGGACCATTCTCAACCCTTAGATCTTGTTACTTCTGATATTGGGATGTTTTGAAATGTAGAAGTATGGAAATTATGCAGAGAAATGAAAATTTGAAGCCAAGGCAAGTGGCTTGCAAGTTGCAAATGCAACTTGCATTATAATATTCAAAATACAAAAAAGGTGGAAAGTGAAAATCTGCAACCAGCCATGTCCCTACTCTCCCTAGCCTCACTTCAGCCACTCTAAATCCATCATTACACTTGACTGTCAGCTTACCTCCAAGCCAAGAAAACACTTTTGGAAGATTGAAGCCAAAATCCCACTTTTCCCTCTTAGGAAGGAAACCTCCCAAATCTGTCCTCACCCTCATTTCCCTATAAATAGGGGCCTTCTCTACCTCATTCCACACACAAGGGTACTCTCAAAAACCAGAGAAATCCAAAGCTCTTACTCTTTCCCTCTTTACTTCAAATTCACAAAATCTAAAAAATCACAAAAACACCAAAAAGCTGTCTTGGCAGCCCAACCCCTAAACTCATTTCCACACCTTCAAACTCACCAAAAAGCATCCACACAATCTATAAGTATGGTATAGAAGGTGTTCCAACCATTAAAACACTCAGAAACATCATTTTGCAAAAAGTCAACTTTCATACCAAGCTACTTTGACTACTATGCACAAAATCTGCCAAATGGTTGTCTAGACTTGTTCTTGCTGTTTTAATCACTCATACACCTCATATACATCATATCTCAACTGTCCAAAGCATTAGAAACAAGGGGTGAAGCGTATTTCTCCAACTGTCCTAAGGTTTGCATTTTTGCTTCAAGAAGAAGAAAGCTCCAAAGCTAGGTGCCATTTGGAAGATCTTTGGATTTCTTTGTGTTCTAACTTGTTCAACATAGTCTACAAGAGATATGTAGTCTATGAATCTTGCACTTTACATCATTTTCCATGTTTTGGCATTTTTGAGAAATATGTTGAAAAGCATGAACCATGAGCATGCCAGCTTTTATGACAATTAGTTTTTGATTGATGATAACTCCTATAAACATTTGGATACATGTTTGAGGTTTGTGTGGATGAGCATATGTGCATATCTTGCTATCTTGGCTTTATGACAGTTGGTGCTCTTTTGATTTCTTTTTTGCAAAATGTTATCATCATGATGCTATCTTTTGAATCAAAATACATGTGCCTAGATTTTGGTTTCTACATGACTGTTACTGCACTTATGGTATGTGTATGCTCTCATCTTGGCTCAAAGTTATTCCTATTTGAACCTCAACTATTGTCACCAAAAATGCTACATGTTTCCATGAAAATGTCAAAACCTGTTATGAAGGCCATGTACCCTAAGTCCTAGGCTCATTTTACTTGTTATAATGTATGAAATGTGTGTATGTTTTATTTTCATGAAACCTCAATGTCTGCCAATAAATAGCCCTGCTGCACCTTTAAACAAAAAGACTGTTTTGCATCAAACATGCCATTTTCATTTCAACTGACCTTGTAGATGATCTTTGTGTTTAAAATCATTAGCTAACATGTATGTGAGCTGTAAGTGTGATTTGTTTGACTAGTTGTTGCATAAAACCTGAACTGATCATCCAACTTGCATCTAAAATGTCAATTTGCATTTAGCTCATCAGTTTTCATATCAGCCTATTTTGAACCAATCTTAATGTTCAAACTCATTTGTCTATAGATATGTGATATGTGTATGTGATTCACTTGATCAAAATGTGGATAGAACTGATGTTGAAGTTTCTCATGCTTTACCAAAATGTCAAAAGCAGCCAGCCTATCATTTTCCATTACAGCTTGTTTTGAAATCAATTTTGTGCTTGAACTTGTTTGTTAACATATTTGAAAGGTGTGTGCATAGCTTGTTTGATCTAAATGTGCATAAAAATTGATTTGAATTTTCTCATGCTTTGTCAAAGATACCAATTACATCATGAACATCATTTTCCACTACCACCTGTTTTGAACTCAGTTTTGTGTTGGAACTCATTTATCAACATGTGTATGACTTGTGTGTGTTATTTGTTTGGTCTGAATGTGCATAGAAACTGAACTGAACTTCAGCCAGCATTTTACTCATGCCAAATTGCAACTTGAAAATCATTTTTCATCACAGTCTGTTTTGTACTCCATCTTGTGTTTAAAATCATTCATTAGCACATACATGGTTTGTGTGTAGTGTTTGTTTAATTTGAAAATGCATAGAACAGGCCTTGAGTTCCATTTTGCATTTCAAAACACCAAGTTACAAGTGCTATCGTGTTTTTAATTAGGAGTGTTATTTCACAATTCCAACACCACCATTGCATTCCTTGTTAAAAATCACACGGGTTTGACTAAAATTTTGTTAAAATCCATTGAGTTTTGGCTGAGATATGAATCAAAACGCATCCATGATTTTACTTATTCTTGGTCCTTTAAATGTTGCCCAGAAATCCATAGAGATATACCATATATATTTATGAGGTGGCTTTACATAACGGATGTATAACCACCCCAGTGGTAGAAGCCTTGCCAATAAACACGCCTTGCACCAGCTGAACCTAGGTTCGATCCCTATGGAGGATCAACCTTTTTATCTTTTCTCCATTTTTCATGCGCGTTCCTGATCAGGCCAAAGGGCGTGGGTTAAAATCCCACCCCTTGCACTTTTCTTTATTTTATTTTCATTTATTGTATTTTATTTGACATTTTTCACATTGAAACTTCAAAATTCTATAACTCTATCATTTTTTATCCTTTTTGATTGATTCTTTTTGCATTATGTTAGTTTTGAGATCTATTTTCATATGGTGTAAAAATATTGCACATTATTATTAATTGTGATGTCTTTTTCCTATGTGGAAATATGTTCATTTCTTGAGATCACTATCTTACTTATTGTTGAATTTTCTTTGTACAATGTTTGAATTTTCTTGTGAGATCTTTGCTTCCCATGTTAGTCAACATGCTAGAATTTATTTTCCTTTGGTTGTCACCATGAACTTATAGCTTGAGCTGTCGTCACGTTTCTTGCTTACTTGTTTGCTTGATCGTCATCAATGCATAAACTGTTGGTATGATGCTGTTACACTTACCTTTGCCTTTAACATGCTTGCTTTATTGGTTGTCACCATCTTCATCATGTTATTTATTTTGTTAAGTAGTTTTCTTTTCCCCAAGTGATGGAACTCTTTAGTTCTCATCCAAGTTGCCTCCCCTCTCTCCTTCCAAAGGAAAAGTCGCTCCATTGACCCTTGTGTCATGGAAAGCTCATTCATCCCTCCTTGACTTTGTTAAGTCATCTTTAACCTTAGTTTAGAAACCATTATACTTTTATTTAAGTCTGAGAAACCCACCTGTACTAGGAGTGTTCTTCAACTAGAACCCTAGGATAGAGTTTGTCAACTCTATGTAAGAATCATCATCATGGATTCTTACTTCCCCTTCTTGAGTGTCTCAACTTAGATTAGGGAGTTTTGTCAAACTCCACACAAACATTGCCATGTTTGTTCCCCCTTGGAACCTTGATCATAATCAAGTGTTCTTCATCCCTTGTGAGATGAACTACGATTGCTCTGATTCTATCCTAGTTAGGATACGTAGGTAGAGGACGCGATGTTTTTGCGAGCAAACTTAGTGTACATATCTTTAAGTTTTAACTTATACCTTTTCCCAAATCCTTAGCAAATGCCTAACAAACTTATCACAAATAAACAAAAGGTTCCTGTAGAGTACTACAGATGCTTAGGGTGCTAACACCTTCCCTAGGTATAACCAACCCCCGATCCCCGAATCTCTTAGCGTTGTTGTTACATCGCGAAAAAAGGGTTTTTATTTCTTTAGACCTTTCCTTTGGATAAATTAAAGTTCGGTTGTAAAAGAATTAAGATTCAAGTTAATTTAATAGCTTGATATCCAATTTTCACCGCAACAGAAATGGCGACTTCACTGGGGATGCGAACTTGAGGGTTTAGCCTATTTTGTTTGTTTATTTTCTATACTTATGAATATTTGCTTTACATGTATATTTGTGTATATTTGTTTGATTGTTGGATCTTGGGACCTTTTAAGTGGTGAGATGGTCCTATACCCGGACTAGAGTGCAATTATGATAGGATGGTGGTATATTCAAGGAGGCTTATAGGGAGTTGATTCTCGACCAAGCTAACTTGAGAAACCACCGCTCAGTGTAGGCCCTTTTTGAGAATTTAGTATTGTTGATCGAGTATTCGTGAAAACAATGCTACTTTCAACGAAGGAGCCCATGACACTGTGGACTTTTAGATTACATTCTACCCCACTTTGGCCTTACTAGGACATAGTGTGATGGCTATAAGGAAGTATTTCTGAAATAGTTGATACACGATACTACAATTAGACGAGACTCTCTTGAGAATATTATCGATTATCAAGTAATTTGGGAAGTTGATAATATCCGAAAGATGGGTTGATGACTCTGAGAACCATTTAGAACCTTGTTCTACAGGTTTGAAACCCCTAGTACATACCTTTTTGGGATGGGTAGACCTTGGATCCATGCTTGACCTTTAAACCTAGACATGTGCTTGTGCATATATGTGACCTTTGCATTTACTTGTGTTTGTGCATTCTTGCATTCATGACATCATCACATAAAGTTTCATGGAACTCAGATTCTTTTTGTTTGTAAACATCAGGGATCACTATGGATAGTGAAAGAAAGAAAACATTAAAGTACACTTACAAAGGTTTTAAACTAGATGACCTAAGAAGGTTGGGTACATTGGTAACAGATCCAGAAGGTTTCTAGAGTAGGTATAGGAAGTTGTTGTTGTTATTGAAGATAAAAGTGGATGGTGGACTTCTTTCTATGCTTCTTTAGTTTTATGATCCGCTCTATCACTGTTTCACTTTCCCTAATTATCAGCTAGTGCCTACACTAGAAGAATATTCTCAGTTGGTTGGTTTGCCTATTCTTGAAGATTCTCCTTTTCCTATCATGGAGAAGGAACCTAAAGAACAAGATACCGCCAAAGCCACACGTTTGGGATTAGTGGATATTCAAAAGAACATGATCACAAAAGGAGGAGTTTTGGGGTTGAGTGCAGAATTCTTGGTTGAAAAAGCTCAGTACTACGCCGATCATTTGAGTATGGATGCATTTGAAGTTATTCTTGCCTTACTCATTTATGGTATCTTCCTGTTTCCCAGCTTTGAGAACTTTGTAGACCTCAACGCCATCAAGATTTTCTTGAAGAAAAACCATGTGCCTACTCTGCTCGCAGACGCGTATCATTCTGTTCATCACATGAATTTTCACAAAGGAGGGATGATTACTTGTTGTGCTCCTTTATTGTACAAATGGTTCACTTCACACTTGCCTAAAGCTCACGCCTTTTGGGATCCAAAGAAGGGATGGTGGTCACAGAAGATTATGGCTCTCACGCACTCTGATATTGATTGGTATAATCGTGAATATGATGGGATAATGATCATTGACAGCTGTGGGAATTTTGGTAATGTACCTCTTCTTGGTGCCAATGGAGGAATCAGTTACAGCCCCGTCCTTGCCCATCGACAGTTGGGATACCCTTTAAGACATAGGCCCAACAGTGTTCATGTGGAAAATATTTTTTTTTAAAGAAGAAGGTAATAATCAAGAGCATAAAGAGAGGATTCTAAAAGCCTGGGGTCATTTGCACAAGAAAGGAAAGAAAGACTTGGGAAAGCCTAATTGTGTCTCCTTGGAACCTTATCTCCAATGGGTTCAAAAGAGAGCCATTGAGTTGAAGATGCCCTATTCTCGACAAGAACCTATGGCTTTAAAAGAGGAGCCTACTTTGATCTTCATGTCTGAAGAGGAGAAGTTAAGGATTGCTTTGAGCAAGGCACGACAAACCAAAGACGCTTGGAAGCACAAGTACCAAGTGGTTGTTGAAGAGAACGCAGAGCTCCAGAAGCAATTAGAGTTTAAGAATGAAGAGGTGCTCTCCAGCAAGAAGAGAAAAGCGCAAGAAGATTTATTTTCTTCTAGCCCTCAGTTAACTCCATGGAAGTTAATCATGGACAAGCTCATTCTTGAGAAGGCACAGATGGAGAAGGAGATTAAGAAGCTCAACTTAAAGCTGTTAGGAGAACCTTCTTAGGGATTTTTTGTTAGCTTTTATTTAGCTTTCTGTTTAAGACTTTTGTAAGATGTACTAAAATTTTGTAATCCAATGAATTTAAATCAACAATGTTTTGATGTTTACTGAATCTGAGTTCCATGGTACTTTGCGCATTTGCATTCGCATTTATTAATCATTCAAGGAACTAAAGATTGTTTTGCATATATTATAGGATGGATTCTGAAAAGAAAGCAGAAATCATGTTCCGAAGCCCAAAATTTGAGAACTTGAGGAAACTGGGAAGTTTAGTAGAAGACCCTGAGGCGTTCAGAGAGAAGTATGGGAATATGTTGTCTTTACTAGAAGTTCAAGTATATGAAGAGATGGTGTCCGCACTCGTGCAGTTTTATAATTCAACCTATCATTGTTTCACATTTCCAGATTATCAGTTGCTGCCAACCTTGGAAGAATATTCTGCCCTAATGGGAGTAGGCGTCACTCCTAGACCATTTTATGGAAGAGAAGGGACTCCTAATGAAAGAGCAGTTGCAGAGGCCGCGTATTTAGAAGTGGATGAAGTACGATCTCATATGACTGCTAAGGGAGGGCTATATGGATTTCCAGCTATGTTCCTGTATGGAAAAGCCCAAAGTTATGCCGAATCAAAGAATTCTGAAGCATTTGAGGCCATTCTGGTTTTACTAATTTACGGATTGTTCCTGTTCCCGGCCGCTAATGACTTTATGGATGCAAATGCAATCAACCTTTTCTTAATCAAGAATCCTGTACCTACCTTGTTGGATGATGTGTACTCTTCCATCCACCGTAAGAACCGTTATGGAGTTGGTCAGATTGAATGTTGCACCGTTCTCTTGCACAAGTGGTTTATTTCTCACTTGCCAAGAGTTCCAGTGCTCTGGGATAGGCAGAATGGGCTATCATGGATAGAGAAGCTGTTGTTACTCAAACATTCATATATTAAGTGGTATGACCCTATGTATAAGGGGATTGCCATGATTCAAAGCTGTGGGGATTTCCCGAATGTACCGCTTATCAGCATTAATGGTTGCATTAGCTATAGTCCTATTTTAGCTCGTCGCCAGTTGGGGCACCCGATGGAGAAGGAACCAGACCCAGCCTTTTTGAGAAGCTTCTACATTGAAGAGGGGAGGAATCCCACTTACAAGGCTCGGATTGTGTATGCTTGGCGTAACATCCACACAAGAGGAGTAACTGCCCTAGGTTACCACGACACTACGGTTTCAGAATCTTACTTATCATGGGTGAAAGAAGCAGCATTGAAGATGTTCTATACTCGCTTTGAGCCTGACTCACCCAAACCTACTCTCGTAGAAGAATTGAAGGCTGCTTTGGCAAAAGCTGAAAAAGAAGGAAAGGCTTGGAGGGATAAGTATTTCAAGGTTATGCAAGAGAAGGAAGAACTTCAAGCCGTCAAGGTGGGAAGAAGAGTCAACCAGAAGACGAAGGGCCCTCCAGCCAGAAGATATAGGATCCTTTTGTGTTCTGTTTTATTTCATCACGTATCTGTATTGAAGACTTGTATTTTAGTTTCAGAATTGTTGTTGTAAAACTCTCAGTTATTAATCTATGAAGACTTTGAATTTGCTTTATTTCCCCATTGTTATAATTTTTGCAAATATTTCTTTGGATTCCTTGAATGATTAATTTTGCATTGTTACATCTGCACCCATAGCATTTCATGTGCATTTCTTGTGTTGTGTCTCATCTCGCTGTCTTATCTCCAGAATCATACTGAATCCTCGTCATCAATACAACACACAATCCCAAGCTCGCCAAAGAATGGAAGAACACAGTGCGGCTCTGGACAGGGTTGACAACGAACTTGAAGATTTACGAGGAAGTGTAGGAAGAATCATGGAAGTCTTACAAGTTATCAATGCGAAGATGGACACTCAAGCCACTGTAGTTTCTGAGATCACTAATACAATTGTGGAGCCGATCCCAACGGCAGTCACTGTTGCAAGTATTCCGCCATATGGGCTCACACCAAGTTTTGTGCCTCCGCCACCAGTCAGTCAACAATCAGTTCCTCTAGGGGGAGAAATTCCCCGAGCTGTTCCGACTTATACTCCAGCCTCTATACAGACTCAAGTGCGACCTGTTTTTCACAGTCATCCACAAGTGTTTGAAATTCCTGATGGGTCTGAAGAAGAAAGCGGACGACATGATAAGTTGAAGGAGAGTGTAGAAACTATAGGGAGGAAGGTTAGAGCAATGGAAGGAAATGATATCTTTGGTACTGATGCCAGAGATATATGTTTAGTATCTGGGTTGGTAATTCCGCCAAAATTCAAAATCCCCAATTTTGATCAATACACCGGCGCTACTTGTCCTCGAACACATTTGATCATGTATTACTGAAGAATGGCCGCACATGTAGAAGATAATAAGTTGATGATCCATTGTTTCCAGGATAGCTTGAAAGGAGCCCCTGCTAAGTGGTATTTGAGTTTAGATCAGTCCCGCATTCACAGTTTCCAAGACTTGGTCGATGCTTTCATAAAGCATTACAAGTACAATATGGACTTGGCCCCAGACAGAAGACAGTTATTGAGTATGACGCAAAAGAGTTCCGAATCGTTCAAAGAGTATACACAACGTTGGAGGGAGACTGCCTCTCAGGTAGAACCTCCTTTGAATGAGAAAGAGTTAACAGATTGGTTTGTGGATACAGTAAGACCTGAATTTTATGAGAAGATGATCAGCAGTGTAACGTCTAGTTTCTCTGACATAGTAACTGTGGGAGTGAGAGTAGAATTGGGATTAAAGAATGGAAAGATGACTAGTAGTTCCAGTAGTTCCAGCAATAACAATGTCAAGAAGTTTGGTGGTAATTTTCATAAAAAGAAGGAAGGAGAAACAAACGCCATAACAATGGGGAAGAAGAATCAGACTTGGAAGCAGCCTTATCAACGATATCAACGACCTCCACAAGGTTATATTCAGCAGCCTCCACAAGGCTATGTTCAACAACCTCAGATACAACAGCCGATGTACCCAGTACAGTATACCCAACAACCATATGTGGCAGCTGTAACCCCAACTTTCAATCATCTTGTTCCCAATTATCAGGCAGTGCAACCAGCACCTGTATATCAGCCAGTTCAACAAGGGTATCAACGAGCGCCCCACGCTCCACCCTATCAGCAACATCATCAGCCTAGAGCTCAGGCACCCAGACAGAAATACCACAATCGGAGACCAACAACAAAACCTCCACTTCCTCAAATACCGATGACTTACATAGAGTTGTACCCCTCCTTGGTGCGGCAAGGGTTGGTAACAATGCGACCGCTAAATCCAGACACTACATCTCCTCACTATAATCCAAATGCTCATTGTTCCTTTCATGAAGGTGTTGTCGGTCATGATTTAGAAGGTTGTCTTGCCTTAAAACATCTTGTCAGGGAGTTAATAGAAAGGAAGATTTTGTCTTTTGATGATGTGCCGCCTAATGTTAAGAGTAATCCATTACCGAATCATGGAGGAGTTAATGCTATAGAGATTTCAGAAGAGAAATTGGTTGGTGATGTGTCAGAAATAAAGACTCTGTTGAGATCACTACGTGAGAAGTTGTTGAAGGCAGGACTGATTAAAAGTATTCACGATGACTGTAAAGAGTGTTCTATTGATTCTAAAGGGTGTGATGTGGTACAAGGGGATATGCAAATATTGATTGATGATGGAGTATTACAAGTGTGTAGCAAGATGAGGAAAGAAGAAGTTTTGGTAATTGAGCCTATTTTTAATCTACCAAAGAAAAGTGAGAAGGTTCCGGTGTTCAATATGACCAACAAAAATGTGAAGCCTGTTTTCAGCAAATCAGCTATTGATCAACCTCGACCGGTTATTATTTAGAAACCAAGACCATTTCCTTTTGAAAGCACAAAGGTCGTTCCATGGAAATATGACATGACTGTGATAGACCAAGGATCTGGGAAGATTAGTCAGAAGGAGGAGGTAAAAGATGACCAGGTTGACATGACAAATATTACAGGTACAAGCAAGATGACCCGTAGTGGTCGAATCTATCAACCAAGGATAACAGTAGTCACTCTAAAAGAGGTTACTCCTGCTGCGACAAAAGAAAAAGAGGTACCAAGTACTGAAGGAGACGATGAGGAATTCTTAAGGATTATTCGGAAAAGTGATTATAGGGTTATTGATCAGCTTCATCAAACCCCATCGAAGATATCAATCTTGTCTCTCTTGATGAATTCTCCAGCCCATAGAGAAGCCCTGCAAAAAGTATTGAGGCAGGCACATGTGACAAAAGATATAACTCTCGGCCAATTTGATTCAGTGATAGCCAACATTACGGCATGTAACACATTAAGTTTTAGTGATGTAGAGGTGCCAAAGGAAGGATGTAATCACAACCGTGAGTTGCACGTATCTGTCAGGTGCCAAGAAGACACAATGGCGCGAGTTTTATTCGACACTGGATCCTCATTGAATGTATTGCCCGCAAGGTCGCTCGCATGGTTAGCATATACAGGGGCAGAGATGAAGCCGGCGTCGTTGATTGTAAAGGCTTTTGACGGTTCAAGAAGAACGATTGTTGGAGAGGTGGAATTGCTAATCATGATAGGACCTCATGTGTTCGATATTACATTCCAGGTCATAGACATTAACCCGGCTTATAGCTGTTTGTTGGGACGATCGTGGATTCATGCAGCTAGGGCAGTGACTTCCACTTTACATCAAAGAATGAAATTTGTTGTGAATGACAAACTGGTAATTATGCATGGTGAGGAAGACCTAATGGTGAGCAATCTGTCATCATTCAAGTATATTGAGGCAGATGAAGGCGCATTGGAAACTTTATTTCAGGCACTTGAGATAGCTAACGCAGTGATGATAGAAGATACAGTGGCAAGGAGTGGTCCATCTTTTGCATCCGCTCAGAGCATCAAGTCTACACTAGAAGAAGGTACTCCTGCAGGTTGGCGAGAGGTCATTGAAGTGAAGGCAAGACTGGGTCGCCAGGGGTTGGGTTACAGACCAACTCATATCGAAACATCAACACACACCAAAGGACGTCCGAAGACTATCCAAGAGGTGTTCATCAGTGGAGGATTCCAAGTCAACACCGTGGGAGAAGATTTTGAAGAAGAGGATATTGAACATCTGGTATATCATTGTGAAGCTGCTTTAGGAAATTGGGAGGCTATTGAGATTCCCGTGGTCTTTCCTATGTCGAAGTAATTTGTTTGTTTTTCTTTACTTGTTGTTGCTTTTTATCTTTAAACCTCCATAGCTGTGCCCAAGGCTATAGGATGCATTTTGTAAGGGCCCCGTACTTTCATGAATATTATGATTAATGAATTGTTTTGTTAAATCCTTTTGTTGTTGTTCCCTTATTTGCTTTTGTTTCCATATTTAAAAAGAATATGGCAATTTTTCTAAAAAATCATCAAAACAGTTTTCTTGATTGCTGCATTTGTCCTTGTGTGTTTTAATAAATTAAGCCATTCCAACATGCAGTGATATCCCAAAACCCATTGAATCCATTGACTTTTCTTTTCCTCCTGACCTTGACTCGCCAATTTACCAAGCCGAAGATGATGACGAAGATTTTGAGATCCCTGATGAACTGGCAAAAATGGCATGTTATGAGCACCCAGAGTTTCAACCTCACAAAGAGCAGGTGGATGTTATTAATCTTGGCACCGAAGAAGACAAGAAAGAGGTCAAGATTAGGGCAACACTTGGGGCAGAAGTCAAGCAGCAGTTGGTAGAGCTTTTAAAAGAATATGTGGATGTATTTGCTTGGTCATATCAGGATATGCCAGGTTTGGACACCGATATAGTGGTCCACAAGTTACTGCTCCAACCCGAATGCACGCCAGTCAAACAAAAACTCCGAAGAACTAGACCTGACATGGTTCTCAAGATTCGAGACAAAGTGAAAAAGCAGATTGATGCAGGTTTCTTGGCAGTATCCAAATACCCTGAATGGGTAGCTAATATTGTACCTGTGCCGAAAAAAGATGGGAAGGTCAGAATGTGTGTGGATTATAGAGACCTGAACAAGGCCAGTCAGAAAGATGATTTCCCTTTTCCGCATATTGATACATTAGTGGATAATACGGCTCACTTTGCAGTTTTCTCGTTTATGGATGGTTTCTCCGGATACAACCAAATCAAGATGGATCCAGATGATATGGAAAAAACCACTTTAATTACTCCTTGGGGAACTTACTGTTACAAAGTCATGCCGTTCGGCTTGAAGAACACCGGTGCCACTTATCAAAGAGCCATGGTGACCTTATTTCATGACATGATGCACAAAGAGATAGAAGTGTATGTTGATGATATGATCGCCAAATCTCAGAGTGAAGAGGACCATTTAAACCATTTGTTGAAATTGTTTGAGAGACTCAGAAAATATCAGTTGAGGTTGAACCCAGCCAAGTGTACTTTTGGGGTGAGATCTGGGAAATTTCTCGGTTTCATTGTCAGCCACCGAGGGATTGAGGTAGATCCAGACAAAGTTCAGGCCATTCAAGATATGCCAGCTCCGTAAACTGAGAAGCAAGTCAGAGGTTTCCTTGGAAGATTGAAGTACATATCCAGATTTATTTCCAATATGACTCCTACTTGTGAGCCCATTTTTAAGTTGTTACGAAAGGATCAAACAGTTGTTTGGAATTCAGATTACCAGCAAGCATTTGATGAGATTAAGGGCTATCTTCAAGAGCCTCCGATCTTGATACCTCTTGTTCCTGGAAGACCTCTTTTCATGTATTTGACAGTACTTGAGAATTCAATGGGTTGTGTGTTAGGTCAGCAGGATGAGTCCGGATGAAAAGAACATGCCATCTATTATTTGAGCAAGAAATTCACCGAATGTGAGAGCCGATATTCACTTTTATAGAAAACTTATTGTGCTTTGGCATGGGCTGCTAGACGTTTGAGGCAGTACATGATTTATCATACTACTTTATTGATTTCAAAGATGGACCCGATAAAGTATATCTTTGAGAAGCCCGCACAAACAGGAAGGCTCGCCGGATGGAATATGTTGTTATCAGAATATGACATCCAGTATGTGGCCCAGAAGTCGATCAAGGGTCGTGTTTTATCAGATTATCTTGCAGATCAACCAGTTGAAGATTACGAGTCTCTCAAGTTTGAGTTTCCAGACGAAGACATTATGTTGGTAAAAGATTGTGAAGAACCAGGTCTTGATGAAGGTCTTGAGCCGGGTCTTTGGTGTAAAATGATGTTTGATGGTTCCTCAAATTACAATGGGCATGGTGTAGGAGCCGTTCTGATGAATCCTGAAGGTGGTTACACTCCGTTTACAGCAAGGTTAGACTTTGAATGTACAAACAACATTGCCGAATATGAAGCATGTATCCTTGGCCTTGAAGCAGCTATTGACCTCAGAATTAAACTTCTTGAAGTAAGTGGAGATTCATCCTTGGTTATTTATCAAGTTATAGGTGAATGGGAGACCAGACATGAGAATTTGTTCCCTTACAGAGCCTATATCGTTGAAATGATTAAATATTTTGACGAGATCACCTTCAAGCATGTTCCGAGATTTGAAAATCATATTGCTGATGCCCTAGCCATGTTAGCCTCAATGTGGAAAGTCAGGTACCTCAATGATGCTACTCTCATTTGAATTGAACGCAAGACTGAGCCAGCATACTTTCAGATGGTTGAAGAAGAAGTTGATAACAAGCCATGGTTTCACGACATAAAGAATTATCTGTTAAAGCAAGAGTATCCGGTCGATGCTACATCACTTGATAAGAAAACTTTGAGAAGATTGGCCTCTAAGTTCTTTCTCAGCAATGGTGTGCTCTATAAAAGAAATCATGACATGGTCCTGCTTAGATGTGTCGACAGACGAGAAGCAGATTTGTTAATGCAAGATATTCATGAAGGAACATTTGGCACTCACGCCAATGGATATGCCATGTCCAAGAAGATTTTGAGGGCTGGGTATTACTGGTTGACCTTGGAAACTGACTGTATTCAATATGCCAGAAAATGTCACAAGTGTCAGATTTATGCAGACAAGATACATGTACCTCCGACATTGCTAAATGTGTTGTCATCACCTTGGCCTTTCTCTATGTGGGGCATTGATATGATTGGGGCAATAGAGCCAAAAGCTTCTAACGGACACCGATTTATTTTGGTCGCTATTGATTATTTCACAAAGTGGATCGAAGCCGCATCCTACGCCAGTGTTACTCGACAAGTGGTGGCCCGTTTTATCAAAAAGGAGATTATCTGTCGATACGGAATCCCAAGCCGAATCATAATAGATAACCGTACTAATCTGAATAACAAAACCATGAAAGAGCTGTGTGGTGACTTCAAAATTGAACATCACAATTCCTATCCTTATCGCCCCAAGATGAATGGAGTTGTCGAAGCTGCGAATAAGAACATCAAAAAGATTTTGCAAAAGATGGTGAAAACCTACAAAGATTGGCATGAGATGCTGCCATTTGCCTGCATAGGTATAAAACGTCCGTTCGCACTTCAACAGGGGCAACCCCTTTTTCCTTGGTATACGGGATGGATGCAGTACTTCCTATTGAGGTTGAAATACCTTCCTTAAGAGTCATAATAGAAACCGAACTTGAAGAAGCTGAATGGATGAGGGAAAGATTTGACCAGTTGAACCTTATTGATGAAAAGCGCATGACTGCGGTATGTCACGGGCAGTTATATCATAAAAGGATCAAGAGAGCTTTTGACAAAAAGGTTCGTATCCGAGAATTCCGAGAAGGAGATCTTGTACTCAAAAGGATTTTTCCAGTTCACAAAGATGCACGGGGAAAATGGATGCCCAACTATGATGGTCCGTTTGTTGTAAAAATAGTCTTCTCAGGAGGATCGTTAATTCTCACAACAATGGATGGGGAACAGCTTGCACACCCGGTGAATTCTGATACAGTACAAAAATATTACGCCTAAAAGAACCCGATAAGTCGAAAACTCGCAAGGGCGGCTTATGCAATAATGGGTATCCCGCTGGATCATAACCTATGAAGGAGGTCCAGGAAAAAGTTAGGGATGCAATAAAAGAGAGATAATGAGCTCGCTAAGTTGAAAACCCGAAAGGGTGACTTAGGTAAAAAAGAGCGTCCCGGTGGATTGAAAACCTGAAAGGGAAATCCAGGCAAAATTTAGGGACAAAGGCGTTTCATTGCATCAGATGGGTTGTTATATCCGCAGAAGATTTTACAAAGAAGTCCATTTCAACCGCTCTTGTCATAAGCAAGGTTTTGGAAAGTTTTAGTCATTAGGGGTAGAAGTGTCAGTGGATTCAATGTAGCCTTTTTTTATGTTGCCATTTTCAATTGTAAAAGTTCCATGGAGTTCTGTCATTGACAAACTTCCATTCTTAAATGAAATCAGTTTTTGAGCCGTTCTGTTGCAATTTACCATTTTCTTTATTTCCTTTGTTATGCAAAACATTGTTTATTAATCAATGATAATTTTGAAAGTACCAGGTTCGAATTTAAAAATAACTTTTAAAGATTAACAAAACATAAAATACTTTGGCTTACGGAAAGACTCGGTGGAGATCATACCTTTCGAAAGTTTTAAAGTGGTAGAAACTTTGACATGCAGTCTCATTACATCTCCCAGCGAATGTCAGTTGAATTGATTTGATGGGTTGCTCATTCGGTCGTGTGTAGTCACCAAGATTGAAGACCCTCTCCCAAGGTTTCTTTATGATACGTGTTCTTGTGATGGTAGCCTCATCCCCAGTAGAAGAATTTAGAGCATCCATTTAGAATTACGTTGTCAATCCTGGCCAACATCTCCGAAATTTTTTCTCCAAGCAGAGTGGGTTTATTTCCCAAAAATCTACAGCACCTTTGTTCTGTGGGTTCAGATGCTTCATTGTGTCCCCAGTGAGATAGATGTGTTTATCTATCTTTCCCCTTGAGTCTCCAGATTCTTCTGATTCTCGTCAGAATCAACTCCTGCATACCATTAATCATTGGCATCATGACATATCATGTGCATTTGTCCGACCTCTATTTGACCTTTGATTGTTACCTCTTGTCTTGTTTGTTTCTTGGTTGCTACCAGTGGCCTTGTTTGTTATTATTTGGGAATTCTCTGTCCTTTTGAGGTGTTGGTTGTCACCAATTTCTCTACCTCGGTTATTACTAAGTTTGTGTGTGGTTATAGGTCGTTACCTGTATCCCGCTTGTCCCTGGTTGTAACCAGTACCTTTGGATGTCCTGTTGTTACTGGCACTGTTTAAAATCCAATTGTTATTGGTATTGAGCTCTGGTCGTCACCATGTCTCTTGAAAGTCCAATGTTAATTGGCATCTCCTGAAAGTCCAGTGGTAACTGGCATTGTTTAAAGTCCAATGGTAATTGGCATCTCCTGAAACTCCAGTGGTAACTGTAACGCCCCATATTGCTTTTTAGGATTACCGACTGACCCCACAAACCAACACGGGTCTTTTCAGCATGCTTTGTCCTCAATCACACGCTTTCCAGGAAACTTCCCAGAAGGTCACCCATCCCATAATTGCTCCAAGTCAAGCACGCTTAACTGTGGAGTTCTTATGAACGGGCTACCGAAAAGAAGATGCATCTTGTTTGTATAGGTAGTACCAATTAATCCTTATAAGCCTTCATTTAACCATGCAATCCCATACCTGCATAGCCTCAGGATCCCTCTCATTCGGATGTGAATTCGGTTTTCCCCTAGAAGCTGCTAGGAGTGTCTCATTGTCATGCCTCATGACACCGACAACCACTCCCTCGCCCACAGGTGTTACATGTAACCACCGTCCTCTTTCACCTCAGGTGTTACATGCCCACCAGCTTCCGCTTGGTTCGTCCCCGAACCACATCGTACTGGGAGAGGTATGGCTCTGATACCATTTGTAACGCCCCATATTGCTTTTTAGGATTACCGACTGACCCCACAAACCAACACGGGTCTTTTCAGCATGCTTTGTCCTCAATCACACGCTTTCCAAGAAACCTCCCAGAAGGTCACCCATCCCATAATTGCTCCAAGTCAAGCACGCTTAACTGTGGAGTTCTTATGAACGGGCTACCGAAAAGAAGATGCATCTTTTTTGTATAGGTAGTACCAATTAATCCTTATAAGCCTTCATTTAACCATGCAGTCCCATACCTGCATAGCCTCAGGATCCCTCTCATTCGGATGTGAATTCGGTTTTCCCCTAGAAGCTGCTAGGAATGTCTCATTGTCATGCCTCATGACACCGACAACCACTCCCTCGCCCACGGGTGTTACATGTAACCACCGTCCTCTTTCACCTCAGGTGTTACAGTAACTGGCATTGTTTAAAATCCAATGGTAATTGGCATCTCCTGAATGTCCAGTGGTAACTGGCATTGTTTAAAGTCCAATGGTAATTGGCAGCTATTTGGAAAGTCCAATGGTAACTGCCGCTGTTTAAAATCCAATCGTTATTGGTATCGTTGCTTTGGTCGTCACCATAGTTTTGAAAAGTCCAGTGGTTGCAGGCTCTGCTTGAAAGTTAATCGTTATTAATACCGAGAGTTGGTTGTTACCAATTTCCCAGGCCCGAATCTTGTATTGTATCAACGCAATTCGGAGCTCCCATTTTGTTTGGTCGTCACCATCACCCCTTGTAAGTCTAGTAGAAGCTAGCACCCTTTGATTGTTAATTGTTCTGGTCGTCACCAGTATCCCTAGTAAAGTGTTTCTTTCCTATTCGAGTCTCGGAAGTCTAATCGTTATTAGCATCCCCGGTGCGTCTGGTCTTGTTTCTGTTCTTTTCCTGAAGATCCCATTCGAACTCTTCGCTATATGAGATTCCTCAGCTGTTTATCCCTAGTGAGGTTTGCGTCTCTTTTCTTTTTTCCCAGCAGAGTGTCACCTCCTTTTTCCTAATGAAGTTTTGTCTACCTTGTTGAAGTCGGTGTCCCCTGTGGGGAAGATTCCCCTTAGCAGCTTCTTTGGTCACGTTTGAACTATCTTTGTTTGCTTTTCCTTGGATCTTTCCCCAGTGTGTGGGTCCCTCATGAGTAGTTACTCGTTGTATTGACGTTCTTTTATCTTTGCTCGCGTGTCTGCATCTGTCTTGCACTCAAACATCATAAAGCATCATCTAGATTCATAGCATATCCGCATTTGTCCTTTTGCATACCATTGGATCTAAGGGACACAATTTTTGGTTCGCTATATTTAAATATCTTTCACTACGACTTCGCGAGGATTGTCATCTTTCGCCGCCATCCAGTGAAAGATATTTAAATAGGGGCAACTGTCATACCCCAAATTTTGACCCCTTAGATCTTCATCATCATTTTAGGAGCATGTTCACATGTTTATCTAACCTTAACCCTTTTCAAGTGGTCTTTGTCAAGTTACAGGAGAATCAGGGTTTTGTACAGCCGAAATCGAGGTTTCGAGGGTTGGCCGGTCAATGTTTTGAATTGGTTTTATTTGAGATTGGTTCTCCACATCATCAAGAATATTCTATTGGATCAAGCATGAATCCAATTTGAGGTTGTTACCCATGAATCAAAAGCAGTGAAGTTCAGGATACCCGATTAGGGTTTTCGAGCAGGAAAAGTCAACTATGATTTGACTTTTGATTTAAAAGGTGTTACAATGGTGGGATAATGGTCTATAATGTTCATATGGCTTGGGAAGTCCGTTCAAGAAGTTTCAAAGCCTCAAAAGGTCCAGAGCATCAACAGTCGACTCGGTAGCCCCCGATCGATCGTTCGGTTGACCGAAAAGTCAACTCTTCAACAATAAAGAATCTGACCTCAAGATGTGAATCAAAAATGTTCCTAATGACATAGTGCATCTACCCATAAAATTTCATGACAATTGGATCAAGGGTTAAGGAGTAATCGCAAAAGTCGGGAATTAGGGTTTCGAATGGGGCAAGACCGAAACTCCTTAACCACACATCCAAATGAAGTGGTTCAAAGCTCGTTGGAAAGATCTTGACAAATAATACAAAAGTATCCACGGGGTCCATGATCAGAAAATGCATAAATTTGGACTTATGATCAAATTCATTTTAAGAACGGAAAATGACTTAGAGAAATTTCACTTTTAAGCTTGTTTTTTAGCAACTTTGAGAGGCTTTTTGGCCAAGTTCCTTTAAGAATTTGAAACTAATGAAAGCATGGATGTTTTAGAGCTATTTGAGGGCTTTCTAAAGAGTACTAGAACATCTCAATGGCATTTGTGAGCTGAGAGTTATGGATTAGTGAAGTTGGGACTGTCACACTTGAAACACAAAATTCTGGTTTTTCCACAAGTGAGATTTTCATCAAGATGGACCATTCTCAGCCCTTAGATCTTGTTATTTCTGATATTGGGATGTTTTGAAATGTAGAAGTGTGGAAATTATGCAGATAAATGAAAATTTGAAGCCAAGGCAAGTGGCTTGCAAGTTGCAAATGCAACTTGCATTATAATATTCAAAATACAAAAAAGGTGGAAAGTGAAAATCTACAACCAGCCATGTCCCTACTCTCCCTAGCCTCACTTCAGCCACTCTAAATCCATCATCACACTTGACTTTCATCTTACCTCCAAGCCAAGTAAACACTTTTGGAAGATTGAAGCCAAAATCCCACTTTTCCCTCTTAGGAAGGAAACCTCCCAAATCTGTCCTCACCCTCATTTCCCTATAAATAGGGGTCTTCTCTACCTCATTCCACACACAAGAGTACTCTCAAAAACCACAGAAATCCAAAGCTCTTACTCTTTCCCTCTTTACTTCAAATTCACAAAATCTCAAAAATCACAAAAACACCAAAAAGTTGTCTTGGCAGCCCAGCCCCTAAACTCATTTCCACACCTTCAAACTCACTAAAAAGCATCCACACAATCCAAAAATATGGTATAGAAGGTGTTCCAACCATTAAAACACTCAAAAACATCATTTTGCAAAAACTCAACTTTCATACCAAGCTACTTTGACTACTATGCACAAAATCTGCCAAATGGTTGTCTAGACTTGTTCTTGCCGTTTTAATCACTCATACACCTCATATACATCATATCTCAACTGCCCAAAGCATTTGAAACAAGGGGTGAAGCTCATTTCTCCAACTGTCCTAAGGTTTGCATTTTTGCTTCAAGAAGAAGAAAGCTCTAAAGCTAGGTGCCATTTGGAAGATCTTTGGATTTCTTGGTGTTCTAACTTGTTCAACATAGTCTACAAGAGGTATGTAGTCTATGAATCTTGCACTTTACATCATTTTCCATGTTTTGGCATTTTTGAGAAATATGTTGAAAAGCATGAACCATGAGCATGCCAACTTTCATGACAGTTAGTTTTTGATTGATGATAATGCCTATAAACATTTAGATACATGTTTGAGGTTTGTGTGGACGAGCATATGTGCATATCTTACTGTCTTGGCTTTAGGACAGTTGGTGCTCTTTTGATTTTTTTCTGCAAAATGTTATCATCATGATACTATCTTTTGAATCAAAGTACATGTGCCTAGATTTTGGTTTCTACATGACTGTACTGCACTTATGGTATGTGTATGCTCTCATCTTGGCTCAAAGTTATTCCTATTTAAACCTCACCTATTGTCACCAAAAATGCTACATGTTTCCATGAAAATGTCAAAACCTGTTATGAAGGCCATGTACCCCAAGTCCCTGGCTCATTTTACTTGTTATAATGTATGAAAATGTGTATGTTTTGTTTTCATGAAACCTCAATGTCTGCCAATAAACAGCCTTACTGCACCTTTAAACAAAACGACTGTTTTGCATCAAACATGCCATTTTCATTTCAACTGACCTTGAAGATGATCTTTGTGTTTAAAATCATTGGCTAACATGTATGTGAGCTGTAAGTGTGATTTGTTTGACTAGTTGTTGCATAAAACCTGAACTGATCATCCAACTTGCATCAAAAATGTCAATTTGCATTTAGCTCATCAGTTTTTACATCAGCCTATTTTGAACCAATCTTAATGTTCAAACTCATTTGTCTATAGATATGTGATATGTGTATGTGATTCACTTGATCAAAATGTGTATAGAACTGATGTTGAAGTTTCTCATGCTTTACCAAAATGTCAAAAGCAGCCAGCCTATCATTTTCCATTACAGCTTGTTTTGAAATCAATTTTATGCTTGAACTTGTTTGTTAACATATTTGAAAGGTGTGTGCATAGCTTGTTTGATCCAAATGTGCATAAAAATTGATTTGAATTTTCTCATGCTTTGTCAAAGATACCAATTACAGCATGAACATCATTTTCCACTACCACCTGTTTTGAACTCAGTTTTGTGTTGGAACTCATTTATCAACATGTGTATGACTTGTGTGTGTGATTTGTTTGGTCTGAATGTGCATAGAAACTGAACTGAACTGAACTTCAGCCTGCATTTTACTCATGCCAAATTTCAACTTGACAATCATTTTTCATCACAGTCTGTTTTGTATTCCATCTTGTGTTTAAAATCATTCATTAGCACATACATGGTTTGTGTGTAGTGTTTGTTTAATTTGAAAATGCATAGAACAGGCCTTGAGTTCCATTTTGCATTTCAAAACACCAAGTTACAAGTGCTATCGTGTTTTTAATTAGGAGTGTTATTTCACAATTCCAACACCACCATTGCATTCCTTGTTAAAAATCACACAAGTTTGACTAAAATTTTGTTAAAATCCATTGAGTTTTGGCTGAGATATGAATCAAAACGCATCCATGATTTTACTTGTTCTTGGTCCTTTGAATGTTGCCCAGAAATCCATAGAGATATACCATATATATTTATGGGGTGGCTTTACATAACAGATGTATAGCCACCCCAGTGGTAGAAGCCTTGCCAATAAACACGCCTTGCACCAGCTGAACCTAGGTTCGATCCCTGAGGAGGATCAACCTTTTTATCTTTTCTCCATTTTTCATGCACGTGACTGATCAGGCCAAAGGGCGTGGGTTCAAATCCCACCCCTTGCACTTTTCTTTATTTTATTTTCATTTATTGTATTTTATTTGACATTTTTCACATTGAAACTTCAAAATTTTATAACTCTCTCATTTTTTATCCTTTTTGATTGATTCTTTTTGCATCATGTTAGTTTTGAGATCTATTTTCATATCGCGTAAAAATATTGCACATTATTATTAATTGTGATGTCTTTTGCCTATGTGGAAATATGTTCATTTCTTGAGATCGCTATCTTACTTATTGTTGAATTTTCTTTGTACAATGTTTGAATTTTCTTGTGAGATCTTTGCTTCCAATGTTAGTCAACATGCTAGAATTTACTTTCCTTTGGTTGTCACCATGAACTTATAGCTTGAGTTGTCGTCACGTTTCTTGCTTACTTGTTTGCTTGATCATCATCAATGCATAAAATGTTGGGATGATGTTGTTACACTTACCTTTGCCTTTAACATGCTTGCTTTATATGGTTGTCACCATCTTCATCATGTTATTTATTTTGTTAAGTAGTTTTCTTTTCCCCAAGTGATGGAACTCTTTAGTTCTCATCCAAGTTGCCTCCCCTCTCTCCTTCCAAAGGAAAAGTCTCTCCATTGACCCTTGTGTCATGGAAAGCTCATTCATCCCTCCTTAACTTTGTTAAGTCATCTTTAACCTTAGTTTAGAAACCATTAGACTTTGCTTTAAGTCTGAAAAACCCACCTGTACTAGGAGTGTTCTTCAACTAGAACCCTAGGATAGAGTTTGTCAACTCTATGTAAGAATCATCATCATGGATTCTTACTTCCCCTTCTTGAGTGTCTCAACTTAGATTAGGGAGTTTTGTCAAACTCCACACAAACATTGTCATGTTTGTTCCCCCTTGGAACCTTGATCATAATCAAGTGTTCTTCATCCCTTGTGAGATGAACTACGATTGCTCTGATTCTATCCTAGTTAGGATACGTAGGCAGAGGACGCGATGTCTTTGCGAGCAAACTTAGTGTACATATCTTTAAGTTTTAACTTATACCTTTTCCCAAATCCTTAGCAAATGCCTAACAAACTTATCACAAACAAACAAAAGGTTCCTGTAGAGTACTACATATGCTTAGGGTGCTAACACCTTCCCTAGGTATAACCAACCCCCGATCCCCGAATCTCTTAGCGTTGTTATTACATCACGAAAAAGGGTTTTTCTTTCTTTAGACCTTTCCTTTGGATAAATTAAAGTTCTATTGTAAAAGAATTAAGATTCAAGTTAACTTAATAGCTTGATATCCAATTTTCACCGCAACATCTTCGATCAGATCAAGGCGGTGAATATTTAAGCCAAGAGTTGATGACCATCTAAAAGAGTGTGAGATTTTATCCCAACTCTCTCCTCCTGGAATACCATAATAGAATGATGTATCTGAGAGAAGAAATTGAACCTTGTTAGACATGGGCCGATCCATGATGAGTCACGCCAATCTGCCAAACTCTTTTTGGGGATATGTACTTCTGGCAGTAGCTTACACACTTAATTGTGTTCCATCCAAAAAGGTAGAGAAGACACCATATGATATATCTAGTGGTAAGAAACCACATATGTCTTACATGAAGATTTGGGGTTGTGAAGTTTATGTGAAATGAAAATTTTCAACTAAGTTTGAGCCCAAATCTGACAAATGCTTATTTGCAGGGTATCCTAAAGAAACAAGAGGGTATTACTTTTACAATCCTCCTAAGGGAAAAGTGTTTGCCACTCGAACTGGAGTTTTCTTAGAAAAGGACTTTACTTCCAAAGGAATTAGTGGGAGGAAAGTGGAGCTTGAAGAAATTCAAGAATCACAAAGAATTGATACACCTATGAAAGAATTAGAGCATGAATCACCAAAAAGTTATGGAAGAGAAATATGCTCTCGTAGAACAAGACCAACGTAGGTCGAGCATGATACATCACCAACCAGAGAGATATGAATATCTCGTAACTGATCAAGTTGATGTATTACTCATGGATGAAGATGAGCTTGTAACCTACCAAGAGGCCATAATTGGTCCTGAGTTTGAGAAGTGGCCAGAAGCCATGAAATCTGAAATGGATTCCATGTACACAAACCTGGTTTAGAACTTGGTAGAGCCTTCTGTAGGAGTTAATCCTATAAGATACAAGTGGATCTTCAAAAAGAAGACTGACATGGATGGTAAGGTACATACCTATTAGGCAAGACTAGTTGCTAAATTCTATAAACAAATTCATGGGGTAGACTATGATGAAACCTTTTCACCAATTGCAATGCTTAAATCTATTAGGATTTTACTTGTTATCGCTGCATATCAAGATTATGAAATATGGCAGATGGATGTCAAGACTGATTTCCTTAATGGGAAAATTCTTGAGGATGTGTACATGATACATCCTAAAGGATTTGACATACCATAAGAAGCCCAAAAGGTATGCAGGTCACAACGATCAATCTATGGATTGATGCAAGCTTCCAAAAGTTGGAATCTTTGTTTTGATGAAACTGTAAAACCATATGCATTCATAAATAATGAAGATGAGCCTTGTGTCTCCAAGAAGGTTAGTGGGAACATGATTGTTTTTATGGTATTATATGTAGATGACATATTACTCATTGGAAACGACATTCATACCATGCAACGAGTAAAAACATGGTTAGGAAAATGCTTTTCTATGAAGGACCTTGGTGAAGCAGCATATATATTAGGAATCAGGATCTATAGATATAGATCATAAAAACTACTTGGCCTAAGTCGGAGTACATACATAGACACAATGCTGAGACACTTTAATATGTATGATTCTAAGAAAGGATTCATACCTATCCAACATGGAATTTGTCTATCAAAAATACAATCCCATTCAACTAAGGAATAAAGGGATCGCATGAATAAGATTCCATATGCATCTGCAATAGAATGTATCATGTATTCCATGTTATATACTCGACCAGATATCTCATATGCTTTAAGTGCAACGAGTAGGTAACAATCTGATCCCAATGATGCTCATTAGGTAGTTGCCAAGATTATCCTTAAGTACTTGAGAAGGACTAAGGAATCGTTCTTGGTATATGGAGATCAGGAAGAGCTTGCTGTAATTGGATACATCGATGTTAGCTTCCAGACAGATAACGATGACTTTAGATCACAATATGGTTATGTGTTTTTCTTAAATGGTGGCGTTGTGAGCTGGAAAAGTTCAAAGTAAGAAACAGTTGTCGATTCTACAACCAAGATCAAGTACATTGCTGCCTCAAATGCAACAAAGGAAGCTGTTTGGATCAAGAAGTACATTATTGAACTTGGCATAGTGTCGCTTCCGCGAAAATAAGGTGCCGGCAAAACAGAAGAGTCGCCACCTTTCGTTATTTATCCCTCAGAACGGGAAAGGAAACGATCAGAAAAACCTGACGAAAAGGTATAAGACAAGGTCATCGCAACCATTGTTTGGGTTCGGGAGTCGGTTACGCAAGGGGAAGGTATTAGCACCCCTCACGTCCATCGTACTCGATGGGATTCATGCTTGTTGTGTTTACTGGACGAGTTGGTTTATCTATCTACCTATCAAGGCTGGTCTTAAAAGAAAAGGAAATGACTCGGCAAAGCATCGCGCTTTATGCCTACGTATTCCCATCAGAGAATGAGAAATCAGAGTCAACGTAGTTCGCCTAACTACGGGTTACAGGGAAGGTGGCTCGCCAATACATCAGTATTGTGCCTACGTACTCTCAACAGGTATGAGAGATCAGAGCTTACGTAGTTCGGGATAATACAGATTACGGGGATTCATATTCATCTGTTTTATCGAGTAGGGTTAAACAGCAGTTCCAGCAGTTAGGGACAAAGCCTGTTTGCGGTAGAACTAGGAGTTTAACGACACTCTTTTCTTCAGAAAAGCTTCCTTTGGATTATGGGCCCACGGGGCAAAAATGTTTGAAGTTTGTTTTCTGTCTTTTACGAAAGAAGTGTTTTTTATTGTGTTTGCAATTTCAATCGCACTAGGGACTATGACCCGAGAGTGAATGCGTCGTATGTCACCCAAAGGGTGCCATACTAAACATCCAGACTGTTGAAAAGAATCTCTCCAACAATCCTTTCTCAGATAGCTTAAGGCTCGTAACGTACGAAAGAAATCATTCATGATTACTATATTTTAAGCTGTTTTGAGATGAGAAGAGAACAGGCTCAACTACGGGGAGACTATCAAGTCCTACTGTTGTCATGCCAAGGATTCGTCCTATGGTTGAGGTTTGAAACAGGGAACTCCTAGAAGTTATCATGCATAGGTTTCAACCTAAAGTTCTATCATCACTTCCTTATCAAAGGGAATGAGAGTCCTAAGGGATCATGTCAATGATAAACAGAAACAAATAAAGCATCAGCTTAAACAGTAAACAGTAAACGACTGTAAAATGCATGCCATGCAAGTGAGGGAGGAAATGTGTATGGGGCAGCAGCCTCCACAAGCTCATCTCAACCTCAAGCCAGATATGAATAACTGCAATCATACAGGAAGAAATAAAATAAAGTGCTATCAAGCAAGATAGAATAACAACTGCAATCATACAGAAGAAATGAAATGCTATCAAGCAAAACAAACCACTGGGGCAAGGGAGTTGGGCTCTACCGAATACCCGCAAGCAAAGCCATACAGTAAAAATACAAGCAGAGGGAGCAACTCAACCTCTAGTGCAGTCATGCTCCTAGCTTAAAGTTAGTCTAGATATGAACTTATTCTAATGCATCAAGCAAGTCAAACAAGGCACACCAGCACAGAAAAGGAAACAGACAAGAAAAAAAAGCAGATGATCCCCTCTTTCTTTCAATTCCAAGCTTCAGCTCTTCTGACAGCAATCCAGTCTTCATACTTCAATCACCCTTCAAGGCTATCATTTTCACTAGCAAGTATCAACTTTCTTCTCTAAGCTTTCAATCCATCAAACACAAGTATCAACTTGTTCTCTCTTCCCCAAGCTTCAGCTCTTCAGTCAGTTCCACCTTCAGGCTTCACTCCTAACTACAAGTATCAACTTGATTCCTTCAGGCTCTAAATGCATCCATGTAAGTGTCAACTCATCCTTTAATCCTCAAGCTTCAGCTCTCCACTCAATCTCAACTGAATCCTCTTCATAAGTATCAACTTGTCTTCAAGCTTCAGCTCTCTTTGCTTTTCCAGTATCAACTTGGTCTTCTTCCCCTACAAGCTTCAGCTTCTCAGAGGAATCTTCAATCACCTGGAAGTGTCAACTTCACTATTCAATCCTTTTTCAAGCCTCAGCTCTTCACTCAATCTCCATTGGGTCTTCAAGTATCAACTTGTTCTTCTTGCTCTTCAATCTTCAGCTGCAATGGCAATGCTCAAGGAATCATCCTCTTCCACACTCTTCAATGAAGTCCTCATCTTCAAACTCAAGTCTAACATCTTTCAAGATACTCAAACCAGAAGACAATTGATTTAACAGAATGAGTGGAAATGATAAACAGCTTATTGACAACCAAAGGAAGCCTGTAAGGGTTCATCATTATGAGAGACTGGTTCCCTCAAAGTTCTACTTCCCAGATAAAGCCACTCATCCCTCCAAAGGAGAGATGTGATTATCTTAGAAGGACTTTTATTCATTGGGAGGAATGGAAGCACAAGATGCTTTCCATATTTGTGAAAGAAGTCATTCTAGTTATAAGGCTCTCCCTATGGCTCCTACCTCCTAAAACTTCATCAGACACCTTCAGGCACAAGCAACTCCTAACTCCAAGCAACTTCAAGCAACTTCAAGCCTCCTCACCTTGTCTTCAACTTGTCTTCAATCTCAACCAAAGGCAAACAAAGCAAAACCCTAGTCTAAGGGGACTAAAGAAGTTAATCTATTTGAGTTAGTGCCTTAGAATCATCTAAAACTAGCACCTAAACTAAAATCAAACAAAAATAGGAAACTATCCTATAAATTTCTACAAAAATTCCTAAGGGATCCTAATTCAATTAAGAATGCCTCATACCAAAACCAGGGACTAAATCATATATTAAGCCCTAAAATTAAATCCTAAATCCAAAGGTATCAACCATAAACCCTAAAAATGGAGCTTCTAAAGGTTTCAACCTAAACTACCACCTAGGTTCATCACAAAAATGTGAGAAAAATTCAATCATAGCATACATGTCTAACCTAATCACACACAAAAAATCAAGATCAAAATCATCACCACATGATCACACAAAATTCCACAAAATTAGGTATCAAACATAACCATTTTAATATCAATTAAAATATAAATTTCCCCTAAAATCAGAAAATGCATGAAATGAAAATATTATTTTTCTAAAAACTACTAGGCTCAATCATGAGTATAATGCAAAAAGAATGGGGTTAATTGGATTAATTTTCAATTTTTTATGATTTTATCAAGAACCATGAATAAAATGAAAAAATAATAGAAAATCAAAAGAAAAAGAACAAGCACACGGTGCAGATAGAAATAAAACACAGTTCATACTATGGATTGGGCCACGAGGGGGTGTGGATATCAGTCTTTTCACTAAGCCCAGCATCAGCACTTAAATGAAACGATGCGTTTCATTAATTCAGATCCTTCACAAACTGAAATTAAAACGTGGCCGTTGGATCACTCCTCTAGTCAAAGGTCTCACCACATCCAATGGCTCTAGAGTCATCTCCTACCATTTGAACCTCTGAACTTCGCGCGCAGCTCTGGCCACCACCGGTGGTGCTCCGGTCATCGTCCCCAACCTTAACTCTCTCTAGGATCCTCCATTGCAAATGGTCTATACATGAATCTTGTCCCAAATTTCCTCACGAATTCATTCATGCCCTTTATTCTCTCTGAAACCTCAAGATTCGCCATAACCAAATCTCAACCAAAAATGGTAACATCCTAGATTGGTCACTAATTCTCAAATTAATGGTCTGAAATCATTCCTACACCATTCTACAATGCATCTAACACCCTAATTCACCTTGATTCTACCTAATTCATGATGGAGGAAGAAAGTTACTAACCTGAAAATTCTTGATGAACAGATGCACTAAACCTTCGAATCAAGCTCTACAACCTTCCAGACACGATCAATGGATCCTTTCCTTGCTTTTGTATGCAATAGAACTGGTTGAAAACTCTTGAATCTTGAAACCCGATGGTGAGTTGCAGATGGAAAAATCTGAGCTCAAGAACACCAATCAGCCACGAATTCCTCTTGATTATGATCTGAACTCAATCCCTAGCATCCATGGAAGAAGTTGCAATCAAGAAAATGGATGGAAAGTGAAGAAATTGGTGAAACCGAATTCAGTTGCAAGCTATGCAATTTCAATCTCAATCTATGCTCTCTCCTTCAATCATCACCAACCTTTGCATTGGATCACCTCTAATCAATATATAGATGATGTATGAGTGATCTAGAACCCTCTAGATCCTTCTAATGAGAGTTTCAATCTCTCATGTCATGAGATTTTCAACCATATGCCATGATATGCATAACTCTGCAAACAGCTTGAAATCAATCCCATTCTCCTCCAATTTCTCCCCTAGTGACATTTTGAAAGTGTTTAGCTTGCAAGGGATCTTGCTCATGCCTTGAATTTGAGTTTTGCAAATGTTACTTATGATGTAAGTAACTACTTTTCAAAGCAAGTCCACAAATTAGACCTCAAATCAAAAATGTGGCTGAACCAATGTTCTTAAAATGTTTTCTAGAGTCAAAATGATATATTACATGCCTTGGTTTGGATGTGTAGATTGAAAATATCAATTTCCAACTTTGATTCATTTAACTTATACCCTTATTTTAGGTCATTTTTGCAACTTTGAGCTACAAGTACTTCCAACATCTCATGACCTCTTTAATAGCCTTACAACATCATTTTAAACAAGTTTTATGTTGAACATTTTCCCATTTGAAGCTTGGAAATGGGAGTTATGGCCTTATGCTTGAAATGACCTGTAATCTCCAAATGACCAAAATGCCCTTGACTTGTCAAAGCCATAACTTGAGTTCTACAAATCCTATCAAGGACTTATAGTACTCTATAGAAATCTAATAGGATAAGGAACAACATTCATGTTGACCAAAAGTTCATAGGAATCATCCTTCTTGGGCAAAAGTTTGATGCAAGTTGGGTAACTTTCAAGCCCCCAAGTTCACATACCTCAGATGACCTGTAACTTGTCAAAGTCATAACTTGAGTTCTACAAATCCTATAAAGGACTTCTAGCCCTCAAATTAAGGCTAAGATCAAGCTATGCAACATTCATGTTGGGGGTGGGATGAGATAACAATCACATCTTGAGCTAAACTGCCTTGAAGATAAGGGTCAAACTAGGGGATTTTACACTGTCAAGCCTTAGAAACCCTAGCTTGAAACTTCTCAAACTCTTCAATCATGATGAGTTGACCTTGGAATCATCCTTATAACATCTTAATGCATCAATCCATGATCACATGGCTCTTGGATTAGGTCTCAACCTTCTCCAAATCATCAGTTGACTTAGGGTTGACCCAGTCAAACCCTAATTGCACCACTCATGGCTGAGTCTTCTTAATCTTGCACAATGACCTGTCTAGGCCTCAAAGTGATCCTCAACACTTCTCATGAGCTCTCTCAAGACCTCAAGTCCATCTTCATGGCTTCAGAATCATCTGAGGGTCTTCCCCATAACTCTCAAGTTAAGAGGCACACACTCTTGGTTTCAACCATTCTCTCTGAGGATCTTTTAACTTCTCTGACAAGGATATCAACCCTTGAACACTTGAATAAGCTCCTTAGCTAGCTTCAATGTCTTGTGTAGACCTTGATTGGTAGTCATATCTCTTGATCTCCTGCACACATGTCAATGAAATGCAAATGATAATGCTAATGTGAATGAAATGAAACATAAGCTAGGTGAAGAAAAGTTGGGCAAATTTTGGGGTGCAACAGCTGCCCCTATTCAAGCGGCTTGAACCTGACTGGGTGAGAAGCGAACGGCTCTCAACCAATCAAGGTAAAAGACGGTTGAATACTAACAAACCCAGAAATTTGCCAACTGTACAAGTACACAGTACTCTGATGGGAACAAATCTTCGAAAACTGAAATATTAGCTGCACGGCAACTAGCTGGAGATTTGGTCACACGATAACCGGTAATACATGGTCGATCATGCCATCAGGCATCAGGATTCCTCGAGATTTATCAGGTCACCGATCAAGTTAATCATGCCGTCGGGCATTCAAAGAAACTTTAGGGCGTCAGCCGGACTTCATCAGTAAGTCGAGGATGGAATTCTCAGTCAATCATGAACCAATTGGGGATATCCAACTTCTACCATCAGGCACTATGCATCAGCTGAGAAAACTGCTTCGTCGATACGGTTGGACTTCAATCATCAAGTCTTCGAGGGAAGTTTCAACTTCGCTGCTTAGAAATCTGCTGGGGATTCTGGGGAACTATCAAGTAACTATGCTTCGGGGATCCAGAAATCATTCTAGGTGAGTCATCTCTGCTGAGGACTTCAAGAATCATCTTGAACAAATAACTTCATCGGGGACTTCAAGAATCATCCTGGACTAATAACTCTGCTAGAGATTTCAGGAATCATCCTGAGCAAACACTCTGCCGGGGACTCTAAGCATCAACTTGAGCAACCAACTCTGGCAACTTCACTGGGGATTTCAAGAATCATCTTGAGCGAACGACTTTGCTAGGGAGAATTCAAGAATCAACTTGATCAAACCGTTCTGCTAGGGGAATCCAAGAATCATCTTGAGCAAGCGGCTCCGCGGAGGAACACCTGCAAAACAAGAACAGTAACGACCTAGCTCATGTTTCATATGCATATGCTTTGACAACGATGCAATGCTCCACACGGTGGAAATGCTACGCGTTTTTTTTTATAAATGCTATGCAATCATGCAAAATGCTGCGACCCCGTCAGCAAAATAAATGCTGAAGGGAGAATCCTCCCGTCAAGGAGAAAGAACCACTCTGGTGGGGGAAGGAATCATCCTGCCACAGAGAAAAGGTCACGCCAATCTCAATCGGACTCCGCCTGGGGAAGCAAACTTCAGTTGACTGCTGCAGGGGAACGAAGCTCTACGAGAACCCAGACCTGCTGAGGAAAGCAATGTCAATCACAGAAACACACTGCCTGGCATTCGCATCCGACCTTCCTGGAGGTAACGACTCCGGTGGGGAAATACAGCATCAGCTATTCAACACTCTACTAGGGACGACCAATCATGGCCCGAACTGCTTTCCAAGGACTCGACTCTCTTGGGGAACTGCAAACTCGGCTGGGGAAGAAAGAATCACCCTGCTTGCTAGGGAGAGTACGAATCTATGGGGAATCTCGATTCCGCTGGAGACTTCAGTCTTGAACTATCGAGTGCTGCACACTTCAGTATATGACTCAACTGGGGAGATGCCGACCCTTCGGGGTGTATCTGATTAGGGAGAGAATCTCCTCTGCTTGGGGAGAACATATCAATGCCTACGATCTCACGTTCAGACTCTGCGGGGAGAGGCTGCTGAACTTTGCTGGAGAAGAAGGAATCATCCTGCTTGGGGACACATACGGCGTACTACCTGGTACATGCTACACCTGCACTAACACAAACAAACAGACAAGATACCCTTCTCAAAGGGACCTATCAAGGTTATCATCTTGTGACAATGTTCGAGTAATTCATTGTTTCAACTAGGGCTGGCAATGAACCAAACCAACTCGAAGATAGTTCGGAATTCGACTCGACAATTAAATTGTTGAACTAGGTTCATGAACCAAATGAGTTGAGTATGAGCGAAAAATTAAGTTCGTTAACTAAATGAGCTGAACTTGAACTATACATAGTTCGACTCGTTAGGTTCATGAGTCTACTCGATTACATATGAAAAGAATTATACTGACTTTAAGATTAGGTTTAAATATTTACTTCAAATCTTAGACAAATTTAATCTTCAATTTAGTAGTTTTTGAATTAGACTCTCAAATGTATCTCTTGAAAGTTGTGTAGGTTTTGAATTAGTAGATTTCGAAGATAAAGTTAAATTTCAATATGATAACTTTTATTTTATTTTAATATTTTATTTAAAAAATATATATTTATTTAAAATGTCAAATATACTAAAATATATATATATATATATATATATATATATATATATATATATATATATATATATATATATATATATATATATATATATATATATATATATATATATATATATATATATATATATATATATATATATATATATATATATATATATATATATATATATATATATATATATATATATATTTAAAAAAATAGTTTTTAAGTTCGTGAACCATGTGAGCTGAACCTAATGAGATGAACCTAACGAGTCGAACCGAACTGTTCGTGAACTTATAACGAGTCGAGTTTGAGCTTAAAAAAAAAGTTCGTGTCGAACTCGAACTCGAACTCGAATTCGAACAATTCTTAACGAGTTGAGCCGAGTTGAGGTGAGTTCGACTCGACTCGACTCATTTCCAGCCCTAGTTTCAACAATCAGTGGCCTAGGCCAGTAAGTTTATGTATGCGCATTTTGTCAAAAACATTGGCGTTTTTTTTTCCGCAAACAAAACAGGTAAATGTTAAACAAACACACAGAATTGCTGAATAGTATACATTTTATTGATAACAAACCCCTGAATAGGTAAAAATGTTTTACAACAGAGGCAAACTCCTGGAATGAGGAAGCCGCGCAAAAATAAAAACATAAATATACATCAGTATATACACATGTCGGCAACGAGGCGTAGACGAACGCCATGAGTTGATCCCTCTATGACCCACTCGACTTTGATACTTCTCCGACGCTTCAGCTTTAGAAGAGATTGATTCAGATAAACGACCCTCAGGTCTTCCAAACCACTAAACAATGAAAGTCCACACGCGGAACGCAGTCATTTGCTTTTTCAAATCCCTAACTTTTTCCTGAATCGCCCTTCCGGGTTTTCGATTCACCGGGATACCCTTTTTTGCCAAAGTCGCCCTTCCAGGTTTTCGACTTTGCGGGTGTACATTTTTTTCTTTATATCCCTAATTTTTGCCCGAACCTTTTTCCTTTTTAGCGGTTCGCCGGGATGCCCCTTTTTTGCCTGGATATTCTTTTTCTTTCCAGCGGGTCATTTTTAAGCAAAGTATTTTTTAACTGCGTCCGCATTCACCAGGGATGCAAAATCGTCGCCATCCATCATGGATAACAACAAGGCTCCTCCCGAAAAGACCTTGCCGACGACATACGGACCTTCGTAATTAGGAGTCCACTTGCCCCGGTGATCGGAGTGTAGAGGAAGAATCTTCTTCAAGACGAGATCACCCGTCTGAAAGCTTCTAGGATGCACCTTCTTATCATAAGCTTTCTTCATTCGGCTTTGGTACAGACGACCATATGCAATCGATGCTAACCTCTTCTCGTCCATCAGGATGAGTTGGTTTAGTCGGTTCTTAATCCATTCTGCCTCGTCGAGTTTCACATCAACCAAAACTCGTAAAGAAGGCATCTCCACTTCTAATGGTAGGACAACTTCCATACCGTACACTAAGGAGAAAGGAGTTGCCCTGGTTGATGTACGTACCGTCGTACGATAACCGTGCAGTGCAAATGGCAGCATCTCGTGCCAATCTTTGTAGGTCACAACCATCTTCTGAACAATCTTCTTAATATTCTTATTGGCCGCTTCAACGGCGCCATTCATCTTCGGCCGGTAAGGGGATGAGTTGTGGTGTTCAATCTTGAAACTCTGGCACAGCTCCTTCATCATCTTGTTATTCAGATTCGAACCATTATCAGTAATGATCCGCTCGGGAATTCCGTATCGACAGATGATGTCCCTCTTTATGAATTTAGCCACCACCTGCTTGGTCACATTAGCATATGAGGCTGCCTCCACCCACTTGGTGAAGTAGTCGATGGCTACTAGAATGAAGTGATGACCGTTAGATGCAGTGGGCTCGATCTCGCCTATCATGTCGATGCCCCACATGGAGAACAGCCACGGGGAGGACATTACATTTAATGGGCACAGCGGCACGTGAATCTTATCAGCATAAATCTGGCATTTATGACATCTCTTCACGAATTTAAAGCAATCTGATTCCATCGTCAGCCAGTAGTATCCTGCTCGCAGGATCTTTCTTGTCATAGCATGTCCGCCTGCGTGCGTACCAAATGTGCCTTCATGGACTTCTTCCATGAGCATACTCGCTTCTTTCTCATCTACACATCTGAGTAGCACGAGATCGTGGTTTCTTTTATACAAAACTCCATCAGGATTGAGATAAAAATTTCCAGACAGCCTCCTCAGAGTCTTCTTATCCTGGGTTGACGCTCCCTCAGGATACTCCTTAGTCATAAGGAAGGTCTGGATGTCATGGAACCATGGCTTGCCGTCGGAGGCTTCCTCGATCGCAAAGACGAATGCAGGTCTATCAAGACGAGAAAGGACAATTCTTGGAGCTTCATTCCAAAAATTGACCTTATACATCGAAGCCAACGTGGCTAAGGCATCAGCCATCTGATTTTCAGCTCTGGGCACATGATGGAGTTCCACTCGATCAAAGAACGGAAGCAGCCTTCTGGCATAATTCATGTACGACACCAAATTCGATTGACGAGTCTCCCACTCCCCTTTTATCTGGTTAATCACAAGTGCCGAGTCACCATATACATCTAGGTTCTTGATTCTCAAATCAATTGCTTCTTCTAGACCCATGATGCATGCTTCGTACTCCGCTTCATTATTGGTGACCGGAAACGTCAGTCTCGTAGTGAACGGGATGTGGGATCCGTGGGGAGTCGTGATGATCGCCCCTATGCCACTTCCATAAGAATTAACTGCCCCATCGAATATCAATTTCCACTGGGATTTCCTATCCGGCCCCTCGTCGGGTAACGGTTCATCGCAGTCCTTTGCTTTGAGAAACATGATATCCTCATCAGGGAATTCAAATTTCATCGACTGATAATCTTCGATCGGCTGTTCGGCAAGGTATTAAGACAATACGCTTCCCTTAATGGCCTTCTGGGAAACGTACTGAATGTCATATTCCGTCAACACCATTTGCCATCTGGCAATCCTGCCCGAAAGCGCTTGCTTCTCAAAGACGTACTTGATCGGATCCATCTTCGAAATTAGCATGGTGGTGTGATTGAGCATGTACTGTCGTAAGCGTTTGGCAGCCCAGGCTAGTGCACAACACGTTTTCTCCAGCATCGAGTAACGAGATTCACAGTCTGTGAACTTTTTACTCAAGTAGTAAATGGCATGCTCCTTTCTGCCCGTCTCGTCATGCTGACCGAGAACACACCCCATACTATTCTCAAGAACTGTCAAGTACATGATTAAGGGTAGTCCGGCCACTGGGGGTATCAAGATCGGAGGTTCCTGCAGATACTGTTTTATCTTATCGAATGCCTTATGGCAATCCTCGTTCCAGATAATCGCCTGATCTTTCTTTAGTAGTTTGAACATCGGTTCACACGTGGCCGTGAGCTGAGAAATAAACCTTGCAATGTAGTTTATTCTGCCCAGGAAACCACGAACTTCTTTTTCTGTTTTTGGCACTGGCATTTCTTGTATCGCTTTTATTTTCGCAGGATCAACCTCGATGCCTCTTTCACTCACGATAAACCCCAGTAGTTTTCCGGACCGTACTCCGAAAGTACACTTGTTAGGATTCAGCCTCAACCTGAACTTCCTAAGCCTCTCAAAAAGCTTCAGCAAATTGACCAAATGTCCCTCCTCCGTTTGGGACTTCGCAATCATGTCATCAACATAGACTTCAATCTCATGATGAATCATATCATGAAACAAAGTAACCATTGCTCGTTGGTAAGTGGCCCCTGCGTTCTTCAGACCGAAAGGCATTACCTTATAGCAAAATGTTCCCCAGGGAGTGATAAACGTAGTTTTCTCCATGTCCTCCGGCGCCATCTTGATCTGATTGTAGCCGGAGAAGCCATCCATGAACGAAAACACAGAGAACTGAGCTGTATTGTCGACCAACACATCAATATGAGGCAGCGGGAAATCATCTTTAGGGCTCGCCCTATTCAAATCCCGATAATCGACGCACATTCGTACCTTACCGTACTTCTTCGGTACAGGCACTATGTTGGCGACCCACGGAGGGTAAGTAGTGACCGCTAAGAAGCCAACATCAAGCTGTTTCTGCACTTCTTCTTTGATCTTAACGGCCATATTTGGTCTCGTCCTCCTAAGCTTCTGCTTTACGGGAAGACAATCTTCTCGCAGCGGCAAGTAGTGGACCACGATGTCAGTATCAAGTCCGGGCATATCTTCGTATGACCAAGCAAAGACGTCACTATACTCTCTTAGCATCTCGACCAATCTCTGCTTGACATCACTCTGCAATGCAACCCCTATCCTGACGTTCCTGACAAGTTCTTCAGAACCCAAATTCACAATCTCGATCTCCTCTTCATGAGGCAGAATAACTTTCTCTTCTTGTTTCAACAAGCGGGCCAACTCTTCAGGAAGGTCTTTGTCTTCATCAATCTCTTCTTCGGCTTGATAGATCGGGCAATCAAAGTCGAAGTGAGTCGTAGAAGGTCCAGAGTCGATGTCATCTGCTATGTGGATCCTCCAATAACAAGGGTTAAGCTTAAAACAAGGATATGCAGGTTAGCACAAACCCCATTGCCATTTTATTGTTTTTCAAAACAAATATAAAACAGGAATAACAGAGATCACAATATTTGAATACGAAGAAAAACGCCTTTTGATTTATTGATAAAATGCATGTACATAATCAAACGAGGCCCTGACAATAAAACCACTATGCCCCGGGTAGGACATAGGGTTGTACAATGATTGGAAAAAGTAAATCATTACTCTTCGCTTGTCATCTGGATGATATCCTTGACGGACCAGTTGTTGAGGCTCTCGCCTGGCTTGCTTGGCTGGATCCAAGAGTCTAAGTCACAGTCGCTATCTCCGCTGTCTTCAGACACCATGTTGACGCTTTCAAATATCACCCCGCCACTGGTGAACTGGATCGGCCCTTTACCTCGCGACTGTTGCACCCTAAAATTTGCTCAACCTTATTCCGTGGATTTATGTTTCATTATCATTAGCATTTGCATATAGAGTCATGTACATAGACTAACCATCTGCATAGCATAAGCATAGCAAGCCATTCAACAGGGGACCAATCATTATTTTCATCTCTAGAGGCCTAGCAAGAGGTTATTATCCTAATTCCCCCTATTCAAGTCATCAGGAAAGAATTTGAAAGCAAGGAGTTCAGCAGATCAAGCCTTGAGTCCATCTCCTAGCTGAGGGTATCTGAGGATCAACAAGAGGGTTGTGAGCTGTGGAGTGAAGGTATGGAGAGCATCTAGACCTTATATGAGACTTACAAAGTCATTTGGAGAAGAAAGCAAGTTATTGATGAAAGCACAAGAGCTATAATGGAAGACAGTCAACTAGGGTTTCATCTGGGTCAACCCTAGGTCAACCCTAGGTCAATTGACTGACTTAAGAGGGCATTCAAGTCTATTGGAGAGATGTGGGGATCATCATTTGACATATGAAGAAGTATATGGAGATATGACAAGGAGAATTCAAGAGAAATCAAGGAGAAGAGGAGTTACTAAATTAGGGTTTCTCTGTAAAATCCCCTAGTTTAGGTCAAATTTCCAAGCAAGGTAAGTCAAAATGCTAGCTTCAAATGGCTTCTTGGCCAACATGAAACTTGTAGAGGATCTCAAGACCTTTAATTTGAGTGGTGGAAGACCTCAAGGAGATTTATAGAACTCAAGTTATGGTCCTTGCAAGTTACAGGTCATTTGGGGTGTCTGAACTTTTGTCTGTGAAAGTGACTTGACTTCTAAGCTAGTTTTGCCCCTCAAGGAGATTTCAAATGAATTCTTGGTCAACATAAGAATTGTTCCTCATTGTCTTAGCTTTCTAGAATGGTATAGTATGCCTTCATATGATGTGGAGAACTCAACTTATGGTCTTGACAAGCAAAGGGTATTTTGGGCATTTGTGAATTACAGGTCATTTTAACCTATGTCCAAAACTCATACAAGGAGGCCTCAAATGGAAAAACTTACAACATCAAACTTGCTCCAAATGGGATTTTAAGTCTAGAAAGAGGGTCACAAATTATTGGAGAAGCTCATAGCATGGAGTTGAATAATTGGTCAAAATATGAACTAAAAAGGCTTATAAAGTGAATAATTTCAAAGTGAAAAGTGGTTTGGGAGATTTACAAGTCCAAATGAAGACTTCCAATATATGATTTTGAATGGAAAAACAATTCTAAGAACAATGGTTCACACACTTTTTTGAGTTTAGAAGGAAAAAATGAAGTTATCCATGGTTGCTTACCTTTTAAGAAACATAATCCAAAATGAGCCAAAGTTTGAAAACAAGGGAATGTGCAAGATGGATCTAGAATGTACCATTGGGGTCTATATATTCATGAAAGATGAATTTGGCAAGGGTTGGCCTCATTTGCACCAAGAATTCCACAAAATTTCTCACACTTTTTCATAAAAGTTCCATTCCAAATCTCTCAAATTCTTCATCAATCTTCATCAAGATCAATTCAATTTTACTCCATCATCATCATAGATCATAATTGAAGCAAGGTTTTGGTAGTTATCATCCACTTTCGAGTGCTTTTCTCAAGATCATCAAAATCACAAGTTCAAGTGAATTGCATGATTCAAGCAAGGAACATCCAAAATTGTGCATACAGAATTGAGTATTGAAGTAGTGAATCAAGATCCAAGTCTCAAAAGCTTCATATCTTCCACTTCCATAGCTGTTTTCAAGGTTTCTCATCAGGTAAAATTTCCTTCGATTTGCTTAATTCTGTTGGTTTCACATGATTTTGTTAGTGTAGAATTGATCTAGGTGGTTAGGAGATTAAGCTAGATGAATTTGGAACGATTTGGTGATGGTTAGTGACAGGTGCCATAAACTGTTAGTGTTCATATCTCTTAGATTAGTGCATTATAATTGTGGCTTGATAGCATATGTTAATCTCCATTAGGTGTAGTTTAGTTTAGGTTAAGTCTGAGGAAGAATGGTGAAGGTTCGTATCAGTGCATTTCAATGGAGGCCGGATGTTGATCCAATCGTGTTTGTTGTTGTGGTGAATTTCAAGATAATCTAATGCCCTAGGCTTGTAGAGGAAGGAATTTGGAGTGGTTTTCATGTTCACATCGTGTGGATTGGCTGGGTGTAGAAGGAGAACAGAAGGGTGTAAACCTTGCTCGTGCATGGCTGCCATGGTGTTTGAAACCCTAAGTTTCAGGCCAATTGAAGAAGATGAAATCGTGGCCTTTCATGTTGAGTATGACCTTTGACTGATAGCGTGATCGTGTGGCCTACATTCAATCTGAAATTTGGAGGGAAGGACTTTGGCTCTAAACGCACCGTTTCATTAAATGAAACGGGCGGGCCTGATTGGATTGTGTTATCCCCACCCCCCTAAACCAAGCCCAATGCAATTTCAACGTTATTTTTGATGCTATTCTCACCCCCAGCGCTCTTCTTTTATTTTCATTGATTCTGAGTAATTCTGGGCTTTGTCAAAGGCGCTATCTGCACCCCCATTATGAGGCCCATCCAGATTATAACCGCGCGTAGCTTCTTTTAACACCCCTCCTGCATTTTAACTTCAATTTTATTTTTCTTAATTCCATTATTATTTTACCAATTTTCATAAAATCATAACTAATTCATAAAAATGCTTTTTAATCCATTCTTTTTACAATATTTTCATTAAAATGTCTAGAATATTATAGGAAAAGAAAATTTCATTTTTAGTTTTATTTCATATTTTTTTCATATTTTCTAAATAAATGTCATATTAAATAGTTCATTTCATGCATTATTTTTATGATTTTTGTTCTCTCACATGCTTTAATCTTTTTTTGATCATTCTTTTCATGCTGTTTAGATGAGATGTTAAGCTTGTAGAAATATTTTAGTTCCCATTTTTAGAGGTTAATTTTAGGTGATTAATAAATGCTTGAATATCATGAACAAAACTAGGGTTTTAGGTGACAACTTAGGAGTTTGATTTTATTTCCCTTAGGACTTAGGGTTTAAATAGATTAGTTATGGGACTATATGGGCTATGGGTAGCTATTAGATCCCTTAGAGAACAGTTAGGATTCCCCTACTGCTATTATTACTGTCTGTATATCTGTTGTTTGGTGTGGTGTGCCCTCTGGGGTTTATTGATTGTTTGTATGGGTATTGGGTTTGTCTGGGGCCCTGGGGAAGCTGAAGATTTGTGAAGATGAAGCTATTGGAGATTCAAAGATTGAAGATCAACTGTCAGAGTTGAGGAGAAGTTTCTTGCTGGCAGATGCTGAGGAGATTAGGGTTTAGGAGCTAGGCAGAGCTCTAGATTAGAAATTTTGTTTCTCAAACATGGATTGCCTTGTCTGCATCCATTCTTCTCTGTGATTCAGAGTCTCTCTAAGACACTCACCCCCTTCCTTTGGAAGGCTTGGTGATAGCATCTATGAGATAGAACTCTTGAGAGAAAATGTCTCTTGTGTTAGAAGCAGTCTGTTCACCACCTTTGGTAGTCAGCTGATTGCTTAACACCCATTCACTCTTGTGACTGATCCCTCATCCTGGAGGTTTGAGCTTGAAGAAAAGCCATTGCAGATGGAAGACTGATGATCAAAGCCCTTATCTGAAGGCCATGAAGATGGAGATTGATGCTTGTTGAAGCCTGTAGCTGATTGGAGGTTACTTGAAGCCAGTTGTTGATTCAGAGCTGCTGATGCTGTTTATTTCTTTTGCTGTATTTCATTTGTTGATGTATTGATTGGTTTTCTGAACTGTATTGTTTGCTGTTTACCCTGTTGGGTTGAAAGTGAATCCTGTTCACTTTTGCCTATTGTTTTCTAGGTTCGAGGTTGAGTGGGACTCCCTTGCCTCGCTTGTACTGTTGCATCCATGCATTTTACTGCTTTACTGTATATATCTGATATTGTTTCTGTTTCTGCCTATCCCGTAGGATCTCTGTTTCTCTCTGTGCAAGAGAGGAGCATGATAGACACTAGGTCTTAACCCATGCATGATAACATTAGGTTAGTTTGTTTCCCTTCGCAACCGTAGGTTAGAGTTCTGTCTCTTTCTTTCTCGAAACAAACAAAAAAAACACATAAAGATTTCAAACACAATAAAAGACACTTCTTCCGTAAAAGAATGTGAACTCATCAAGACGTCATTTTTGTCCTCTTGGACTGTTAATCAGAAAAACCTTTTTCAGAAGGAATAAAATCAACCAAGACAAGCCTGTGTCGTACGTGGCCCGAACTACGTTTGCTCTGATCTTTCATGCTGTATGAAAGTACGTAGGCATAGGATGCGATATCCTAGCGAGCAACTTTCCCCTCCTTTCCCGTAGGTAGGCGAACTACGTTGACTCTGATTTCTCGTTCCAGACGGGAATACGTAGGCATAAAGTGCGATACTTTGCCGAGTCATTTTTTTATTATTTTCATTTTATTTTCTTTTTAACCCTCGACCTATAGTTTAGATAGAATAACAATCCATACCCGAAAACAAGCGTGGATCCCGTCGAGTACGACGGACGTGAGGGGTGCTAATACCTTCCCCTTGCGTAACCGACTCCCGAACCCAGGTTTTGGTTGCGATGACCATACCTTTCCCGTGTTGTGCGAGGTTTACTCTGAGCGTTTCCTTTCCCTCCCGTGGGATAAATAACGCACGGTGGCGACTCTTCTGTTCAGCCAGCGCCGATTTTCGCAGTAGCGACAGCTGGCGACTCTGCTGGGGATCCAACGTCCCCTGGCTGCTAAGGACTGCGATGGTTCTTATGCATTTGGGATCCAACGTCCCTTGAGAGAGTCAATCCTAACGCTTGTTTTCCCGTCGAGGATTTTGTATGGAGTTATTTTATATTTCTAACCCTGTATTTTTCAGCTTTGAATATTGATTATTATTGCTGTATCCGGGGTGTGACGGGTGTTCTGATATTGAGAGATAAGCCGGACCTGGGCTTGAGTGCACCTAGAATTAGAGTAGAAATTAGTGGGCGCCCGCTTGCTTTGCTTGCTTCGGTGTCCCATGAAATCTACACTCAGACGAGGTTCCTCTGGTTGGCCTCCTGCCCCTTCCTTTGGTTGGCGTGGGTTGCTGGTTAGTTGGATTGTCGACTCTGGGGACCGATCATTTGGAAGTTGGCTGAGTGAGGCCTCTTCAGGATTTGATGATGCCACTCCTTCTGGGAATCGTATCATCAACCCTGAAAGTCTGTGACGCCGACGACCGCATAGGATGCCGTACCTTGTGCCAGTTATAGGGCCACCCACCTGTGAGGGGATTCAGGGTTATGCAGGTAACTAGACCTTCAGACTACCGGTTATTTCTTGATCAGAGATCCTGGTTATTTATGGAGAGTTATGAGGTCTGTCAGAGACCATTTGAAGATATGTTCTGAGATCTGTCAAAGACCAGTTGGAGAGTCATGAGGTCTGTCAGAGACCAATTATGGAGGTGATTTGAGGTCTATCAGAGACCAGGTGGAGTTATGGTTTGAGGTCTGTCAGAGACCAGTGTTGGAGTTTTATTTTAGGTCTATCTGAGACCAGGGTTTGATGACTTCTGGACGGTCTATTTGAGACCTTTCTTGATTGGGTTTAGGCTATTCAGCTGCAGCTTTGGTCCCTGTTGAATGTTACTTGCATTGCATCCCTGCATATACATTATCATTTGCATTTCACTAACGTGTGTCTGTGCTGCAGGTGCATTTGCATTTCCCTAGTTCTAGTGCCCAGATTTCTGAGTATTTGATCATGACTAGCCTACGGAGAACGGTTGCTTACAAATTGCCTACGCCTGATATTGTTCCTCTACTTGGGTTGATCTCTCTTGCTGATGAGGGTGTTCGAAGGAGTTTCCGGATGAGCTATGGTAGATTATTGAGATTGGTGTGCAAACCTACAGAGGTAGAGTTAGATGGGCTGTATGCTTTGATGCAATTCTACGACCCTGCTTTGAGGTGTTTTACGTTCTCCGATTTTATTATGGGACCAACCTTGGAGGAGTACGCTGAGTATGTTGAGCTGCCTGTGCAGAACCAGGTTCCATTCGTTCATTATGATGCCAAACCCAAGCCGGAGGAATTGGCAAAAGCCTTGCATGTTGATGCTTCTGAACTTGTGACTACTGTTTCCCGTGGAGTTCCAGGCTTCTCATTTCAGTTCTTAGTTGGTAAAGCCCAGGAGTACGCCAAGAATGGGTGCTGGGTTGCTTTCAATGCTGTGTTGGCCTTGTGCATTTATGGCATAGTACTGTTCCCCAATATACCGGATTTTGTGGACTTTGATGCTTTCTACTTGTTTGCCGCTGGTAATCCTGTACCTACTTTACTCGGAGATCTCTACCACTCACTGCATTATAAGAATGAGAAGGGAAGAGGGAAGAATGTTCATCTGTGTGTGCCCTTATTGAGTATATGGTTTGAGAGTCACCTTCCTAAGAGAGGATCTGCTGCAGAGACTACAGTTCCAGTTGGTTGGCCAGAACGCTTGATGAGGCTATCGTCGGAAGATATGGAGTGGTTTGATAGAGACCTGTTGGGATCGGAGCTCATCTTCAGTTGTTCTGGTTACCCTAATGTGCCATTGATAGGAAGAAAAGGGTGTATCAATTACAACCCGTCTCTATTCATTCGCCAGTTCGGATATGCGCTAAAGAATCCACCTCAGGAGGAGGAAGTACAGGAATCTCTGTACTTCACTGGAGATTTGAAGGGGGAGTTGTTAGCCAAGTTGCGACATGCCTGGACGCGTATTAATCGCAAAGGGAAGCCGTTGTTAGGAAAGAATGACTGTCAGGCCTATGCACCTTATAGAGCTTGGATTCAAGAGAGGGCTAGTCAGTTGAAGATGCCGTTTCCAGATGCACCAATTCTTGATCCTATTCCGGTAGAAGAGCCGACTACTGTTTCTAGAGAAGCATATGAACAGGTTGTGAAGGAGAAAGAAGCCTTGATGAAGATTAACGAAGGGTTAGAGCAAGAGTTAGCCCAGGCACGCAGCGAGAAAAACAAGGCCGTATATGCTTTCCAACAACAGATTGAGCTAGTAAACAGGTTAGGAGCTGAGTTGACTGAGGAAAAGAAAAAGCGCGAACGTCTGGGGCAAGAGTTCAGAAGCTCCCATGACATGCTGGAAGCCAAAAAGAAGGCGCTCGACGCAGCACACCGAGAGATATCTTCTTGCAACAAGACTTGGAATGCTACACTCACCAACAACAAGAAGAGGGAAGATAAGCTGAAGCAGCAAATTTCCGACCTCGAGGAGAAGTTGAAGTCTAGCATCAAGAAATGTGAGGAGGAAGTGATGAACCGGTATAGTGTCCAGCATGCACTGAACAAGGCAATCAAATCCAGAGATGAAGCAGTGTCCCAGAAGCGAAAGTTAGAAGATTGCTTCGGAGAAGCAACATGGGAAGAAACTGCTGAAGACGTACGACGTGTCCTTAAGAAGAGAAACCAGCTTGTTGAAGGGCTGCTTGATCGACCAAGCCATCCGGAGACCAAGAAGTTGATAGAGGAGTACCAGACTTTCGGGAGGATCTGATCATTCCATTATTTGTATGCTTTATTTGCATAGTTGCTGACCATCACCAGGATTGTTGGTTGAGGTCATGCCATCTTTGTACTCTCAGTGATATTGTACCCTGGGCTGATTGATTCTCTCTGTTATATATGAGGCTTTCTATGATTCAGCTCCGGTATTCCTATTGTCAACACTGTCACCGCACCGGCACCTTCGCACTAGAACTGGGAGAATGAACTTCCCTAATGCACAGACACATCGCATTGCATTCATATTCATATTGCATAACAGGTAATCTATGAATGGTGTCTTATCTCTTGCTCTGTATCAGGTACTTAACAGGATTCCAGATCAACATCCGCACCGCTATTCTACACGATCCAACTGTCGGAAAGTCATGGACCAGATTCAGAACGAGATGCAGGATGTACGCGAGAAGCTCGCCCTCTTCATGCAGACCATGGAGGCTATAGCAAAAGGGCAAGAGAATTTGCAGGCCATGGTCCAGCCTCTGTTGGCTCGCAACGCTGGTCATGGTAACGAAGATCATCAGTCTGTCCGGGTTGATACTGCTCATGGAGATGGCACTCCAACGCCAGTGGCTCCGCCTGTCGTCAATGTGAATGCTGCTAACGTCAACAACGCTACCGCTGCTGTGAATGGTAACGTCGGAGGAGGAAATGAAACTGCTGTCCACAACGCTGGGCTGGGTGATGTCAATGTGGGAGATAATCTCGGAGGCAATGGCTTTGTCAACGCTGGGTTCGGATTCAACGATCAGGGATTCGACAATACTGGCAAGTATGGCTTTAATGCTCAAGGCTTTGGGCAAGATGGTTATGGTATGGGCAATCAGGGCTACGGAGGTTTTGGAAACGGAAACGGTGCTGGTTTTATGGCTGGAGGTCCTGCTGGAGGTGTTCAAGGGTATGGCAACAGAGGCCGAGTTCCGGGGATGAATCAGGTCAGAGCTGGACGTAATAATGCGTATGATGGATACGGGGCTGGAAACGGTATGTGGCAAGAGGATCAGCAGGAAGACGCCTTCTCTGGAGGGGGCTTTGAAGGGCCGATGGATGATTCTCAAAAGATTAGAATGCTGGAAGAGCAAATGAAGGGAGTCCTAAACCAGAGTGCTGTGGGTCTGGACATGGCAACAATGGGCTTGGTACCTGGGCTGAGGGTGCCAATCAAGTTCAAAGCGCCTGCGTTCGATAAGTACAAAGGAGATACATGCCCGAAAGTGCATGTACGAGCTTATTACAGAAAGATGTCTGCATACTCCACTGACGAAAGAATGCTCATGCATTTCTTTCAGGATAGCCTATCGGGTCCTTCCTTAGAGTGGTACATGGGGTTGGAGCCCACTGATATCAAGACTTGGAAGCAATTAGCAGAGGCGTTCGTAGCCCATTACAAATATAACAGTGACCTGGCACCCAATCGGGTCCAGTTGGCCGGGCTTTCGCAGAAGAAGGGGGAGAGTTTTAAAGAATACGCGCAAAGGTGGCGCGATATGGCTGCCAGGGTCCGTCCTCCTGTGGAAGATAAAGAAATGAACGACATGTTTGTTGGCACATTCACCGGGCTGTTTCATGATATGCTGTTTCATACGTCTCTGGCTAGTTTTTCAGATCTGATTTTGATGGGTGAAAAGATTGAGCGGAACATTAAGCAAGGGAAGTTCCAAGTCGATGAATCAACTGCATCTGGCAGTAATAGGAAAGCTTATGGTGGGCGCCGTCAGGGCGAAGCTAGCGCGGTATTTGGAGGCCGAGGCCGAGGCCGAGGCAGGGGAAGAAATCAATATCGTCAGCAGCAGCAAGTGTCGAGTGTCACCATCCCGTATCAACAACAACCAATTCAGCAACAACAACAGGTTCAGCAGCAACCAATGCCACAGCAGCAGCAGCCTCAGCAGGGGGCACAGCAAGCTCAGAGAAAATTCCAGGGTGGTAAGCCGAGAAGGGTGTTCGAGAAACCTCCCTCTAACTATGCTGATTTATTGCAGACCTTGTTGGGATTGAATCTGGTAGAGAAAAGAACCTTGGCACCGATAACGGGAACTCCCCCGTTCGGCTATGATGCAAATAGGCGCTGCGAGTTTCATTCTGGGGCCCCGGGCCATGATATAGAAGGTTGTCATGCTTTTAAGCACGTTGTGCAGGATCTCTTGGACAACAAGTCTATCAACTTCGGAACGACCGGTGCGAATATAGTCCAGAAACCCATGCCTAATCATGGGGCGAACGCCGTGCTGACTGAGGAAGGTCTGAATCTGATTATGAATGTTGAGGATTTAAAGACGCCGCTGAGCGAAATAAAAAGCCGACTGTTGCAAGGAGGTGTTTACCCGGGTTGTAATGAGTACTGCTTAGATTGTTGGGCCCTGTCCGGGGGGTGTGAGGATTTGAAGAAAGGCATTCAGGCCTTAATTGATGAAGGTATATTGCAGTTTGATCGAACAGCAACTGATGAGCCGGCAGGGGCAGTAGTGGATAATCAGAGTGATGTTGCCACAGTGACAATTCCTAGGAAGACGATCACTATTTCAGCACCAGCTCAGCGACCACCGATTACTATAACTAAAGCCGGGCCAATTCCGTATGAGAACACGAAAGCAGTCCCATGGTCGTATGGGCTGGAGGTGTATTGTGATGGGATTAAGATCGATGTCAACAAGAAGCCAGTGGAGATGGTGGATAATGTTGTTGGTTCAGGAGGCATGACGAGGAGTGGCAGGATCTTTATATCTCCTGAAGTGGAAGCCGAAAGGCTAGCGAAAGGAAAGGGGAAAGCGGTTGAGAATGTTCCGGTACAAGCAAGTGAAAAAGAAGCAGCATCGAAAGATGTAGAGGAATTCATGCGCTTGATTCGGAAAAGCGATTATAAAATTGTGGAGCATCTGCAGCAAACGCCATCCAAAATATCTATTCTGTCATTGCTGTTGTGTTCAGAAGCCCACAGGAACGCTTTGCTGAAAGTCCTGGACACTTCTTTTGTACCACAGGATGTCTCCGTGAACCAGCTAGAAGGAGTATTGGCACACGTAAATGCAGGCCACAGTCTGGGCTTTACTGATTTCGACTTGACTCCGAAAGGAAGGGATCATAATATGGCATTACATGTGTCTGTTGAGTGCAGAGGGTCGACAATGTCGCACGTATTGGTTGACACCGGGTCGTCTTTGAACGTGCTGCCTAAGAAGGCTATGATGAAGTTGGATGTTCGAGGGATTTTGTGTACACCCAGCGATTTGGTAGTCAGAGCATTTGACGGCACGCGGAGAACAGTCTTCGGATCGATTACCTTGCCTCTGCAAGTGGGGCCGGAAGTGTTTGCAACGGAGTTTTATATCATGGATATACAGCCTGCGTACAGCTGCTTGCTGGGAAGACCTTGGATTCATGGGGCGGGGGCTGTCACGTCAACCCTGCATCAGAAGTTAAAGTATATGGTCGGAGACAGTGTAGTCACCGTGTGCGGAGAAGAAGACATCCTGGTCAGCCATCTATCTTCGTTTAAATATGTGGAAGTCGACGGGGAGATCCACGAGACGCCATGCCAGGCATTCGAAGGTTTGCGCATTAAGGACAAGAGTCCCGGGCCAAGCAAAGTGCCAGAGATAGCTGTTTCTTCGTATAAAGAGGCTCAAGCGCTAGTGAAGGCAGGAGAAGCCACGGGCTGGGGCAAAGTATTGGACATTCCGGTGAAAATGGACCGGTTCGGACTGGGGTACCGACCGTCGTCATCAACTCCTTCCGTGGGGGCCCCTCATTTCAGAAAGTCAATCACCATCTCTGCCAGTGGAGTATGCCATGAATCTGTCAATGCTGCTTCAGAGTCCGATGAAGGGGACAGCGACTGTGATATGGATGCCTGGATTCAGCCAAGCACGCCAGGACAAGGACTGTGCAACTGGTCTATTCAGGAGCTTGTTCCTGTGACTTTTAAACAGTAATGCTTTGCTTTATTAATTGTTGAATAATCTGATGTCTTGCCCGGGGCATCAGGATTTGCTTAGGGCTGTGTTGTTATAAACATTGCTTCGTTAATCATTAAATAAATGGCGTTTTTTTCATGTGCAAATACTGTAATCCCTGTCTTTCTTGTTTTGTATTTTTCAATAAAATGGCAACGTGGTTATCCGCTTTATACGCATTTTGAAGCACTTAACCCTTTCTTTTGCAGGATAACATTTTCAGATGACATCCTTGAACCACCTATGACTCGTCCCGACTTCGAGCACCCGGTATTCCAGACCGAAGAAGAGGTTGTCGAAGATAGCGACGTTCCTGAAGAACTGTCTTGGTTGGTGAAGCAAGAGGAAAGAGCCATTCTGCCTCACGACGAGGTTATCGAGGTTATCAATTTGGGGTCGGAAGGGGTTGAGAAAAATATTCGTATCGGAGCCGCACTGCAGAGTGATATCAAGCGAAAACTGGTTGAAATGCTCCGAGAGTATAATGATGTATTCGCTTGGTCGTATCAAGATATGCCAGGGCTCGATACAGATATGGTTGTGCATCGCCTGCCACTGAAAGAGGATTGCCCGCCTGTCAAACAAAAACTTCGCAGAACTCGCCCAGATATGGCAATGAAGATCAAAGAGGAGGTTCAGAAACAGTGGGACGCTGGTTTCCTGGCTGTGACGAAGTATCCCTCATGGGTTGCTAACATCGTACCAGTGCCAAAGAAAGATGGCAAGGTTCGAATGTGCGTGGACTATAGAGATTTGAATAAAGCAAGCCCAAAAGACGATTTTCCACTTCCTCACATTGACATGTTAGTGGATAATACTGCTCAATACTCTGTATTCTCCTTCATGGATGGCTTTTCAGGCTATAATCAAATTAAAATGGCGCCAGAGGATATGGAGAAGACTACTTTCATAACGCCTTGGGGAACATTTTGCTATAAAGTGATGCCCTTTGGTTTGAAAAATGCTGGGGCAACATATCAGCGTGCGATGACAACTCTCTTTCATGACATGATGCATAAAGAGATTGAAGTTTATGTTGACGATATGATTGCCAAATCCCAGACGGAGGAAGAGCATCTGGTGAATCTGTTGAAGTTGTTTAAAAGGCTTAGGAAGTTCAGGCTGAGGCTGAACCCTAACAAATGCACCTTCGGGGTGAGATCGGGTAAGCTCCTGGGGTTCATAGTGAGCGAAAGAGGAATAGAGGTCGATCCTGCTAAAATAAAAGCGATTCAAGAAATGCCGACGCCTAAAACAGAGAAAGAGGTGCGCGGGTTTTTGGGGAGATTGAACTACATTGCTCGGTTCATATCTCATCTAACTGCCACGTGTGAACCATTATTCAAGCTGTTGAAGAAAGATCAAGCTGTAACGTGGAACGATAATTGTCAAAAGGCGTTCGATAAAATAAAGAAGTATCTGCAGGAGCCTCCTATATTGATACCCCCGGTGGCAGGGAGACCCTTGATAATGTATTTGACGGTTCTTGAGGGAAGCATGGGTTGCGTTCTCGGTCAACACGACGAGACGGGGAGAAAAGAGCATGCAATTTACTATTTGAGTAAGAAATTTACGGACTGTGAATCTCGATACTCAATGCTGGAGAAAACTTGTTGCGCGCTAGCCTGGGCCGCCAAGCGTTTGAGGCAGTACATGCTGAATCATACAACCATGCTCATCTCGAAGATGGATCCAATCAAATATATATTCGAAAAGCAGGCGTTGTCAGGTAGAATTGCCCGGTGGCAGATGATCTTGACTGAATACGATATTCAATACGTCTCGCAAAAGGCAATAAAGGGGAGTGTGCTGGCTGAGTATCTGGCGGAGCAGCCTATTGAAGAGTACCAATCAATGAGATTCGATTTTCCTGACGAGGATATCATGTATCTCAAGATGAAGGATTGCGAAGAGCCGTTACCAGACGAAGGACCAGAGCCGGGGTCCAAATGGCAGATGATATTTGATGGAGCTGTGAATGCTTACGGTAGCGGAATAGGGGCAATTATCACTACGCCGCACGGGTCGCACATCCCGTTTACTGCCCGATTGACCTTTGATGTTACCAACAATGAGGCCGAATACGAAGCTTGTATAATGGGGCTTGAAGAAGCCATTGATTTGCGAATCAAACATTTAGACGTATACGGAGACTCAGCTCTGGTAGTGAATCAGATCAAAGGGGAATGGGAGACACGTCAGCCAAATTTGATACATTATATGAATTACGCAAGGAGATTGTTGCCTTTCTTCGACAAGGTTGAATTGCATCACGTGCCGCGGGCAGAAAATCAAATGGCTGACGCCCTTGCTACCTTGTCTTCCATGTACAAGGTCAATTTCTGGAACGAAGCTCCCCAAATCACTATCTCTCGGTTGGACAGGCCAGCTTATGTATTTGCTATTGATGAAGCGTCTGATGGCAAACCGTGGTATTTTGATATCCTTAATTTCCTGAAGAATAAAGAGTATCCGGCTGGGGCATCCAGTCAAGATCAGAAGACTCTCAGGAGATTAGCGGGTAATTTCTACTTGAACCCGGATGGCGTCTTATACAGAAGAAACCACGACCTGGTGTTGTTGCGTTGTGTAGACGAGAAAGAGGCAAAGCTTCTCATGGAGGAAATTCACGAAGGTGCATTTGGCACGCATGCTGGTGGGCATGCTATGACGAGAAAACTGCTGCGGGCAGGTTACTTTTGGCTGACGATGGAAACTGATTGTTTCAAGTTCGCGAGGAAGTGCCACAAGTGCCAAATATATGCTGACAAAATACATGTGCCTCCGAGTCCTCTGAATGTGATGTCATCTCCATGGCCATTCTCGATGTGGGGAATCGATATGATCGGAAAGATTGAGCCGACGGCTTCTAACGGGCATCGGTTCATCCTAGTAGCAATCGATTATTTCACCAAATGGGTGGAAGCAGCGTCTTACGCAAATGTAACGAAGCAAGTGGTGGCTAGATTCATCAAGAGAGATATCATTTGCCGATATGGGATTCCCGAGCGGATAATCACGGATAATGGTTCTAATCTGAACAACAAAATGATGAAGGAGCTCTGTCAGAATTTCAAGATCGAACATCACAACTCCTCCCCTTACCGACCCAAGATGAATGGCGCTGTCGAAGCGGCCAATAAGAATATCAAGAAAATCGTCCAGAAAATGGTGGTGACTTATAAAGATTGGCATGAAATGCTACCTTTCGCTTTGCACGGTTATCGTACGACGGTACGCACATCAACCGGGGCAACACCGTTCTCGTTGGTATACGGAATGGAAGCGGTATTACCATTGGAAGTTGAGATCCCTTCTCTGAGGGTATTGCGAGACGTTCAGCTGGACGAGGCAGAATGGGTAACGAATAGATTGAACCAACTGAGTTTGATGGATGAGAAGAGGCTAGCTTCTCTGGCATACGGTCGTTTGTATCAAAGACGAATGAAGAAAGCGTACGACAAGAAAATACTTCCGCGAAGCTTTCAGACCGGCGACCTTGTGCTGAAAAGGATTCTCCCGCCGCAAGCAGATCACAGGGGCAAGTGGACCCCCAATTACGAAGGGCCATACGTTGTCAGTAAGGTCTTTTCAGGAGGAGCTTTATTGTTGTCCACCATGGACGGGGAAGACTTTGCGTCACCTGTGAATTCGGACGCGGTTAAAAAATACTTTGCTTAAAATAGACCCGCTGGACAGAAAAAAAGAGAGTCCAGGCAAAAATGGGGCATCCTGGCGAACCAAAAAACAGAATGAAAGGTTCGGGCAAAAGTTAGGGATAAAATTGAAAAAATGTACACCCGCGAAGTTGAAAACCTACACTGGGCGGCTTCGGCAAAAAAGGGTATCCCGGTGAACTGAAAACCCGTAAAGGGCGGTTCACGCAAAAGTTAGGGATGAGAAAAGCAAATGACTGCGGTCCGAATTTGGTATTCAATGAGCATCAGTGCGGGAGAATATGTTTGAGAATTAGTTATCGAACACAACCTCTTCAGAAGTAGGGATACCGGGAAAGTATTAGAGTCGGACGAGTCATGGGAGGATCAGTTCGTGGTGTTCATCTGCATCCAGTTGCCGACATGTGTACAAAATTTAATTTGTCAATATTTATGCTTCTTGTGAATACTTGCATACTTGTATATTTGCTTTGCGTATCTTCCTCTTTTCAGGAGTTACATCCCGTGTACAAAAACTCCGCCCATTCAGGGGCCCAATCAATGAAAATGTGTTATTCAGTACTTGATGCCTGTTCTTTACTGTTTTGCGCATGATAAAACGCCTAAGTTTATTGAAGCTAGCATGAGTATAACATTACTGGCCCTTGCCAACAATTGTTAAAGCTTTGAATTTACTGAGTGTAACGTCACTAACCTGAATCGATTTGATTGCACAGGCTTGTCGGGTCTTGTTTGTGTTGTTGCAGGTTTCATAACTATACGAAGAAGAGGATCAAAAGATTGCAATAGTGAAAGGCTTGATCCCCACGCAGGTCATGCATGTTATTCCTGAAGAAGGATAGAATTCCCCAGCTAGCCGTAGCTTATCCGAAGGACGTGCTCCAGAGAAGTTACTCGTCCTCAGCAGAGTTTAGTGATTCTGAGATCGTAAGGCTGTATTCAGACAGGTTCATCTCCCCCCGTAGGGTCAAGCACTCTCCCCCAGTGGAGTCAGTTAATTTTCCCCGAGAGAATCATCCCATCCCCAGCGGAGTTCTCTTTTCAGTAAATGTTCTTTCCTTCCAGTGGAATTCGAAGGTCAAGACTCTCCAAAGCAGAGTTGATGGCGGTTCCTGTCATTTATTTTGTCAGAGATACTGGTGATATCGGTTCACGTTCCAGCAGAAGGTCTGAGCATACCGTGCACATCTGTTATTCTCCAGCAGAATCATATTCCCCAGCAGGGGTTACTTCAGCAAGACGTGTGGTTTGAGTTCCCAACTTCCCAGCAGGGTCGACTTCACTCTTCCAGCATTTATTTTGCCGGAATAATTTTGTAGCATCAGGCTATCCCCGGCAAGTCAGCGTTATCCTTCCAGCATTTATTTTGCTGAAGCAGTTTCTGTACTCTAGTGGTTCAGGTGGAGAGAGCTTTTGCTCAAATAAATTACTAAACAGTCAAGATCTCGGCAGGAGATATTCAATAACAATGTCAGTTTCGGCGGTATTCCCCCACAGAGTTATCGTGATAAAACTCTCTTTGTCTCCAGCAGAGTCATTCATGCAAATGTATCTTATTTTCCCCAGCCAGAGTGGCCAGGATAAGAATCTCCTTATTCCTAAGCAAAGTTCGTTTGTCATCAACGAGTCGCATGAATCAGAATTTCAGAGACCACCGCCGGTTATCAGAGCAGGCGTCCGATAGTTGGTTTTCAGACATCCCCCAGTAGAGTTCATCTCGAAGTCGCTGTCACGTCAGTGCTGAGCAGTTTGTGGGTAAGGATCATTGAAGAATTAAGTCCTGACGTGAGCCATTTACTCCTAGAATGACGGGATTTCTTCAGAAGTGGGCATCCTAACATGGACAGGTCTATTTCCTCAGGTTGACAATATGTGCTAGTCCTAACGTGGACAGATTTGATTTCTCGATATTGATCGGATAGGAAATCCTGACGTCGACAAAAGATTGGTTACTCTTCGTGTTGGTATCCTGACGTGGATCATTTTGTTTTCGGCAGATATCTTTATTCGTAATGGTGAAATGTGCGTCCTGACGTGGACAAGTTTGTAGTTCTTTGTGATGACAAGATACAAGAATCCTGACGTGGACAAATTTATCCTTCTTCGTGTTGTTGGCAAAGTGTAAGTCCTAACGCGGATATTTCCCCAGTGAGTCGAAGGTGTGAGTCCTTACGTGGACAAGTCTTATCTCCTCAGTGAGTCGAAGACGCCTGAGTCCTAACGTGGACAAATCAAGACGAGATCAGTGTCCTAACGCGGGCAGATCAAAGAGATTATTATTCCTAACGTGGAAAGATGTAGTCCTTACGCGGACCTATCAACAGAAGTGATTCCTAACGTGGAAAGACGGAGATTCCTAACGCGGAAAAGATGGAGTCCATACGCGGACGTGTCAGAAGATAGTTTCCTTACGTGGAAATGACAGTATTCCTAACGTGGAAAGAAGAGAGTCCTTACGTGGACAGATTAAGATGGCATTCCTGACGTGGAAAGATTGAGTCCTGACGTGGACATATCAAGGTTTGATTCCTAACGTGGAAAGGTCGGAGTCCTTACGTGGACATATCAAGAGCATTCCTTACGTGGAAGAAAGATGGTTTCCTGACGTGGAACGATGAATTTATTCCTTACGTGGAAAGAAGTTGGTGTTCCTTACGGGGAAAGATTGAGTCCTTACGCGGACATATTGAGGTAGATTCCTTGCGGGGAGATAAGAGCATCCCTTACGTGGAAGAAAAATGGTTTCCTTACGTGGAAAGACGAGTTTATTCCTTACGTGGAAAGATTGAGTCCTCGCGCGGACATATCAAGATTGATTCCTAACGTGGAAAGAAGAAGATTATTCCTGACGTGGAAGAAATTGAGGTCCTTACGTGGACAGATTCAAGAAAAGTGGAATTCCTTACGTGGAAAGATCGGAGTCCTAACGCGGACATGTCAAGTGGTATTGGAGTCCTTATGTGGACAGATTGATGCAGTTCTCCTTATGTGGAAAGAAGATTGCTTCCTAACGTGGAAAGATAAAAGCGTTACTCCTAACGTGGACGATGTGATTCCTATCGTGGACAGGTGTTACTCCTAACGTGGAAGAGTGTTATTCCTAACGTGGACAATTCAGTTTACGGAAATGCAGATGAAGTATCCCCAGCGGAGTTGCCGAGATTTTTTCTGGGTTGACAGTAAGTGGAGTCCTAATGTGGACAAGTTTTAGTTGAGATTTCTTCGTATCGACGACAGACAGAGTCCTAACGTGGACAAGCAAGTAGTCTGGTATGACAAAATCCTCTTCAGAACGATGAAGACAATCCCCAGCACGGTCGCGCAAGATCAGTGGGTTATCGTGACAGTCAGATTCAGCTGACGAATGTCATTTCGCAAGCAGGAGCGCAGTTTATTTCTGCGGTTGGCAAATTTCTGGTTTCACTAGTATTCAAGCGTCTCGTACCGCGAATGTCTGAAGGCTCCGGGCTCTTCATCCAATCGGGTCCAAGTCGCTTGAATAGGGGCAGCTGTTGCACCCTAAAATTTGCTCAACCTTATTCCGTGGATTTATGTTTCATTATCATTAGCATTTGCATATAGAGTCATGTACATAGACTAACCATCTGCATAGCATAAGCATAGCAAGCCATTCAACAGGGGACCAATCATTATTTTCATCTCTAGAGGCCTAGCAAGAGGTTATTATCCTAATTCCCCCTATTCAAGTCATCAGGAAAGAATTTGAAAGCAAGGAGTTCAGCAGATCAAGCCTTGAGTCCATCTCCTAGCTGAGGGTATCTGAGGATCAACAAGAGGGTTGTGAGCTGTGGAGTGAAGGTATGGAGAGCATCTAGACCTTATATGAGACTTACAAAGTCATTTGGAGAAGAAAGCAAGTTATTGATGAAAGCACAAGAGCTATAATGGAAGACAGTCAACTAGGGTTTCATCTGGGTCAACCCTAGGTCAACCCTAGGTCAATTGACTGACTTAAGAGGGCATTCAAGTCTATTGGAGAGATGTGGGGATCATCATTTGACATATGAAGAAGTATATGGAGATATGACAAGGAGAATTCAAGAGAAATCAAGGAGAAGAGGAGTTACTAAATTAGGGTTTCTCTGTAAAATCCCCTAGTTTAGGTCAAATTTCCAAGCAAGGTAAGTCAAAATGCTAGCTTCAAATGGCTTCTTGGCCAACATGAAACTTGTAGAGGATCTCAAGACCTTTAATTTGAGTGGTGGAAGACCTCAAGGAGATTTATAGAACTCAAGTTATGGTCCTTGCAAGTTACAGGTCATTTGGGGTGTCTGAACTTTTGTCTGTGAAAGTGACTTGACTTCTAAGCTAGTTTTGCCCCTCAAGGAGATTTCAAATGAATTCTTATTCAACATAAGAATTGTTCCTCATTGTCTTAGCTTTCTAGAATGGTATAGTATGCCTTCATATGATGTGGAGAACTCAACTTATGGTCTTGACAAGCAAAGGGTATTTTGGGCATTTGTGAATTACAGGTCATTTTAACCTATGTCCAAAACTCATACAAGGAGGCCTCAAATGGAAAAACTTACAACATCAAACTTGCTCCAAATGGGATTTTAAGTCTAGAAAGAGGGTCACAAATTATTGGAGAAGCTCATAGCATGGAGTTGAATAATTGGTCAAAATATGAACTAAAAAGGCTTATAAAGTGAATAATTTCAAAGTGAAAAGTGGTTTGGGAGATTTACAAGTCCAAATGAAGACTTCCAATATATGATTTTGAATGGAAAAACAATTCTAAGAACAATGGTTCACACACTTTTTTGAGTTTAGAAGGAAAAAATGAAGTTATCCATGGTTGCTTACCTTTTAAGAAACATAATCCAAAATGAGCCAAAGTTTGAAAACAAGGGAATGTGCAAGATGGATCTAGAATGTACCATTGGGGTCTATATATTCATGAAAGATGAATTTGGCAAGGGTTGGCCTCATTTGCACCAAGAATTCCACAAAATTTCTCACACTTTTTCATAAAAGTTCCATTCCAAATCTCTCAAATTCTTCATCAATCTTCATCAAGATCAATTCAATTTTACTCCATCATCATCATAGATCATAATTGAAGCAAGGTTTTGGTAGTTATCATCCACTTTCGAGTGCTTTTCTCAAGATCATCAAAATCACAAGTTCAAGTGAATTGCATGATTCAAGCAAGGAACATCCAAAATTGTGCATACAGAATTGAGTATTGAAGTAGTGAATCAAGATCCAAGTCTCAAAAGCTTCATATCTTCCACTTCCATAGCTGTTTTCAAGGTTTCTCATCAGGTAAATTTTCCTTCGATTTGCTTAATTCTGTTGGTTTCACATGATTTTGTTAGTGTAGAATTGATCTAGGTGGTTAGGAGATTAAGCTAGATGAATTTGGAACGATTTGGTGATGGTTAGTGACAGGTGCCATAAACTGTTAGTGTTCATATCTCTTAGATTAGTGCATTATAATTGTGGCTTGATAGCATATGTTAATCTCCATTAGGTGTAGTTTAGTTTAGGTTAAGTCTGAGGAAGAATGGTGAAGGTTCGTATCAGTGCATTTCAATGGAGGCCGGATGTTGATCCAATCGTGTTTGTTGTTGTGGTGAATTTCAAGATAATCTAATGCCCTAGGCTTGTAGAGGAAGGAATTTGGAGTGGTTTTCATGTTCACATCGTGTGGATTGGCTGGGTGTAGAAGGAGAACAGAAGGGTGTAAACCTTGCTCGTGCATGGCTGCCATGGTGTTTGAAACCCTAAGTTTCAGGCCAATTGAAGAAGATGAAATCGTGGCCTTTCATGTTGAGTATGACCTTTGACTGATAGCGTGATCGTGTGGCCTACATTCAATCTGAAATTTGGAGGGAAGGACTTTGGCTCTAAACGCACCGTTTCATTAAATGAAACGGGCGGGCCTGATTGGATTGTGTTATCCCCACCCCCCTAAACCAAGCCCAATGCAATTTCAACGTTATTTTTGATGCTATTCTCACCCCCAGCGCTCTTCTTTTATTTTCATTGATTCTGAGTAATTCTGGGCTTTGTCAAAGGCGCTATCTGCACCCCCATTATGAGGCCCATCCAGATTATAACCGCGCGTAGCTTCTTTTAACACCCCTCCTGCATTTTAACTTCAATTTTATTTTTCTTAATTCCATTATTATTTTACCAATTTTCATAAAATCATAACTAATTCATAAAAATGCTTTTTAATCCATTCTTTTTACAATATTTTCATTAAAATGTCTAGAATATTATAGGAAAAGAAAATTTCATTTTTAGTTTTATTTCATATTTTTTTCATATTTTCTAAATAAATGTCATATTAAATAGTTCATTTCATGCATTATTTTTATGATTTTTGTTCTCTCACATGCTTTAATCTTTTTTTGATCATTCTTTTCATGCTGTTTAGATGAGATGTTAAGCTTGTAGAAATATTTTAGTTCCCATTTTTAGAGGTTAATTTTAGGTGATTAATAAATGCTTGAATATCATGAACAAAACTAGGGTTTTAGGTGACAACTTAGGAGTTTGATTTTATTTCCCTTAGGACTTAGGGTTTAAATAGATTAGTTATGGGACTATATGGGCTATGGGTAGCTATTAGATCCCTTAGAGAACAGTTAGGATTCCCCTACTGCTATTATTACTGTCTGTATATCTGTTGTTTGGTGTGGTGTGCCCTCTGGGGTTTATTGATTGTTTGTATGGGTATTGGGTTTGTCTGGGGCCCTGGGGAAGCTGAAGATTTGTGAAGATGAAGCTATTGGAGATTCAAAGATTGAAGATCAACTGTCAGAGTTGAGGAGAAGTTTCTTGCTGGCAGATGCTGAGGAGATTAGGGTTTAGGAGCTAGGCAGAGCTCTAGATTAGAAATTTTGTTTCTCAAACATGGATTGCCTTGTCTGCATCCATTCTTCTCTGTGATTCAGAGTCTCTCTAAGACACTCACCCCCTTCCTTTGGAAGGCTTGGTGATAGCATCTATGAGATAGAACTCTTGAGAGAAAATGTCTCTTGTGTTAGAAGCAGTCTGTTCACCACCTTTGGTAGTCAGCTGATTGCTTAACACCCATTCACTCTTGTGACTGATCCCTCATCCTGGAGGTTTGAGCTTGAAGAAAAGCCATTGCAGATGGAAGACTGATGATCAAAGCCCTTATCTGAAGGCCATGAAGATGGAGATTGATGCTTGTTGAAGCCTGTAGCTGATTGGAGGTTACTTGAAGCCAGTTGTTGATTCAGAGCTGCTGATGCTGTTTATTTCTTTTGCTGTATTTCATTTGTTGATGTATTGATTGGTTTTCTGAACTGTATTGTTTGCTGTTTACCCTGTTGGGTTGAAAGTGAATCCTGTTCACTTTTGCCTATTGTTTTCTAGGTTCGAGGTTGAGTGGGACTCCCTTGCCTCGCTTGTACTGTTGCATCCATGCATTTTACTGCTTTACTGTATATATCTGATATTGTTTCTGTTTCTGCCTATCCCGTAGGATCTCTGTTTCTCTCTGTGCAAGAGAGGAGCATGATAGACACTAGGTCTTAACCCATGCATGATAACATTAGGTTAGTTTGTTTCCCTTCGCAACCGTAGGTTAGAGTTCTGTCTCTTTCTTTCTCGAAACAAACAAAAAAAACACATAAAGATTTCAAACACAATAAAAGACACTTCTTCCGTAAAAGAATGTGAACTCATCAAGACGTCATTTTTGTCCTCTTGGACTGTTAATCAGAAAAACCTTTTTCAGAAGGAATAAAATCAACCAAGACAAGCCTGTGTCGTACGTGGCCCGAACTACGTTTGCTCTGATCTTTCATGCTGTATGAAAGTACGTAGGCATAGGATGCGATATCCTAGCGAGCAACTTTCCCCTCCTTTCCCGTAGGTAGGCGAACTACGTTGACTCTGATTTCTCGTTCCAGACGGGAATACGTAGGCATAAAGTGCGATACTTTGCCGAGTCATTTTTTTATTATTTTCATTTTATTTTCTTTTTAACCCTCGACCTATAGTTTAGATAGAATAACAATCCATACCCGAAAACAAGCGTGGATCCCGTCGAGTACGACGGACGTGAGGGGTGCTAATACCTTCCCCTTGCGTAACCGACTCCCGAACCCAGGTTTTGGTTGCGATGACCATACCTTTCCCGTGTTGTGCGAGGTTTACTCTGAGCGTTTCCTTTCCCTCCCGTGGGATAAATAACGCACGGTGGCGACTCTTCTGTTCAGCCGGCGCCGATTTTCGCAGTAGCGACAGCGACGCACTGCTAGAAGAGGAGGCTTCAGCTCCAGGAGAATACCCCAACCCAAATTTGTCTTGCTTGTTAGGTATCTCCAAAATTCGCCCCCAGTCTAGGGTAGATCCGGCTTGCACAACAGCCCGGGATTCCTTGAAGGAGGAGAGAGTCATCTCTGGCTTTTCAGTGACTACAGGAGCTACGTCCTTGACTTTAACAGCTTCGAACGCTTGGCATAGGGTTTCGTGGATTTCCCCATCCATCTCAACATACTTGAAGGACGACAAATGGCTCACCATTATGTCTTCCTCGCCACATACAGTCACGATGCTACCTCCGACAGCATACTTGAGTTTCTGGTGCAACGTGGAGGTCACGGCACCCGCAGAATGGATCCATGGCCGGCCCAAGAGACAGCTGTAGGCAGGCATGATGTCCATAATGTAAAAGACCGCATCAAATGTTTCCGGCCCAACTTGGATTGGCAACGTCACCTCCCCGAAAACATTGCGTTTGGTTCCATCGAATGCTTTCACAACCAGATCACTGGGTGTGCAAATCACTCCGCGAGTATCTAACTTCATCAATGCCTTCTTTGGAAGAACATTGAGCGACGACCCAGTGTCTACCAACACGTGAGACATGATTGTTCCCCTACACTCTATCGAGATGTGCAGGGCACTATTGTGGTTCCTCCCCTTCGGTGTCAGCTCTAGGTCAGTGAACCCTAACCCATTTCCAGCATTTACATGGGCTACGACCTCCTCCAACTGGTTTACCGATATTTCCTGCGGTACATATGTGGCGTTCAACACCTTCAACAATGCGTTGCGGTGTGCTTCAGAACACAACAACAAATTCAGGATGGAAATCTTCAAGGGTGTCTGATGGAGGTGATCCACGATCTTGTAGTCACTCTTTTTAATCAACCTCATAAATTCCTCGGCGTCTTTAACAAGTAAGTCTTTGTCTACCCCACGCGGGATCTCTTCAACGACTTTACTTTAACCTTTATCAGCTACATCAGCTCTGTCCGCTTTGTCCGCCACGACCTCAGGTGGTGCAAACACTCTCCCGCTGCGAGTAATTCCGCTAACGCCCGCTAGGTTCTCCACAGACGACCCAAACGGTTATAGTTCCAACTTCTGTCCATTGCAGTAGACCTCTGCCCCATAATGTCATGGGACAGCATTAGTGCTTTCGAACGGTATTGGCCCAGCTTTGGTGATAGTAATTGTGGGCGGTCTAGGTGCAGAAATAGTTATCGTCTGGCGAGGGATGGTGATGGTGGCAACCTCATCACCTTGCTTCAGCATTACCTCTCCCGATCCGCTTTCGGCCCTTCGGCTAAACTGCAGGATTCCCTCAGTCATCAGACTTTGAATCCCCTCTATCAGCTGTTCACATCCATCAGGACTAGTCGCACAGCCCATACACAGCTCTCCGCAACCTGGGAAGGAACCTCTTTTCATCAGCTTAGCCTTAACGAAGCTAAACGGCGTCTTCAGATCTTTGACGTCAGTCAACAAATCCAAACCCTCGTCTTCAATAATGGCATTTACTCCACCTCCCCTATGGTTCGACATAGGGTTCTTCGTGACGTTTGGCACATTATCTGAGAAGTTGATGATCTTAGCGTCCACCATGTCCTGCACCTTATGCTTGAAGGCTTTGCAATTCTCTATTGTGTGGCCTGGTGCCCCTGAGTGAAACTCACAAATCGCATTCGCGTCATAACCTGGCGGCGGTGTCCCTGTCAAGGGAGCCAAGGTTCTCTTCTGGATCAACTGTAGCTGGAGCAGAGTTTGCAATAGTTGAGCGTACGACATGGGCGGTGTCTCGAGGTGACGGCTCGACAGAGGTGCCCTGTTTTGATACTTTTTGTACCCTTGTTGGTTTGGTTGCTGCTGCTGCTGTGGTTGTTGAACTGCCGGGATAGTTATGCTGGCCACCTGTTGGTGAGGGCCTTTACCCTTCCTTCGAGCGTTGGTCACGGCGCTCGTTTCTCCTTCCTGTCTTTTGCCACCATAAGGTTTCTTGCCTCCTCCAGCTGAGGATGAATCACCTTGAATTTTCCCCAGTTTGATCCCATTTTCGATGTGCTCACCCGTGATAATGAGATCTGAGAAGGTTCCAGACATACCGCTGACCAATTTATCATAGTGAACCCCTGGGAGGGTGGCCACAAACATTTGCACAAGCTCACGTTCAACCATAGGCGGCTGAACCCTGGCTGCCAACTCACGCCATCGCTGGGCGTATTCCTTAAACCCTTCGTTGTTCCTTTGCGACAGATTCTGCAGTTGGACTCGGTTCGGGGCCAAGTCACTATTATATTGGTAGTGGTGCATGAATGCTTCAGCAAGGTCTTCTACATGCGCACACTGGTAGGTTCCAGACTCATGTACCATTCGAGGGAGGGCCCAGACAGACTGTCTTGAAAGAAGTGCATCAGCAACTTCTCGTCCTCGGAATGAGCAGACATTTTCCGGTAGTATGATCTCAGATGGACGCGAGGGCAAGTGGTGCCCTTGTACTTTTCAAAGTCAGGTACCTTGAACTTGGGAGGCACCTTGAAATCAGCAATCAATCCCAACTTGGACATATCAACGCCCAGGGTGTTTTGGTTCTCGATATTTCTCATCTTATCCTCGAGTGCCTTGAACCTTAGCCGTGCTTCAGCAGTCAGCTCCCCTTCAGCACCTCTCTGAGAGAACACATCGTCTTGGCGGTCTTCTAACCACGGATGAGGCCCAAACAGATTCCCAACACCTGCATTGCCGTTGCCCAGCCCAACATTGACGTTAGCTTCCAAATTCCCATTACCGACGCCCGTCGTATTATCGTTGAGTCCCATGTTAGCTATCACATTGCTGTTGGCACTGCCATTCCCCCCGGTCACGGGGACGCCATTCTGAGGAGTTTCAACTGGTGGAGGGGTAGGCACGGTCCCACCATGGAGTACGCCGTTACTATCAACCCTTGAAATCAGAGGCTGAACCAAGGTTCTGAGCTGATCCTGGCCGTTGGCGACCGCTTGCATGAGCTCCATGAAGCGGTCCATTCTTTCGCGGAGTTCTTGAACATCAGTTTTCACTTGCTCCATGATTCTGGTTTGATTTGGTCTGGTCGGATAGCGGTGGATTGGTCTCTGATCAATCCTGGAACAACCTGAAACAACCTGAAAATACAAAAGGGTTAGGAAAAACGACAAAGTGCTCATTATGCGAATACTTCATGCAAATGCAAACGTGTGTCTGTGCATTAGGGAGATTTCCCCCGATCCTAGTGCCTGAGTGCCAGTGCTGATAATAAGAAGTCCGAGTCCAGTCATGGAAATAACATCTCATATATAGGAAGAAAGCCCATCAAGGCAGTACACAACATCAGTGAGTACAAGATGAATCAACAGCATGACCTCAGCCAACAAGCCTGGTGATGGTCAGTATACAACAATGATCAAACAAAAGGAATACAAATAGTCAAGCACGGCCACGGGCGCGAAACTCTTCTAACAACCCCTTCGTTTCTGGATGGTCAGGCCGAGTGAGCAACCCTTTGACGAGTAACTCCCTCTGTATAATGGTGTACTGAAGACCTTCGACCGAATCTTCCCATGCTCCTTCGCCGAAACAATCTTCTAGCTTCCGTTTCTTAGATTTAAACATCAGTTTGCGCTCCTTCAGGTTAGCAAGAGCTTTGTTGAGCTGGCCTTCAGTGGCATATCTGCGAGCGGTTTCTTCATCAAACCTCTTCTCACTAGCCTTCACCTGGGCTTTCAGCTTGGAGATCTGTTGCATCAGCTTATCCTCCTGCTCTTTCCTGTTGGCTAGGGTGGCCTTCCAATGCTGATTGAACTTGGATATCCTCCGATACACTTCGTCCAAGTGCTGCTTCTTTGTGACCAGTACATCGTTGACAGCTTCGAAGTATCGACCCATGCACTCGCGCTCAACTATCTGCTTAGTCAAATCTGTCCCCAACTGGTTCACCAGCTCCGTTTGCCTCTTGAAGGAATGAACGGCTTCGTTTCTCTCGCTTCTGAGTTGAGCCAATTCTTTCTCTAGTTCCTCATTTGCCTGCTTCAGCTTATCTCTCTCAGCTAACACCTGATTATGCTGCTGAATAGGCACAGTGGTGGGCTCTTCCATCACTGGAGGGCCTTCCGGCTTGGCAGGAGGAAACGGCATCCCTATAGCATCTGCTCTGGCTCTGATCCACATCACGTACGGAGTGTAGGCCTGACTATTACTTCTCCCCAGCAATGGTTTTCCCCTCTTACTGATACCATTCCAAGCGCGCTGAAGCTTATATAATATATCCCCTTCTAGAAGACCAGTGAGGTACAGAGATTCCTGCACCTCTTCATCCTTTGGCGGAGCTCTCAAAGCATAAGCAAACTGTCGGACCAGCAAAGACGGATTATAGTTTATACAACCCTTCCTGCCCATCAAAGGCACGTTCGGAAACCCGCTGCAGCTAAAGATAATCTCAGTACCCAACCTATCTCTGTCAAACCAGGCAATATCCTCTGCAGATAGACTCATCAAACGCTCGGACCACTCAGTTGTGGCTGCAGACGAAGCAAAGGGACCCCTCTTGGGTAGATGACTATCAAGCCATTTATAAAGCAGGGGTACACAGCACGAGACGTTCTTACCCCTTATGTTCTCGTTTTTGTAGTGGATGGAATGGTAAACGTCTCCTATCAAGGTAGGGACTGGATTCCTTGATGCAAAGATGAGGAAGGCGTCGAAGTCCACAAAGTCGGGCATATTGGGGAACAGAATGATGCCATATATGCACAGAGCGAGAATGGCGTTGAACACGACCCAACATCCATCTTTGGTGCACTGCTGAGCCTTTCCCACTAAGAACTGCAAGGAGAAACCGGGAACCTTGTTCCAACTAGACAATACCAACTCGGAGGCATCCAGATGAAGTGACGGAGCTAGACTAGCCAGATTAGGCTCAGCATCCGTATGGACAAAGGGCATCTGACTCTTGATAGGCACACCTAACAAATCAACATACTCCTCTAGTGTAGGCGCGAGAAAAAAATCCTGGAAAGTGAAGCATCTCAACGGAGGATCGTAGAACTGCAGCAGGGCGTGCAACCCATTCAACTCAAACGCAGAAGGTTTACGAACCAAACTGAGCAATTTGCCGTAAGATTTTTTGAACTCATCCTTCACAGAATCATCTGCTAAAGCAATCAAACCATTCAGCTGAACAACATCAGGGGCAGGGAGCTTGTAAGCCACGGTCTTCCTCAGAGAACCCATAAAACACAATAGGAGGCAAGAAATCCTGAATCGGGGGAAAACGGTACCTGCGACACAGACACACGTTAATGAAATGCAAATGAGTATGCAAAGCAATGTTAAATGCAATCATGCAGCAGGAGATCAAGGCAACTGTGCTGCGAAGGTTCTGTATCAACAAAACCATGATGTTGCTCTGTCAAGAACAACCACTATCTCTGATAAGAAGAAAACCCTGGTATCGGACCACAAATCAGCTCTGTCAAGAACACACACACATAGGACCATAAATCTGCTCTGTCAGGAACAAACATCTGATACAGGACCTCTGATACAGGACCAAAACTCTACTATGTCAAGAACAGACATGCATCTGCAGATGAGATCCTCAGATCCCAATCATAAACCTGCTCTGTCAAGAACAAATACACAAGGTCATCGCAACCATTGTCTGGGTTCGGGAGTCGGTTACGCAAGGGGAAGGTATTAGAACCCCTCACGTCCATCGTACTTGATGGGATCCATGCTTGTTGTGTTTACTGGATGAGTTGCTTTATCTATCTACCTATCAAGGCTGGTCTTAAAAGAAAAGGAAATTACTCGGCAAAGCATCACGCTTTATGCCTACGTATTCCCATCAGAGAATGATAAATCAGAGTCAACGTAGTTCGCCTAACTACGGGTTACGGGGAAGGTGGCTCGCCAATACATTAGTATTGTGCCTACGTACTCTCAACAGGTATGAGAGATCAGAGCTTACGTAGTTTGGGATAATACGGATTACGGGGATTCAGATTCATCTGTTTTATCGAGTAGGGTTAAACAGCAGTTCCAGCAGTTAGGGACAAAGCCTATTTGCGGTAGAACTAGGAGTTTAACGACACTCTTTTCTTCAGAAAAGCTTCCTTTGGATTATGGGCCCACGGGGCAAAAAGGTTTGAAGTTTGTTTTCTGTCTTTTACGAAAGAAGTGTTTTTTTATTGTGTTTGCAATTTCAATCGCACTAGGGACTATGACCCGAGAGTGAATGCGTCGTATGTCACCCAAAGGGTGCCATACTAAACATCCAGACTGTTGAAAAGAAGCTCTCCAACAATCCTTTCTCAGATAGCTTAAGGCTCGTAACGTACGAAAGAAATCATTCATGATTACTATATTTTAAGCTGTTTTGAGATGAGAAGAGAATAGGCTCAACTACAGGGAGACTATCAAGTCCTACTGTTGTCATGCCAAGGATTCGTCCTATGGTTGAGGTTTGAAACGTGGAACTCCTAGAAGTTATCATGCATAGGTTTCAACCTAAAGTTCTATCATCACTTCCTTATCAAAGGGAATGAGAGTCCTAAGGAATCATGATATGTCAATGATAAACAGAAACAAATAAAGCATCAGCTTAAACAGTAAATAGTAAACGACTGCAAAATGCATGCCATGCAAGTGAGGGAGAAAATGTGTGTGGGGAAGCAGCCTCCACAAGCTCATCTCAACCTCAAGCCAGATATGAATATCTGCAATCATACAGGAAGAAATAAAATAAAGTGCTATCAAGCAAGATAGAATAACAACTGCAATCATACAGAAGAAATGAAATGCTATCAAGCAAAACAAACCACAAGGGCAAGGGAGCTGGGCTCTACCGAATACCCGCAAGCAAAGCCATACAGTAAAAATATAAGCAGAGGGAGCAACTCAACCTCTAGTGCAGTCATGCTCCTAGCTTAAAGTTAGTCTAGATATGAACTTATTCTAATGCATCAAGCAAGTCAAACAAGGCACACCAGCACAGAAAAGGAAACAGACAAGAAAAAAAAGCAGATCAACCCCTCTTTCTTTCAATTCCAAGCTTCAGCTCTTCTGATAGCAATCCAGTCTTCAGACTTCAATCACCCTTCAAGGCTATCATCATCACTAGCAAGTATCAACTTTATTCTCTAATCTTTCAATCCATCAAACACAAGTATCAACTTGTTCTCTCTTCCCCAAGCTTCAGCTCTTCAGTCAGTTCCACCTTCAGGCTTCACTCCTAACTACAAGTATCAACTTGATTCCTTCAGGCTCTAAATGCATCCATGTAAGTGTCAACTCATCCTTTATACCTCAAGCTTCAGCTCTCCACTCAATATCAACTGAATCCTCTTCATAAGTATCAACTTGTCTTCAAGCTTCAGCTCTCTTTGCTTTTCCAGTATCAACTTGGTCTTCTTCCCCTACAAGCTTCAGCTTCTCAGAGTAATCTTCAATCACCTGGAAGTGTCAACTTCACTATTCAATCCTTTTTCAAGCCTCAGCTCTTCACTCAATCTCCATTGGGTCTTCAAGTATCAACTTGTTCTTCTTGCTCTTCAATCTTCAGCTGCAATGGCAATGCTCAAGGAATCATCCTCTTCCACACTCTTCAATGAAGTCCTCATCTTCAAACTCAAGTCTAACATCTTTCAAGATACTCAAACCAGAAGACAATTGATTTAACAGAATGAGTGGAAATGATAAACAGCTTATTGACAACCAAAGGAAGCCTGTAAGGGTTCATCATTATGAGAGACTGGTTCCCTCAAAGTTCTACTTCCCAGATAAAGCCATTCATCCCTCCAAAGGAGAGATGTGATTATCTTAGAAGGACTTTTATTAATTGGGAGGAATGGAAGCACAAGATGCTTTCCATATTTGTGAAAGAAGTCATTCTAGTTATAAGGCTCTCCCTATGGCTCCTACCTCCTAAAACTTCATCAGACACCTTCAGGCACAAGCAACTCCTAGATCCAAGCAACTTCAAGCAACTTCAAGCCTCCTCACCTTGTTTTCAACTTGTCTTCAATCTCAACCAAAGGCAAACAAAGCAAAACCCTAGTCTAAGGGGACTAAAGAAGTTAATCTATTTGAGTTAGTGCCTTAGAATCATCTAAAACTAGCACCTAAACTAAAATCAAACAAAAATAGGAAACTATCCTATAAATTTCTACAAAAATTCCTAAGGGATCCTAATTCAATTAAGAATGCCTCATACAAAAACCAGAGACTAAATCATATATTAAGCCCTAAAATTAAATCCTAAATCCAAAGGTATCAACCATAAACCCTAAAAATGGAGCTTCTAAAGGTTTCAACCTAAACTACCACCTAGGTTCATCACAAAAATGTGATAAAAATTCTATCGTAGCATACATGTCTAACCTATTCACACACAAAAAATCAAGATCAAAATCATCACCACATGATCACACAAAATTCCACAAAATTAGGTATCAAACATAACCATTTTAATATCAATTAAAATATAAAATTCCCCTAAAATCAGAAAATGCATGAAATGAAAATATTTTTTTTCTAAAAAATACTAGGCTCAATCATGAGTATAATGCAAAAAGAATGGGGTTAATTGGGTTAATTTTCAATTTTATATGATTTTATCAAGAACCATGAATAAAATGAAAGAATAATAGAAAATCAAAAGAAAAAGAACAAGCACACGGTGCAGATAGAAATAAAACACAGTTCATACTATGGATTGGGCCACGAGGGGGGTGTGGATATCAGTCTTTTCACTAAGCCCAGCATCAGCACTCAAATGAAACGATGCGTTTCATTAATTCAGATCCTTCACAAACTGAAATTAAAACGTGGCCGTTGGATCACTCCTCTAGTCAAAGGTCTCACCACATCCAATGGCTCTAGAGTCATCTCCTACCTTTTGAACCTCTGAACTTCGCGTGCAGCTCCGGCCACCAACGGTGGTGCTCCGGTCATCGTCCCCAACCCTAACTCTCTCTAGGATCCTCCATTGCAAATGGTCTATACATGAATCTTGTCCCAAATTTCCTCACGAATTCATTCATGCCCTTTATTCTCTCTGAAACCTCAAGATTCGCCATAACCAAATCTCAACCGAAAATGGTAACATCCTAGATTGGTCACTAATTCTCAAATTAATGGTCTGAAATCATTCCTACACCGTTCTACAATGCATCTAACACCCTAATTCACCTTGATTCTACCTAATTCATGATGGAGGAAGAAAGTTACTAACCTGAAAATTCTTGATGAACAGATGCACTAAACCTTCGAATCAAGCTCTACAACCTTCCAGACACGATCAATGGATCCTTTCCTTGCTTCTGTATGCATTAGAACTGGTTGAAAACTCCTGAATCTTGAAACCCGATGGTGAGTTGCAGATGGAAAAATCTGAGCTCAAGAACACCAATCAACCACGAATTCCTCTTGATTATGATCTGAACTCAATCCCTAGCATCCATGGAAGAAGTTGCAATCAAGAAAATGGATGGAAAGTGAAGAAATTGGTGAAACCGAATTCAGTTGCAAGCTATGCAATTTCAATCTCAATCTATGCTCTCTCCTTCAATCATCACCAACCTTTGCATTGGATCACCTCTACTCAATATATAGATGATGTATGAGTGATCTAGAACCCTCTAGATCCTTCTAATGAGAGTTTCAATCTCTCATGTCATGAGATTTTCAACCATATGCCATGATATGCATAACTCTGCAAACAGCTTGAAATCAATCCAATTCTCCTCCAATTTCTCCCCTAGTGACATTTTGAAAGTGTTTAGCTTGCAAGGGATCTTGCTCATGCCTTGAATTTGAGTTTTGCAAATGTTACTTATGATGTAAGTAACTACTTTTCAAAGCAAGTCCACAAATTAGACCTCAAATCAAAAATGTGGTTGAACCAATGTTCTTAAAATGTTTTCTAGAGTCAAAATGATATATTACATGCCTTGGTTTGGATGTGTAGATTGAAAATATCAATTTCCAACTTTGATTCATTTAACTTATACCCTTATTTTAGGTCATTTTTGCAACTTTGAGCTACAAGTACTTCCAACATCTCATGACCTCTTTACTAGCCTTAAAACATCATTTTAAACAAGTTTGATGTTGAACATTTTCCCATTTGAAGCTTGGAAATAGGAGTTATGGCCTTATGCTTGAAATGACCTGTAATCTCCAAATGACCAAAATGCCCTTGACTTGTCAAAGCCATAACTTGAGTTCTACAAATCCTATCAAGGACTTATAGTACTCTCTAGAAATCGAAGAGGATAAGGAACAACATTCATGTTGACCAAAAGTTCATAGGAATCATCCTTCTTGGGCAAAAGTTTGATGCAAGTTGGGTAACTTTCAAGCCCCCAAGTTCACATACCTCAGATGACCTGTAACTTGTCAAAGTCATAACTTGAGTTCTACAAATCCTATAAAAGACTTCTAGAACTCAAATTAAGGCTAAGATCAAGCTATTCAACATTCATGTTGGGGGTGGGATGAGATAACAATCACATCTTGAGCTAAACTGCCTTGAAGATAGGGGTCAAACTAGGGGATTTTACACTGTCAAGCCTTAGAAACCCTAGCTTGAAACTTCTCAAACTCTTCAATCATGATGAGTTGACCTTGGAATCATCCTTATAACATCTCAATGCATCAATCCATGATCACATGGCTCTTGTATTAGGTCTCAACCTTCTCCAAATCATCAGTTGACTTAGGGTTGACCCAGTCAAACCCTAATTGCAGCACTCATGGCTGAGTCTTCTTAATCTTGCACAATGACCTGTCTAGGCCTCAAAGTGATCCTCAACACTTCTCATGAGCTCTCTCAAGACCTCAAGTCCATCTTCATGGCTTCAGAATCATCTGAGGGTCTTCCCCATAACTCTCAAGTTAAGAGGCACACACTCTTGGTTTCAACCATTCTCTCTGAGGATCTTTTAACTTCTCTGACAAGGATATCAACCCTTGAACAATTGAATAAGCTCCTTAGCTAGCTTCAATGTCTTGTGTAGCCCTTGATTGGTAGTCATACCTATTGATCTCCTGCACACATGTCAATGAAATGCAAATGATAATGCTAATGTGAATGAAATGAAACATAAGCTAGGTGAAGAAAAGTTGGGCAAATTTTGGGGTGCAACACATAGTCCCTAGGATTGTGCATCCTATTGATCTCTATTGTGATAACAATGATGCTATCGCACAAGCTAGGGAGTCTAGATCTCACCAACGATCCAAACAAATACTTAGGCGTTATCACCTCATTCGAGAGATAATAGATCAGAGAGATGTGAAGATATGTAGAGTACCTACCCTTGACAATATTGATGACCCACTAAAAAAGCCTCTTGCGTGTAAAAGCATGATGGACATACTAGATCTATGGGTATTAGGGGTGTGCCTGATTGGCTCTAGTGCTAGTGAGAGATTGTTGGCGTAAGCCCTAAAGGCAAATACGTTTGGTACTTGTATCAAATTATTTATTAATAAAAGACATTTCTTTATTATGTTTGTTTTCCCAGAATAATAAAGTCCCTATAATAGCTAATCCGTTTAATGAAATATTAAGTGTGACTTAATCATGAGATCCCAGTAAACATAATGACAATATTCTTAAAGTATCTGAAGTCGAGTTTTACTGTAAAATGGGATAACCTTAAAGCATTAAGAATATTATGTAGAGAGACTGATGATCATAACCTTAAAGCATTAAGAATATTATGTAGAGAGACTGATGATCATATCTCATGGATTCTGGATAAGGAGTTATCAAGTCTTAACATAGGTATGAATATTATGAGTAATATTTATACTTGATTGACTCGCTATGAGAGTACTACGTAGAATATTATGCAAAGTGTCATAAGTTACTCTCATGGTGATAATGGTGTATACCACCCTTCGCCCTGAAGCCACTATGAACCCTAGATGTAAAGTTGAGTACTTTATTGTTGATCTAACATTATCCTTAACTGGATGACCGTAAAAACAGTTGATGGGTACTCCATAAAGCATGTTGAGGGACATGAGTGAACTAGATAGAATTTTCCCATCCTACATAATAGGATAAGTGTCTAAGGGCCCAATATTGAACTGGACAAGGATGACACAATATATGCCCTGTATTCAATACAGACATAAGAGCAAAAGGGTAATTATACGCATAAGCATTATCATAAAAGGTTTGATCAAATCACATGACATTTTCGTGACTTGGTAGCAGTGATGTGTTGCTAGATACCGCTCACTGTTTATTACGTTAAATGTGTGATTTAATATAATTGTCAACGTCACGAAAACCTACAGGGCCATACACATAAGGACAAATTGATAAGAGGTAACGTAAATAAGGAACATTGTAAGGTATAATACACTTAAGTAAATGTATAACACCGTAAGGTACGATGCACTTAAGTAGAATATAGAATATGGTAAGGTACCATGCACTTAGGTGATATATGGTACACCATAAAATATAGAGCGCGTGCATTTATGTGGATTTTTTTAGCTTGCAGCCCACACAAGTGGTTCTATAAATAGAACCCTTGTGTAGAAGCATTCAAACTTAATGAAAATTGGGTATCTGAAACCCTAACCGTGTTTTCCTTCTCTCTCTCTCTCTCTCTCTCTCTCTCTCTCTCTCTCACACACACACACACACACACACACACACACACACACACACACGCATACGCACACACGCACACGCGCGCACACACACATACATACACACACACACACACACACACACACACACACACACACACACACACACACACACACACACACACACACACACACACACACACACACACACACTCAAAGCCTTCAATTGTAGCAGCTAGCACTGAGATTGAAGGAATTTGTTCGTGTAGACTGAGTAGAGGCATTATTCATCGTACAGCGCTCGTGATCACTCCTTCGATTCAGAATCAAAGATTTAATCGCCATCATAGATAATCATTTCTATCACTGATCATGGCCATTCGTAATGATCACTAAAGAGAAAATTTTAATTTATGTTACATTTTAGATCGCGATTTCCCTTCATGCTATATTTTAACTCCTTATTTAAAGAAAATTGGGTGTAAATTTGTTGACATTCATAGTAAGCATTATTCATTTTACATCCAATTTTTATCAAATGAGGTGTAAATTCGTTTGATTCAAATGTATATATGCAACAATTTACACCATTTTATTCTAAAAAAGGGTGTAATATACCCTCTATTTACACCCGTTTTAAAACGGGTGTAAATTCGTCAAATATTTCTTACTCTTTGAATTTACACCCTCTAATAACAGGTGTAAAATGTATAAGTAACAGGTGTAAATTTCTCTTTTTGCACTTGTGTCTTTTACTTGATGAATTTTAACATGTATGTCTCATTTTCATATTTTTTTAATTGTTGATTTTACCATGTCTGAGTAAACAGGTTATGTCCAGAACATGAGGACCTCCATACCGACCGAACTTTGTAAATTGCGTGTAGAATAAATTTATAATGAGATTATTTTTTTAGTTGTGAAAATTCTATTTTTAAAGTTAAAGTTTGCTATGAAAAAAGAAATATTGATTTTAGCTCGAAAGACTGAAAACAGTATTTGACTAAGAAAAATTAAGATTTTTAATTTTTAAAATAGTGAAATCATTTTCTAAAGTAAATAAGAAACTACTGATTTTCAAAAGGGATTTTAAACTTGTAAATTGTATCACGCGAAAGTGGATATTTACAAGTCAATAATCCAGTAACGAACACGTGAAAGTGGCCGATACCTTTTGACTTAGTTTTTTTCTGCTAAAAATATTTTTCTCATTACAATAAAGTGTTGCAATTTATAAGAGTAACAAAGATAAATAGAAATTATGTTCCAGCCTCTCGTTAATAAGATTGAATTAAATTGATATTTTTCACTTTCGCGCAAACAAATCGTGTAGCCTCAAATAAACTTTGAAGTAATAGATAACAGTAACTGGTGATTAGTGTCTGCAGGATCGGTAAAACCTTGTATACTAAAACCAAAAAAGTTGTGCATTTGTGGTCTATAAATATGAAGATTGTTCCTTATACATCTTGAGTTGGTAGTTTGATGTATGTCATGGTACGCACAAGATCAGATATTGCTCATGTTGTTGGTATTGTTAGTCAGTTTCTCTATAGTCCGGGTAAAAATCATTGGCACGCAGTAAAGTGGATTCTCATATATCATAGGGGTACTTCGAGAATGTTTTTATGTTTTGGGAGTGGTTAACCTGTGTTAGATGGGTACACAAATGTAGATATAGATGGTGATATTAATTCTAGAAAACCTATTTCTAGATACATGTATGACTTTTGCAAAGGGAGCAGTGTCTTGGCAATCAAGGTTACAAAAGTGTGTTTCTTTATCTACTACCAAAATTGAGTATATTGTAGCAATTGAAATGTTTAAAGAACTTTTGTGGATGAAGAAATTCTTACAAGAATTAGTGTGGAGCAAGAGAAGTTTGTGTTGTTCTGTAATAGTCATAATGCTATTCATCTTGGTAATTATAACCTGTTGTTTCATTTGTGATCAAAACACATCGAAGTGTAGTATTATTGAATACGAGATACATTGGAGATGGAGTTTTTTTCAATTGAGAAGATCCATCCGGACGAGAATTATTCAAATACGATGACAAAGACTTTGTCTGTGACAAAGATGATTAACTGCAGAAAGAATGAGGTCACGGTGGAACAATTATTTCTAACTTAAGTCGTAAGGGAGAGATTTGCAGGGTGGTATCAATCTTAAAATGGGTCCCACTATTTATTTAGATTAAAAAGAAAAAAAATAGAAAAAGCATAAGAAAAGAGTTTTCATGTGAATTATTTTATTTGGACAAACTCATTTGACATGTATTTAAAAGAAAATTTGTAATCCCTAATACAACACAATAAATAAGCGACTAAATAAGGGTTTTAGAGTATTGTATAAATAAATAAGAGGAAAAGGCACAAGTGATACATAGATGTAGCAAACTTTATTAATTTTAGCTACAAATTCAGTATGTTGTTCCTATGATTTACAAAATTTTGTTTATATTTCTGTTGACTAGTTTTACATTCTCTTAGAGCTGTTTTGGTATACCTACATTTTGTCGAGGAGTTGTTTGAAGTGTGTTCACACCTTTATTGTTTATCGGCTAAGATTGTTATTTCTTAGTGTTATTAGGAAGACTTTAGCATACTTATTATTTATATAGTAAAAAGTTTTAATAGAATAGGTCCGAGATTTTTATTTTCTTATTTTGAGAGAAGTTCACCACATTAAAAATTTGGTGTTTTGATATTTTATATTTCTGTTATTGTAATTGTGGTCTGAACTGATTGTCTATTTAAATTACACATATTTTAAAAAAAATATTTCGCTTGAAAAATATTCCGATTGTTTGATTGTTTCCCAGCAAAAACAAACTATGAAACAATATCTTAGAAGCTTGTTAAAGATCAATATTCATCAGCTCTCTAAAACAAACTTTGTATCTCAGAAAGACTAGCCTCTAATTTTGGTGCATACAATAAAAAACATCCATATCAATGTAAAATCTATAGTACATTGTAGAAAACTATGCACAAGTACATGACTGTTAGAATAAACAGAAGATGAAAACAATCCATTATTGCAATTTTGGTCAGCATTGTGAATACTATTATTATTGATCTGTTTATGTCAGCATGAGTGGGGGATATGATATTTATTAATTGAGTCAATTTTGTTGTTAAATACTAGTATATGTCTAAACTCATCCAACCTTTAAAAAAGAAATTGATGAGAGGTGCAAGCTAAGAAATTCTCACACACATACATAGCATAACAACTTTTTTCTCCCACCAATCGACCACCAATTTCTTGGCTCACATCACAGGTCACATTAACATTTATATGGTTGTATGTCACTCATACATAATTTTTCAACTTATATTTCCTTTGCCACCACGTTCCTTTGTTGTCTTTCTGTCATTGCCATAATTCATGCCTTCACTTATTTTGGCACATATCCCAATTTCAAATCCTTTTCCCACTTCACATTATTATGACTTCACCTAACATTTTTGGTAATTAATAAACAAACCTTTTCTAACCATAATTAGTCAATAGGTTCATGGGGAGTGTTTTCAAAATTATGACTAGCTTTTTTCCTTAATTAATGTATCTACATATTGTATACGTAATTTACCAAACATTCATTCACGAGCACACGTGATGGAACTTTTGATTTTTAGCTTAAATATCTATAATAAAGTTTTCAAAGTTTAACCATAGAAATGTGACATTGCTCTATTACTTTAACCATAGAAATGTGACATTGCTCAATTACTATTAGGACCATATTAATTGGATCCGATTGTCTTTCCCATCAAAATTTGTTAGGGACCCAAACCTGTCTAGTTTTTATGCATTTGTAGGATACCCTTTTCACTTTTTAGTCATGATACAATGGGTGGCAATTGATGTCAAACACATCATGTGACCTAAGACAAATGAATGGGGAAAACACATTTTAATTTTACATGTAAGCTTAGATCTATTGATCTAATCTTGTCCCCCATAGTTTGGTTTTAGCATAGCTTACTACTTCCTTGTATTTTTCAAAAGTTTTAGATCTAAATCTTTCTAAAGTCTCCCTTATGTTACTAAAGAAATATGGAACCTAATGTTGTTTATGGTGCAAAGATGCTAATGTCAATAGTCAATATCTTCGATTGTTATGGATTAACCAACCCATAATAATTATCTTTGATCAAAAGACTTGTGTCTCATTTTTTTTTCCGAGTGTTTAGTTATGTATTATTTTCTCCCGTCTTAAATATAAGCAATAAAAAATAATTAATAATTTTAAATATAGGCAAAAATCACTTTTATTTATTATATTTATTGTTATTATTTCAAATATACACCTATTTTTTTCCATATTTTTATGTTTTAATAATTTTCAAAGAAAAATTAATGGTAAAATTAGAAAGAATATAAGACTTAAATGTATTAGAATATTTTTTAAAGGGTGAATTTTTTTTGTAAAACTACTTATATATGCGATTGGAGTGGTATCAAAATTTAATTGTAACTAAAAACCATTTAGCTACTAAACTAGTAAACGAAGGTGGAAAAAAATGGAGAGTTTGAATTGTGTTTGATTTTTTTTTTTTTATATTCAGAATCACATAGAACATTCACTATTATAAAATATATATTTGGTGATATTATATTACTACCTCCGTTTAAATAACTGGAATAGTAAATTATTTTTGTGTATCTGAATTTTTTATCATTGTATTGAAAGATATTTTATTACGGTCCTTAATAACAATCGTTGTGATTGATGAAAAGTTACTTGTTTCGATTCTTAATATCAATAATTTTTTTTATATTTTTTGTTGCAAAAAAGAGTTTGTCCTTATAGTCTTATAAATATATTAAAATTAAAAACTTATTATCACGATTATTATAAGAAACCATTATGAATAGTCCTTATATTTTATTGTGGTTTTTTTGTTAACAACCGTGATAATAAGTTTTATATATATATATATATATATATATATATATATATATATATATATATATATATATATATATATATATATATATATATATATATATATATATATATATATATATATATATATATATATATATATATATATATAAAAGTGAAGTTATTAAGCTTTCACACAGAATAGTTGTCACTCTCAAAACAAAATCCTAACATTTCTCTTTCACATGCAGCGAACTCGTCCTCATAAGTTTCTTCATACTAAAAGATAGTCAAGTTCATATGCTTTATGATTCTTTTTTTTCTTCATAAGCTTTCTTTCATTTTTCTAAGTATAGGTTCTTCCATATATGTTTGTTTTTCATACGTTTTCTTCTTTATCGTTCCGCTTTCACCTGACATGATTCTTGTGTTTTTTGGGTTATCTCAGTTATCATCTTTGTTCCATGTGTTGTTATGGAGAAATAATACAAGAAGAACATGTTCATTTTCCACGAATCATTTCAATAAAAGGTATGTCCTTGAAACATTTTATGAGTTGATATGTTGTTGTATGTTGTTGTGGTTTTGTTAGTAAATGTTGTTGTATGTTGTTGTTGTTGGTGATAAATGTTTCTCAGAAAAAGAGCAAAACATTGAAAAGTCACAAAGTATGGGTGTCGTTCACAAATGGTTTATGTTACTATGGAGAAATAATGCAAGAAGAATGAAGCTATTGTCGAAACTTCATCTACATTGTATTAATTCTTCATAGCAACACAGAGTAGATCAACGTCAGTTCATTCTAGGACAAATAGATCATTTCTTCGTCTTTATTTTCTACAAATCTTTTCATAAAAAGGTACGTTCATAAAACATTATATGAGTTGATATATTGTTGTATGTTTTTGTTGTTTTGTTGATAAATATTGTTGTATGTTGTTGTTGATAATTTTTTCTCAAAACAAGAATAAAACATTGTTAAGTTACAAGAGAAAGCCTTCTTGTGACTTAACAATGTTTTGTTTTTGTGAATCTTGCAGCATTAGTTTCTTATGCAGATTGACATGAGATCCAGTTGAGTTAATCATATCATATGTAGATCTTTGTTTCACTAACCCTTCACTGAATATGCATTCATTTAAATTGATTTAGAAAATAATAATCTGAAAAGTAATTTATATTTGAAAACCAACTTATATCAATCAATGTTTTTCAAATTGCATGCATCTCATAATTCAGCTCTCGCTCTTTAACATATAGAATGTGGACCAATGACCTAAGTTTTTCATAACATCGATTCCTTCTCTTCTAGTTTATTTTGAAATGTATCAATTTGTTGACTAATTCTAACTCATCATAGTCACTATCATCATCATTATTATTTTAAATGATGTTGATGATTATTATAATGGCAGTGATGATAATGAATTTAAATTAGTCATCAAATTGATGTTTTCAAAATAAACAAAGAGAGAAGAAATCATTGCTATGAAGAAATTAGGTCATTGAACCAAATTATATATGTTAATAAGCGAGAGATGAGTTAAGAGATGCATGAAATTCAAAAAAGACTGGTTCGTTTAAGATGTTTTTCAAGAATAATATAATTTATCAAATCATTATACATGAGAAAACTTCTACTAATCACCCACAAGTATGTGAAAATAGACATTTGCATCACCATGAGAAGGACTCCAACTTGGATAAAATCAACAAGTATGTCACTAACTCTCTAAGTTAGAAAAGAATCAACTAATTTCAAAAAATACTATGGGGGTAGAAGGATCACATCTCAACTATAAATGACTCATGTCTAAACTTTATGAGAAGTTTTAAAGACAAAAAGTGCACAAAAGACACAAAATGGTTTGAATGAGTTAAGTATTTTTTTAAGTCTTTTCAAAATGGTCTAGGTATGCTTAAGATTGATTAGCATTTATTAAGAAAATGAGTTTGAAAATGCACTTGACAAAGTCAAGGTTTATTAAGAAATAGGTACTAGTTTGAAAGAAGAAGGTTTTGAAAAAGGAAGAAGATTTTAAAAATTTAAGAAGTGGAGGAGATGAAGAGACAACCCTAAAGTATAAAATAAAAGCTAAGGAAGGAAAGATCTAACCAAGATACAAGTCTTTGACATAAACAAGTCAAAACTCCCATCCTTTGGACTCAAGCAACAAAATAAGCAGAGAAAACTAAGCATCAGATGAAAACCAAGTGTCCAAGCCAAGTATTCAAAGAGGTGAACTCAAGGTCAATGTACCAGATAAGATCCAAGGTCTCAAGTCACAACTCCAAAAAGCATAGGGCAAAGAACCTAATTCTAATTCTAAAACTCCTAAACCATGCAAGGGATAGTCACCAAAAAGTCCAAGGAATATTAAGAGTCTTTTAAAGATTTAAGCATTTATTAATGTCTTAAGATAGAAAAAGAAAGTCCAAGTGGGCAAAGAGAAAAGAGCTTAAACATAAACAAGATGATAATATGATATGCCATTATAAGCATAAAATAAAGAGTAAAAAAATAAAGAGCATAAAGATAAAAGTGCATAAAAATAAACGGCATAAAGTAAAAGTTAGTACAATTAAAGTTAGTGTTAGTGTTAAAGTTAATAAAAAAGACATTTTGTCATTTAAACTAGATTGCTCAACTAATCAACCCAACAAGTATGAGAGCTTTGCATCATTCTTTGAGAAGGGCTTCAACTTGGATAAAATCAACAGGTATGTTACTAGCTCTCTTAGGTGGAAATGAATCAACACACTATGGAGATAGGTAAATTACATTTAAACTAAAAATGACTCATATCTAAAATTGTACCAAATGATCACTTTCCAATTAGGGACAAATTTAGCGCTATGTTAAGCAATCGTAGCACACTATATAAGAAAGATCATACTATGGGAGGTCGGTCAATAACAATTTATGTACCATACATGTTTGAGATATGATATAAAAATCATACTCATGAAACATGTAGCACAAGTCAAAGCAAAGGGGATCAAGACCTAAGTCAAGAAAATATGGATCCATTACAACAATCAACCCCTCATGGTACTTAGGCCAAACTTTTACATCAATCCAAAGTACCTCAATTGATCAATTGATCAATCAAATGGTAGATTTGAAATGATGAAAGTTCATCAAGCACCCCTCAAGATCTCATGAACAAGATGGCCAACACATCCTCCAATTGATCAAAAGAAATGTGAAAAGGAAAAAGATATGGATGAAGAAGAGTGGCTCAAACAAGATAGAAAAACCAAATTGGATCCTAATCAAGTCATCATCAAAATCAATCATCCATTTTGGTGGATTAGGGTGACCCAAGATCCATTGGGTTTGATGAAACTTATGACCAAATCAACTAAGATCAAAGGCCAGCAAAAGTGAACATAAGACAAACAAATATAACATGCAAGAATATGAATTAAAATGCACTAAAATGATTTTTAAAATTAATTTTAAAATAAAAATGTTCCGGTATGGGCCCAACCTCGGCAGGCCCAATACCGCGTACGGCCCAACAAGCGAATCGGGCACGCCAGGCACGTGCTCCCCACGAGACGAGCAGGGCAAGCCGAACACAAGCGACGTCTCCACAACCTTTTGTCGTCCACCACACCGGACGGGCAGAACCGTCCCCGGCTCACCAAAGCGCGTCCCTTGGCTCCTCTCTTCCACGGGAAGAATAACGCACTCCGGGGAACCCCCGGGCTCCCCTCCGCGGGGAGAACAACGTGCCCGGCGCACGTTCTCCACGTGCTCCCCTCCGCGGGGACACGTCACCAGCCAACTGCCCACCTCCGAAAGAGCAGGTCAAACCCACTTTCCGGAGATCTAGGAGCGGTTGAACTAGGGCGAAGACCACGTCCTGGTCTTCACTACGCCACGTAAGCCCTAGCAGTCATTAGGGTTGGGCCTGGTCATCCAACCCATCTCAAATGACTGTTGGCCCAGCGCTGGGGTCTCTCTATAAATACCCTCTTCCTCAAGAGGGTCAGGTAACTTTTCTTGCCCCCTTTTTCTGTACTATTGCTTCCACTCTGCCCAACTTCTTACTTTGGCATCAGAGTGTCTTGCAGGTACACCCCCCTCCTCTTTCTCACCCCGGTGAACAGGTAGCCGTCCAGTAGCACGTGGCCATATCGTGATCCCCTCCTGATCGGGTCAGATCAGTGGCGCCGTCTGTGGGAACTTGAAACTTCCCCGTTACTCCGAGTAGAAAACCAAAAGTTTCACCAAACCTCCACGATCATGGCTAGCCCACGCCGCGACGACACTCCGCACGACCTTGCGCTCAACGTCGCCACCAACGGGAAGCAGACAGGAACGGCACGTCCGACGAAAGCCGATGAAAGGGACGGGCAAACTGCTTCACCATCATCCGAGGAACGGCCCCTTCAGGCCGATCATCGCCCCCCGAGCCCGCCAGCATTCCACCCCGTTCCCATCCCGGCGGGAGCAGACCCAACGGTGGCCACTCTCTTTACAGCCATCAACCAGACGAACCAGCTGCTGTTTCAACAAAATGCGAGAATTGGAGCATTAGAACGCGTCGTCCCCCCGAGGTACCCCCAGCGGGAAGACCAGAACGGAGGTTCGAGGAGTCCCTCGCCTCGGCCCAGAAACCGCCGACCCCGGCTGGAGAGACACCGACCGCAGGCGACACGAGAACGCACCAGATCCCCGGTAAGACACGTTCGCGGGAGGAACCAGAACGCAGCGACGATCCCAACTGAGGACCCCCGAGTCGAGAACTCCGGCAGGAGGTCGAGAACTCGAAACCAGGGGCACACCTTGAACGGCTCGTCTCCTCACAGATCCCCGGCACATAGCGACGAGGATGACTACCGCACCCCGCTATCCCGGGAGATCATGGCCGCCCCTATACCCCAGGGGATGGAGAAACCACCGACGCTGTCGACATACGACGGCACCTCCGACCCGGACGATCACCTGGAAGACATCGAGGCTATGCTCGACTACCAAAACGTCCGGGGAGCTATCAAGTGCAGACTTTTCCCAACGACTCTGAGGAAAGGCGCTATGACCTGGTACAAAAGTCTGGAGCCCGAATCAGTTACATCGTGGAGGGTCTTGAAGGACCTGTTCTCCAAGCACTTTACGGCGTCCCGACGCCACCCGAAGACGGAAGCAGTCCTCGGGGCAATCATCCAAGGCCCCGACGAACCTCTCCGAAAATACATCGAAAGGTTTACTCGGGAAGCCGTGCAGGTGACAACTTCTGACGAAATGAAACGCTACTTAATGGAACAGGGCCTGCGCCACGACTCCAAATTCTACGAGGCCGTAGGCATACACAGGCCCACGTCCCTCCAAGATTTCCTCGACAGAGCCGCGCATTACATCCGATTCGAAGAAACACAAGCGGCCAACTCCGCTCGCGACACTCGAGACAGAGAGGCCCCCCGCGGGCACCGAGACGACGGAGCTTCGAGCCATCGACGAGGAGGAGACCGCCTTCGGGAAGACCGCCCCCGCGAGCCCCGCGAACAACGCGAGCCGCGCGGCCCCGCAGGAAGATTCACAGAGTACACAGCCTTGGTCGCTTCGCGCGAACGCATACTGGCCGAATGCGCTAAAACCGAGTTTGTTCAGGGAGGTGTCCGATTTCCACGACCAACGCCGCCCAAACCCAACGTGGACAAGTCGAAATACTGCCGATTCCACAGGACCCACGGGTACGTGACAGAGGACTGCATCCATCTCAAAGATGCGATCGAAATTCTAATCAAAGACGGGCACCTGAAGCGATACACCCGAGGAGGCGAACCACCTAGGCCAGAGGCTCCGGAAACCAAGAAGATCGAGGAACTCCCCTCTCCAGAGGACAGCAGCAGGCTCCAGGTCGCGTTGTGCGTCAGCCGCCCCGAGGATTGGTTCGCGAGCAGAGAATTCGGCATCCCCGAAGGACCCAACCTAAGCGACGAACCAATCCGACCAACCAGCCGATGGGAATACTTCCCTAGAGCCATGGTCATCTCTGATGGAGCCCCAAGGAGTCTATCCATAGGATCTATGAAAAGGAAGTTCGACGAGCTCATCGCGAACAACTCAGGCAAAATGAGCACGCTCGACAAATTCCGAGGCCGCTCCAACCCGATCACATTCTACCTCGAGGAACTATCCGGGGGATCCCCCAATTCCAACATCCCCTTGCTCATACGTGCCCGGATGGCAAACTTCGACGTCAGGCGCCTCCTCGTGGACGGCGGGAGCTCGGTTGACATCATGTACTCACATCTGTTCACAACCCTCCAGCTCGACGAATCCAATCTTTCTCCATACGTAGGCTCCGATCTTCAGGGGTTCAACGGGACGACGACGAGACCTTGGGGATACGTGGAATTGAAAGTCACCTTCGGAGAAGAGGAAACCGCCAGGGACATCAACGTCCGTTTCTTAGTCATCGAATGCCCGTCCCTCTATAACTGCATTCTGGGCAGGACGACGATAGCAGAACTCACCGCGGTACCTTCCACCGTCCACCTGAAGATGAAGTACTACACGAGACGGGGAGCCGTGGTAACCCTCAACGGAGACATCGAAGTCGCTCGAAGATGTTTTGAAGCCGCCTTGAAAGGACTAGACTCCATCGCTCCATCGACCAAGAGGAAAGCGTCAAACGCTACGCCGAAAGACAAACCAACGGAGCTGGTCGGATCCGTTGAGCTCGACAGTCGCTTCACCGACGAGCTCGACAATAAAACAAAGACCGACGGAGGCAACGGGCAACCCTCGCACCCAGCGCGCCCCATCCCGGATGGAGAATTCGAACTCATTCCCCTCGGAGAAGACACGGGCAGAACCGTGAGGATAGGCGCAGGACTCCCAGACCTCGCGAAACGCCAGCTCCAAGCCTGCCTCCGTGAGAATGCCGACCTCTTCGCCTGGAGCGCCGCGGAAATGCCGGGACTCGACCCCGAGGTCGCCTGCCACCAGTTGTCCATCAACCCAACCGCGAAGGCCGTTGTACAACGCCGACGTCGCCAGTCCCCCGAAAAATCGGCAGCGGCCGAACAAGCTGTAAAAGACCTCTTAGAGGCAAATTTTATTTCGGAAGCCCGGTATTCAACCTGGTTGTCCAACGTTGTACTCGTCAAAAAGAATAATGGAAAATGACGCATGTGTGTTGACTATACTGACCTCAACCGGGCATGTCCTAAGGACGCCTACCCCCTCCCCAATATCGACAAGCTCGTCGACAATTCGGCGGGCTTCAAACTCTTGTCCTTCATGGACGCGTACTCGGGATACAACCAGATCCCGATGGCCGAACACGATAAGCAAGCCACGGCCTTCATGACGGCGTCGGGCAATTACTATTACAACGTGATGCCCTTCGGCCTCAAAAACGCCGGGGCCACATACCAGCGGATGATGAACCATGTCTTCCGCGACGAAATCGGGGACATGCTCGAAGTATATATGGACGACATGATCGTCAAATCCGGCGCGGAGGACGACCACGCGGCACACCTCCGGAGGGTCTTCAAGACCGCGAGGTCGTGTCGCATGCGTTTTAACCCGGAAAAGTGCACCTTCGGCGTCTGCGCCAGTAAATTCCTCGGCTACTACCTGACCGAACGGGGGATCGAAGCCAATCCGGACAAATTCCACGCCTTCTCCAATACCACCACGCCGACCACGAAGAGGGCCATCCAGTCCCTCAACGGCGTACTAGCCTCCCTCTCGCGATTCATCGCGAGATCGGCCCAACACGCCCTCCCGTTCTTCAAACTACTCAGGAAGGAGACCAAATTCGAATGGACGGACGAATGTGAGAAAGCCCTTTGCCACCTCAAACGCGTCCTATCCGAACCGCCAGTGCTGACGCGCCCCGCGACGGGCGAAACCCTATATTTATATCTGGCCGTCTCCAACGAAGCCGTCAGCGCCGTCCTCGTGAGCGAAGCCGGAGAAGGACAAAAGCCCATTTACTTTATTAGTAAAGCTCTCCACGGCCCAGAAGTCCGATACCAGCTGATCGAGAAAGTCGCCCTGGCCCTCGTGACAGCGGCACGCCGACTCCGACATTATTTTCTAGCACACACCATCGTGCTCCGCACCGATCAGCCCATCCGCCAGCTACTCGGCCGCCCCGACATGGCTGGACGCATGCTGAAATGGTCGCTAGAACTCTCCGAGTTCGACATCACCTACGAAAGCCGACACGCCGTCAAGGCTCAAGCTTTGGCCGACTTCGTCGCCGAGATGACCACGCCCCCCGACCCTACCTCTGGGAACCACCTCTGGACCATCTTTGTGGATGGCTCCTCCAACTCTACGGGAAGCGGCGCCGGCATCGTCCTCGATAACGACGAGGGTACGGTCATCGAAGTCTCCCTCACACTAGCTTTTCCAACGACTAACAACCAGGCCGAATACGAAGCATTTCTCGCCGGCCTTCGCCTAGCATTCGACCTGGGAGCCAGGGACATCCGAATCTACACGGATTCCCAGCTGGTCACTTCGCAAGTCCGAGGCAAATACCAAGCAAAAAACGACACCCTCGCCGGATACCTCGCGCTCATCACTGAAAAACTGAGAGGGTTCGACTCAACAGAGATTCAGCATGTTCCTCGGGAGCAGAACACCCGCGCCGACATCCTCTCCAAACTGGCAAGCACCAAAAAGCGAGGCGGCCACAAATCGGTCATTCAAGAAATCTTGTCCCAACCAAGTTCCATCCCGACCACCACACCCCTCGACATCAATGCCATCGGAGACGCTGGCTGCTGGATGACCCCCCTCCACACCTATCTCAGCACATGACGTCTGCCGGCCAACTCTAGCGAGGCCAACGCGACGAAACGACGGGCCTGCTCGTACGTCCTCCTCGAGGGACGACTATACCGCCGAGGCTTCTCAATTCCACTCCTCAAATGCATAGATAAGTCCCAGAGTACGACCGTTCTAGAAGAAATCCACGAAGGTATCAACGCGCAACACCTCGGCGGCAGATCCCTAGCGCGCAAGGCCCTACGCGCAGGCTACTACTGGCCATCAATGCAGTCCGACGCGAAGGAACATGTCAAACAATGTGATAAGTGTCAACGACACGGGGACATGCACCTCGCCCCCCCAACCGACCTCACGTCCCTCTCGTCTCCGTGGCCGTTCGCCTGGTGGGGGCTGGACATCCTCGGGCCCTTCCCCCCCGGTTCATACCAGAACAAGTACCTCATCGTGGGAGTCGATTACTTCACCAAGTGGATCGAGGCCGAAGCTCTGGCCAAAATCACCGCCCACAACATACTCCGATTCTACAAACGCAACATCATCGCCAGGTTCGGGGTACCGCTCGCCATCGTCACCGACAACGGCACACAATTCACAGACAAAAACTTCCGCGACTTTGTCACCAAACTCGGAACCAAACATCACTTCGCCTCGGTCGAACATCCTCAGACAAACGGCCAGGCGGAGTCGGCGAACAGAGTTATACTCAGAGGACTCAGACGACGACTCGGAGACGCCAAACGAGCATGGGTCGAAGAACTCCACAGCGTCCTCTGGGAATACCGTACTACCCCCCACTCAACCACGGGGGAAACCCCATTTCGCCTCACATACGGAACCGAGGCTGTGATACCGGTCGAAATCCGCGAACCGTCCAGACGAACGGAAGCTCCCCTGGACACCGACGACAACGACGGCTCCCTCCGAGAAGAGCTCGACCTCGTCGAAGAAATCCGCTCAGGAGAAGCTCTCCGGGAAGCCCGGCTGAAGCAACAAGTCACACTTCGCCATAACAACAAAGTCATAAAACGCGATTTTCAAACAGGCGACTTAGTTCTACGCAGAAACCAGAAAGACTCCCACGAGGGCAAACTGGCTGCGAACTGGGAAGGCTCGTACCGAGTCCGAGACAAAACGGAGCACGGGGCCTATTACCTCGAAAACCTACACGGTGAACAACTAGCTCGACCATGGAACTCCGCGAAACTTAAGCGGTACTACAGTTAAAACATTGCCCGCGACGACCCATCGTCCCGACCACTGGGGGGGGGCGACATGGTACCACCGCACACCCCCGCGTCCACTAGCGACCAAAGAAAAGCAAGCCCTGCCTCTCGTGTGCGCGGGCAGAAGGCCTTGCTCGGCAGGGAATACCTCGACCGAGACTCCTCGTCGTCGTACCAAAAGAGGCAGGACACCCAGCTCGCGATGGGCCGTCCACGCCCCGGGGAGAACTACCCCCGCAACGGCCCGGCTACATCGCCGGCCAAACCGGCCAGTTCCCTGCACTACCGGTAGCAAATTGTCGAGCTAAACACACCGAGCGCACACTTAGAAAATTTACAAGAAATGTCATACACATCAGAGGCATTCAAACAAATACGAAAAACGAGCATAAAACGACATGCAAATAACGAGCGCACACTTAGAAAATCCACGATAAATATATTAAACAAAAGCGGGCACCAGCCCAGTAGTCAATGGTACAAATACAGAGCACGCAGGCCCAAAGAAAAGAGATAACAAACATCGGCACGCAGGCCACAAAAACAACGAGCACGCAGGCCCGACAACCTATGATTCCTCGTCCGCCCGGTCAGCAGCCACGGGTTCCTCCTCGGGGATAACAAGATAGGGATCGATCACCTTCCCATCAACAATCTCGTGGTACGGCCCTATCCCGTCCACGGCCAGCACGACACCAGGGTTGGCGACCTGAATCTGCTCGACGGCATTCTTAAACCCGACCTCAACAGCCTCCAGACAATCGCTCTCCAACACCCGGATACGAGCGATCAGGTCAGCACGGGTGATTAACCGTCGATCCCCGTCAGTCTCGTCCTCGGCCGGACGAACAGCGCTGTCCAAAACCTCCGTGCGAACCTTCAGCGCCTGCACCTCGGCCGTCGCTGTCCCCAGTTTTTCCTCCAGCGAAGTCACCTTCCCCTCAGCACCCTCTGCCCGTTTCCGCTGCTCGGCAACATCCTTCTGGCTCTTCTCCAACTCCTCAGTGAGCTTGGCCAACCGCGACTGCGTGAAAGTGAGATCCCCTTGCAGTTTGGATAGCTCAGCAGCGGAGCAGCCCTCCTCGTTCAGCACAAGAGCCGTCGTGAACATCCGCATCATCGCGGCCAAGTCCTCAGCCAGGACGCGTCGACGGGTCTCTCGATCGGCCTGACGAACAGCCTTCACCTCCCCGGCGGAGACAGTGGGAGAACGGGCACCATGAAAATATCCCGGATGCTGGTGGCAGGGAGGGACGACATAACCTTCCTCGACGGTGCCGACCGTCAGATCCACCACTCGGGGCTCCTCGGACCTCTGCCTCTTCGACGCTCCTTGAGACACAGGAGATTGGCTCTCTTGAGGCGACGAGGACGAAGTTTTCCCCCCCCCCCCCGGCGTCGCGACCTCCTGTCCGACCAGCTGGCTCACCCTCGTCCTCGGGGCCGCGGCATTCCTAGTAGCGCGCAACTGCTTCACCCGCTCCTCGACGGAAGACATGTTCGCTGCAAAAACAAAGAAAAGAGTTAGCGACGATCAAAAACCCCGACCACGGGGGGGAAACGAACATTCCTACCTAGATAATCCAGAGCGGACGCCCCGGTCGCACAACCGAGCAAAGTCTTAGTATTTATCAAACGCTTCTTGGTGCGTATGTTCCCCTGAGCGTCAAGGACATACCGACCGTCGGGCGTCACCAGCTTCGACGGAGGGAGAGACCGCACAAAGGCAATTATTTTCAAATAGGCGGCCATATCCTTCTCCTCGAGGGTCCCCGCCCGGACGATATACCTATTCGTCCCTCGGCTGAAATGCTCCGCAGTCCACAGTAGATGTATCTTAGGAAGCCACACGCGGAACCGCTGGCCATCTACCGTTCGCTCGCCCTCGTCGAAAAGAGTGTCTGAGCCGTGCTGCGTGATCGGCTTGACGAGGTAGAACCGAATTTTGAAGTCTTTGACAGAATCGCTATACGCTTTGAAAAATTTTGTCGATTGCTTGAAGGAGACCCATCCGTGGCGGCCGTGCACCGTCTACCGCTGCAGATGGAAGATACGGAAAAATAACGGCACCGTCGGCTCCACCGAGAGGTAGAAACACACCACCTCGAAAGCCCGGATGAAGGCCAAGGCATTGGGGTGCAGCTGGGACGGGGCAAGACGCAGCCAGTCAAAAAGCCCCAGATGGAAGGCGGAAAATGGTAACCGGAGCCGAACTTCTTTAAAGTAGAATTCATGCATCGGGAACATCCGCCGCCCATATCGCGAGCAGATGCGGTGACGTTCTTTTGGCCGGTACACCTGCCAGTGCTGTGGCTCTCCTATGGGCGTGTCCTCGACCGTGGGGTACACGTCGGACGCGTCGGCCACAAAGCAAGAAGGGGTAGAAAGCGGCTCCTCGGCCGCCCACTCCTCGGACGGGGCAATACGCTCGTCGTCATACTCCGGAATCTCATGTTCATTGTCTTCGACCATTATCCCCGGCACCAGAGCCGACATCTACACCTGAAAGCAGAGGACAACGGTGAATTCGATAGCCAGGATCAAATCCACCCTTCCACCGCAAGTCAAGTGAAAGGGCGACGAAAGCCGGGAAGCGACGAGCAAACACTCGCTCCCCGTCTACCCTCTTCGGTGGATCAAAGGCCGACCCCTCATCCCCTCTCGGGACAGCCATCGGAGAAGGTACTTCTCCCCGGGGCATTCATCGGAGAAAGCCCCCGTCCTCGGGGCATTCATCAGAAAAAGCTCCCGTCCTCGGGGCATTCATCGGAACCAGCCTACCCTCCCCGAGACACTCATCAGAAAATTCGCCAGACACGGCGGAACTCGCATCCCTCCTCGGGGCGTTCATCACGCCCCGACCACACGTTCCAATTAAACGACGGAAATAAAAAGGGAGGGAAAAGAGGAACTCACTTGTAACGGCGGCGGACGGAGGAAAAGATCAAACGGTACGGCGGCGATCGGCGGCAAGCGGTGGACGAGCAGAGACGATAAAGATTAGCAGAGAGAAAAGTAACAGAATGAGCGGGGACCTCCATATTTATAACCCGGCGCGGGACTCGAAGCGACCCTAGGCTCATTAATGACATAGGGTAGCCGCCCCTACGACCGCTTAACGCAAGACACGTGGCGGCAACCTGACAGTCGCGTCCCTTCACCTGCCTCCTCCCTGCTCTGCCGACGACCGGAAATCTTCGTACGAGTGCCCGCTTCAGATGCGACGACCTTAAGTCCTCGCTCTCTCCCCAGAGCTTCGACTTGGGGGGCTCCTGTTCCGGTATGGGCCCAACCTCGGCAGGCCCAATACCGCGTACGGCCCAACAAGCGAATCGGGCACGCCAGGCACGTGCTCCCCACGAGACGAGCAGGGCAAGCCGAACACAAGCGACGTCTCCACAACCTTTTGTCGTCCACCACACCGGACGGGCAGAACCGTCCCCGGCTCACCAAAGCGCGGCCCTTGGCTCCTCTCTTCCACGGGAAGAATAACGCGCTCCGGGGAACCCCCGGGCTCCCCTCCGCGGGGAGAACAACGTGCCCGGCGCACGTTCTCCACGTGCTCCCCTCCGCGGGGACACGTCACCAGCCAACTGCCCACCTCCGAAAGAGCAGGTCAAACCCACTTTCCAGAGATCTAGGAGCGGTTGAACTAGGGCGAAGACCACGTCCTGGTCTTCACTACGCCACGTAAGCCCTAGCAGTCATTAGGGTTGGGCCTGGTCATCCAACCCATCTCAAATGACCGTTGGCCCAGCACTGGGGTCTCTCTATAAATACCCTCTTCCTCAAGAGGGTCAGGTAACTCTTCTTGCCCCCTTTTTCTGTACTATTGCTTCCACTCTGCCCAACTTCTTACTTTGGCATCGGAGTGTCTTGCAGGTACACCCCCCTCCTCTTTCTCACCCCGGTGAACAGGTAGTCGTCCAGTAGCACGTGGCCATATCGTGATCCCCTCCTGATCAGGTCAGATCAGAAAATAAAGATTAAAATGCAAATGAAGCATCAAACCAAATTACAAATGGTCAAGAAAATTCATATAATTCAAAAACATGTCAAGAATGATATATAAAATTTTTGAGAATTTTTTAATGCATAAAACTATTTTAAAACTAATTAAAATGCTTCAAAAATGAGAAAAATCATTAGAAATAGAAAAGGATGAAAAAAAATATGAAAATTATAAAATCATAAATATAAAAATAAAAGAGAATTTTAAAAATTATTTTGGGATTTTTTGGAGTTAAAATGAAATTAATATGAATTTTAAAAAGAAAATGCAATTTAAAATGAAAATAAAAAAATAGCAAAAACCACGCGCGTTGGATCTGCTTCATTAATCTGACCTGATAGATCTAGCAATCCAAAAGCACTATGCACGGTGGAATTTACTTCAAAAATAATACATGATCACATTTGAAATAAACCAATAGAAACATTTCAAATAGCCAGCGTGTCTCCACCTCCAATTATCTTCCTTACCTCTCTGGTCATCTTCTCCGATGAGATGCTCGCCAGAGATTGCTAAGTGATAAAGTCAGGGCACGAGACCACCATCATTGCAACCGTCTCATCAAGGTGAGCTCAACCTCATACTTCATTTCATTTATTGAAAGAGAGTAGAGAGGATTTCATGAAAATGCAGAAGAAAACACAAACACGAAAATAAAACTTAAATGATAAATACAAGCTATTAACACCAGTTAAGTTAGGGGAAACAATCAGCAAGCAAGGGACTACATTGTGGTAACTTGTTTGATTGAAAATGGAGCCTTAAACTACCTTGTCCAAAAACGATCGAAGGAGTTCTAAAACTGGATTTGGTTGAAATGACTCAGGGACTCTTGGAGCTCGGGAATTGTTGCAAAAGCTTTGGAGGAACGTAGTGGAGCTAACTAAATCAATAAATTGAGTTGAAATTAGCTGGAAATTAAAACACGATAGTTCACTTTTTGAAGGAAAATTGAGAATGGAGCAGGGGTTTTCTGGCTATCAAAATCCTGGTTTTCAGTGTGGAATGACCCTCTATTTATAGCTGAAGATGATGAATACTGAGAGGGGTGGAATGACCAATAATTGAGTGAATTTGTGTGCACCCTCATCATGAAGAAAGTGTGACTTGAAGTTGCTCAAAACTCATCCAAATCATGCATTTTATGAGTCATTTAACTTCTGTAAACTTGATTAAACACGTTTAGGTCCAAACACGTGGTAATTTGGCTTGTAACTAAGTTTTGGTTGAGGTAAAAATCTGATCATGGTGCAAATCTTCAATTCCAAGTAACCATGTTCAACTCAATGGGGCATCTTGTACAAGAGGCTTTTTGATTCCATTCTTTTTGCAATTGGTTAACATCATAACAAAGATCACGATATGCCAAGAAATTTTATATTTGGACATTTGAGCAAAAAAGTTATGTCAAGTTGAAGTTGGCATAAAAGTCTGGCAAACCAAACTTGAAAAGTTCTAAGTCCAAATGGATGAAAATGATTTATAATGTATTAATGAATTCCATGGCCTTCCAAGCACAATTTGACTTTGACCATTGAAGTAATCTTGTAGAGGGTATCACAAATGATATTATGCAAAAAGAATGAGTTTCATATGTTGAAAATTGAAGAAGTTGTAATTCTTGAAAGTTGAGAAAAAGTCACTTGAAAATAGACAAAATTTCACTAAGTCCACAAATGACCTATAATGTCTTCAAAATTTTGATGATCCTCCAAGCATTATTGGCTATTATCATGTGAAGAGAAGTTAAAGAAGATGTTGAAAAGAATCTTATGAAAAAAAAAGCATTCAAAATTATTGATAATTGAAAGAGTCGTGATCTTTGGAACTTTGACTTTGAAATATTGACTTTTTAGGTCAAACTTCCTTGAATCAACTTGTAAACTTTGACTTTCCTTGAATTTTGTCGCTTGCGCGAAAATAAGGTGCCGGCACAACAGGAGAGTCACCACCTTTCGTTATTTATCCCTCAGAGCGGGAAAGGAAACGATCGGAAAAACCTAACGAATAAGGGTAAGACAAGGTCATCGCAACCGTTGTCTGGATTCGGGAGTCGGTTACGCAAGGGGAAGGTATTAGCACCCCTCACGTTCGTCGTACTCGACGGGATCCTCGCTTGTTGTGTTTACTTGGACGGGTTGGTTTTATTCTACCTACCTATCAAGGCTGGCTGAAAAAGAAAAGAAATGACTCGGCAAAGCGTCGCACTTTATGCCTACGTATTCTCATCAGAGAATGAGAAATCAGAGTCAACGTAGTTCGGGAAACTACAGAGGGTTATGGGGGAAGGTAGCTCGCCAAGACATCGCCATCTTGTGCCTACGTACTCTCAACAGGCATGAGAGATCAGAGCTCACATAGTTCGGAAACTACGGTTTATTTCCTGTCTTTTACGAAAGAAGTGTTTTTTATTCTGTTTGCGATTTCAACCGCACTAGAGACTATGACCTGAGAGTGAATGCGTCGCATGTCACCCAAAGGGTACCATACTAAACATCCAGACTGTGGAAAAGAAACTCTCCCATAATCCTTTCTCAGATAGCTTAAGGCTCGTAACGTACGAAAGAAATCATTCATGATTACTGTATCTTAAACTGTTTTGAGATGAGAAGAGAACAGGCCCAACTAGGAGGGAGACTATCAAGTCCTACTGTTATCATGCCATGGATTCATCCTATGGTTGAGGTTTGAACAGGGAACTCCTAGAAGTTGTCATGCATAGGTTTCAACCTAAAATTCTATCATCAAATCCTTATCAAAGGAAATGAGAGTCCTAAGGGATCATGTCAATGATACACCAAAACAGACAAAGCATCAGCTTAACAATAAAATGCATGCAATGCAAGTGAGGGAGGAAATGTGTGTGGGGCTTCAGCCTCCACAAGCTCATCTCAACCTCAAGCCAGAATGAATAACAGTAATCATACTGAAATATAAAACAACATGCTATCAAGCAATAACAGTAAACTGCAATCATACAGATAAAATGAAATAAAATGCCATCAGGCAAACAAACCACATGGGCAAGGGAGCTGGGCTCTACCGAATACCCGTAAGCAAAGCCACACAGTAACAATACAAGCAGAGGGAGCAACTCAACCTCTAGTGCAATCATGCTCCTAGATTCTACCTATTCTAGATATTAACTTATTCTAATGCACCAGACAAGTCAAACAAAACACAGCAATACAGAAAAGAAAAAGGAAAGCAGATCAACTCCTCTCTCAACTCCAAGCCTCAGCTCTTCCTACAGCAATTCAGTCTTCAGACTCCAATCACTCTTGACAAACATCAATTTGCTTTTCCAGGTTTCAACCCTACAACATGAGTTTCAACTTATCTTCTCCCTTAAGCTTCAGCTTCTTGATCAGCTCCACCTCCAGGCTTCACCTAATCTTCAGGGGTCTTCAAGTATTAACTTGCTCTTGTTGCTCTTCAAGCTTCAGCTGGAATGGCAATACTCAAGGATTCATCCTCTTCAATACTCTTCAATGAAGTCTTCATCTTCATGCTCAGGCTCAACATCTCTCAAGACAATCAAAACCAGAGAAAATCACTTACTGGATAAGCTGGGGGATATTGAACTGCATATTTGACCACCAAAGGTGGCCTATAAGGGTTCAACATCAAAGGAATGGTTCCCTCAAAAGTTCTACTCCCTAGGTATATCACTTATCCCTCCAAAGGAGAGAGGTGTATACCATGGAAGGACTTTGAATCATAGGGAGGAATGGAGGTGAATGATGCCATCCATGTTTAAGAAAGAAGTTATCTAAGTCTAAACTCTTCCTAATCCTTAACCCTAAAACAACAAAAAAAGACAAATAAGAACAAGCTCTCAAGATCCTCAATCCATCTTCAAGTCTTCTACTATGCTCCTCAATGCTCCTTAGAATGATACCAAGCTCTCCAATCCCACAAAGCAAAGCAAACAACAATACAATGCCCTAAAGGCAACACAAACAATCAACCAATACAAAAATCAACTAAAAATAGCATACCACTATATTAGATCCTAATATAATTTCTAAGGGATCCTACATACCTACCCTTAAGACCCATATATGCCCAATAGTCTAAATTGTCCTAAAAACCCAAAATCTTAAGTTATTATGGACCTATGTTGAAGCTTAACCTAATTCTACACAACCTAGAATTATCTAATCAAAACTATCCTAAAAACCATCACAAAAATATGGAATAAATCCAGGGGGAACCTAAAACATATATCTAACTATCCTAAAAATATTGAATTAAAAATACTAAGGGAGCTACCTAAACTAAAATCTACAAATCCATATATCAATATAAAAGCATTAAAAACCAATAAAAGAAGAAAATATGCAAAAAATACTAAAATGCATGATATGGAAAATATTTTTATTTGATATTTTTCTAGACAGAAATATGAAATGGGAGCAAAAATTCCCATTAAAAAATATTGATTTTTCAATTTAATATGATTTTCTAAAGATTTGAAATAAAATGGTAAAAATAAAATGATAAAGATGAGATGGGTGCAGATAGTAACAATATCCAATGCAATGCGCGCTTGGGCCCAGACATGGGGGTGTAAACAGAAAAGCGCGCTGGGCCCATTTATTCAGAAAATCAATTGAGAAAATAAAAAGGGCGCGGTGTGAAGAGTAATCAAATTCAGTTCACATTTGGAATGGGCCTCAAAGGGGGGTGGGGTTATCAATGATCCACTAAGCCCAGACTTTGTTTTAATGAAACGCAGCGTTGCGCTGCTTCTGAAATCCCTCCAAAATTCAAATTAAATATGGACCGTTAGATCCCTTATCAAGTCAAGTGGTCAAGCCTTATCCAACGGACGCGAGGTCTTCTTCTTCCTTGGACCTAGGGTTTGCAGAAACCCCATGAAAACGCAGCTTCCATGCACAGATTTCCATCCTTTCGTTCTCTCTCATATCATCATCAATTCTCAACATGTAAAACCCTAAGTTGATCCATTTTTCTCCCTGAACACGATTCTAGTCTTGAAATGCATTGAAATGGCCTCTAGCATGCAACCCGATGGTGCAACCAAGCTAACCTCAAAATATGACCAATCCACAACTTCAACCAAACTCATGTTTCTTTACATCAAAATGATCCTCACATTACCCTAATTAAAATCAGCTATCAATCTTGCATTGTAACTCATTATACCACTAGTTCTTACTCCATCAAGAAATGATGTCCATGGCTGAAACTTCATCAAATGCTTTCAAACTCTCCAAAATTGATCACCTAGTTGTCTCTAACAATTCTAAACTAATAACTTAACCTAACCATGCCTAGATTATGATGTGAAAGAGATTTTGTAAACCTGGCTTCTTGATATGGTAGATGATGAAATCCTTGCTTTCAAGGCTTGAAACTCTTCAAGAATGATCCTTGGATGATGAATCTTCTTCTGTTTGCAAAAGAATGGATGTAGCAAGCTTGTATCCTTGAACTCGAATGTGATTTGCTTTCTTGCAATTTCCAATGGCAACCTTCAAATCTTCATGGATGGAGCTTCAAACCAGTATGCATATACTCAGAAGGATCTATGGAGAAGGTTTGTGAAGAAAAAAAGGAGGGAAATGAAGAAGAATGAAGCAATTGAATGTGACTTGCAATGGAAGCTTTTGGATTTCACTCTCTCTTCTCTACACCAATTAACACCAACCTTGCATCTGAGCAAGTTGTATTCATCTTATAGAGTGGTTTAGAATCATCTAGAACCCCCTAGAACAATCCAATGAGAAAATGAAGTTTTCATGTCATGGTATTTTGAATTCAATTCTCTCCACATGCTATCTCATGCCATATGCCTTGTAACCTTGGTTTCTGACTTGAATTTCTCCTTACATGAGATTTAGGGTTAGTTACAATGCATAACCAATGTGCTTATTAAGTTTTATTGAGTTTTGGTTTGGTACCTTAATATGCAAGTAATCCAATTACAAAGCAGCCCCATGATCCAAGCCTCAAATCAAAATTGTGGCTGAACCATTGTTCTTAGAATGTCATTTGGAGTCAAAATGACCTATTACATGACATGGTTTGGACTTATAACTTGGGATTTCCATTTTTCAAATTCACTTGAATTGACTTATGCCTCATTTTTAGGCCATTTTTATCACTTTTTGATATGAGCCTTTTCAACATCTCATGACCTCCCTACTAGCCTTAAAATATCATTCTAAGCAAGTTTGATGTTGAAGATTTTTCCATTTGAAGCTTGGAAGTAGGAGATATGGCCTTATGCTTGAAATGACCTATAACCTCCAAATGACCAAAATGCCCTTGGCTTGTCAAAGCCATAAGTTGAGTTCTACAAATCCTATCAAGGACTTATAGTACTCTCTAGAAAGCTAAGAAGATGCTATTTAACATTCATGTTGACCACGAGTTCATAGGAATCATCCTACTAGGGCAAAAGTTGTCTGCAAGTTGGATGACTTTCAAGGACCCAGATTCACATACCTCAGATGACCTGTAATTTGTCAAAACCATAACTTGAGATCTACAAATCTTATCAAGGACTTCTACTACTCAAATTAAAGCTAAGAACAATCTATACAAAATTCATGTTGTGGGGAAGATGAGATGACAATCACATCTTGAGCTAAACTGTCTTGAAGATAGGGATCAAACTAGGGGATTTTACACTGTCAGTCCTTAGAAACCCTAGCTTGAAACTTCTCAAACTCCTCAATCATGATGAGTTGGTCTAGGAATCATCCTTATAGTATCTCAATATATCATTCCATGATCACATGGCTCTTGGATTAGGTCTCAACCCTCTCTAAATCATCAGTTGACCTAGGGTTGACCCAGTAAAACCCTAATTCTACCACTCATGGTTGAATCTTCTGAATTCTTGTACAATAACCTCTCTAGGCTTCATGATGGCTTTCAAGACATCTCATAAGCTTTCTCAAAGCTTCAAGTTCATCCTCATAGTCTCATAATCATCTGAGGAGCTCCCACAACTCTCAAGTCATGAGGCACACAACCTTGGTTTCAACCAATTCCTCTGAGGATCTCTTGAGTTCTCTGACAAAGATATCAATCTTTGAACACTTGAACAACTCTCTTGGCTAGCTTCAAAGCCTCATACAACTCTTGATGTATAAATAAATGTTGGTCAAATTTTGGGGTGCAACAAATTTCAAAGCACATGGATAATCATATGAACTCAAAATAATGTGTCTTTGAATGTACTTTGGTTAAATAAACCAAAGCTTTAGGTAACTTGTTGATGAAGGTATGAAAATAAACACATGAACCTTTGACTTTTTTTGAGAGACAAGCTACTAAAACTTGAGATATCTTTGATCAAGATGAGATGAAATGATGTTTGAAGCCTTGTAATTTGATATTAGAAGCTATGGTTTAATGAGATATCCCTTTGAAATTAATGGTTGACCATATTTTAACCTTGAGGGAGCAAAACCCTAGCTGATGAATCATGCTTGATGTTCTTGATATAGCATCCTACCTTGCAAAGAAACAAAAGGATACAAGACATATTTTTGGTATTTTTTATTATTATTTAGTGAAACATAAATCATATAAATATAAAGGAAAAGTATACACAAAGATGTGTTTGATGATCTCTGCAAAAGCAAACACAAATAAGAGAGGATAAGAAAGTAACCAAGCTTGTGATCTTGTTTGTATGCAAAAATGCACAAAGAGGGAGGGATCTTTGGGTTAAAAATTAGGGTATAAAAACGACGACGGTGGGTTCACGATACGGAGGGAGCAGCTTGGTTGGGAGAGATGTTTCTGAATGGTTGTGCTCGCACAAAGAAGCTTGGTTCACGGTGGAGTCAGTTTTGGTATTTCAAAGTGGCGCTCGCGGCGGCTGCTTTGCAAGGAGTTTTTTGGTGCACCACGATTTATGAAATCAGAGGTAAGGTTCAACTTCAGATTCTATTTTAATTTCTAAGTAAATTGATTTTGTTTTTATTCAGTTCCAATTGGATTCTCGACTTAGTTCTGGTTTCGATTCGATTTGAATATGTTTAAGCTGCCTATGTTGTTTTTATTTTAGATTTAGTATTATTTTAATTTCCATTGGATTTTTGGATTGAAAATCAAATTTTATAGGTTTGGTTTGGATCAGGGTGTTAGTTTGATTTAAAACTATTTTGGACTTTCAGTACTTGGTCTGTGTTTGAAGTTTTTTTTATAGAGGTGGCCTTTTGGATTTTCCAACATTGGTTCCAAGCAACTTCTTATGTATGTTGTTACTTTTTGTTCTAGACTCAGTATTTCTTTTCCATATAGGTTTCAAATGGATGTAACATTGGTTTGGATTTTCAATACTGGCATGGTTCTTTTAATTTGAAATAGGTTGTTATTCTTGATTTTAAAACAGATTATGGTTATTGGTTTTAAAACAAGTTATGATTCTTAACTTTAAAACAGGTTGTGGGTATTGGTAGAGTTGTTAAAAAAAACCATGAACTGAATCGAACTTTCGAACTGAACCATTATATTTGGTTATTTAACCAAACCATCTTACATAAAACGATTCTAGAACCGAACAGAAACTATAACGGAACCAAACCAAAATTGAAAATGAAAAATACTAAAAATAAGTTTTAAATTTTTTAAAAATAAAATTTAAAAAATAGTTTAATGGTTAGGTTCTTTAATAAATGGTTCAGTTCGGAACGGTTCAAAATTTTTAAATGGTATATCAAACCAATTATTTTAGTTCGGTTTGGTTCTGAGTAAATTAAAACAGTTCGGTTCAGTTCAAATAAACTTTTACTATGGTTTGGTTCAGTTCAATTTAGTTTTCTCACTTAACTGAACCGTGAACAACCCTAGGTATTGGGTTTGAATAGGTTGTGATTATAGTTTTATTTGAAACATGTTATGAGTTCTAATTAAAAACAAATTTTGGTTTTGGTTTTATTTGAAACAGGGGTATGGTTCTAATTTAAAATAGGTTATGCTTTATGATTGGAAACTGGTTATGTTTTTTATATGATATTCAGTGTTTTGAAAAAAAAAACTTTTATTGAGGTATTGTGTTGAATTATTTAGTGTTTGGATTTAGTTTTTAAAAAAGCTAGAAATTTCGTTTAAAAAATTCGATTCATGTTATTTATTTATTTTTTAATTGATTTATGATTAGTTTAAAAATTTGATTAGAAAATAGTTATGTTTACTTTTAAAAAGGTTATTACTTAGTACTAACATGTGTCAAAACATACAATTAATCACAAGCATCATACACTAGATTAAGACAATAACGTGCAACAACAACAACAAAATTTCACGCAAAAGGGTAAAAAAGAATAGAGGAGGAATCTACAGGGAGAAGGATTTTCCTGGTTTGAGCAAAGGTACAATTTCTCTTTCTTTCCTCTTTCTGCCTCGAATTCCTTCTAACTCTTCTTCTTTTTTTTCTTTGGTTGCAAGGACGGTTGAAGATTAGATTAGAGTTTTGTTATTCTTCTTCTTTGATGTGTAGAGCAATAACTTTGGGATATTAATTTGTAATTATTGATGAGTTTTCTGTGCAATTCTAGGTCCTATTTATAGTGTAAACATTAGGTCAAAAATTAAATTGAATTTTTCGAATTAGGAAGGTTTGTATGAAATTTGATCTCATTTGATATGATTTATTTCTTTGTGACCAAGCTAGTGTATCTGCATGAATTCATGACCTATGTAAAATGTAATAGTAAATATTAGATTTGATTTTTTTTTAATTTTTTTGATATTTTATTTCATGATAATAAAATGATAATTTAAAATCAAAATCAAAATAACTAATATTGAATAATAGTAATAATAACAAGAATAAATAAAAAAAATTGATTTTTTTAGACTAAAAATACATTAAAATTAGATAATATAAAATAATTTTTAAAAAATAGAAAATAAATATAAAAATATAAGAAAATACAATTTTTTTTATTTTTAAAAATAGTGTAAACGAGGGTAAAACATAAAAAAGAGAAAAAACAACTCTAAAAACGAGGAATGTGGGATTTGAGTCTGGGACCCTATGCTAAACACATTCATTACACTACCAACTGAATTATCTCATTCATTCAAAGTAGATATCTCCTAAAAACTATACAAGGTAAACTGGTCAAAATTTTGGGCATGACAACTGCCCTTATTTAATTAACTTCAACCCGAGAGCATTATTGACCATGAGTCATCATGTGACCGTGGTAGGAGATAATTAACTATAAGAAAACCAAAACTTTGTCTGATAAATGAGTTGTGCAAATTGAAAGGCATGTACGAAGTCCTGACTATGATGGGGATATAAGAAATTAAATCGTCATTGGTATAAGAACCGATGCTAAATAAATCATCTGACACAAAAAATGATGCTAAAACTCGACAATAGTGTCAGTGGTACAAGAACAAAAAAGAATAATAGACACTGTAAGAATCGTAAAAATGAAATGACAAACGGTGTAAGAAGTGTAACTAAAATAAAATGACAAATAATGTAAGAAGCGTAAACAAAATGGCAAACATTGTAATAACCGAGAAGTAAAATGACAAATGATGTAAGAACAGTGGAATAAAAAGACAAACAAAGTACGTTTGAACTACATTATAGGAGTAAGAAGCAAAAGATTTGGAAGAATTTGCTTCGGGTTCTTATTGCCTTTACGGGGATTGGTGCGAGGAAAAGAATGTCATTCAACGGTCTCTACGTTCCTAAGTTTGGTTTGAATGATGCGAAAAGTAAAAGATATTAACAAGTAAATAAAGTACAGGAAATAATTCTTCAGGAATTGTATTTTATTTTACCCATCAAGTAGTAAAAATCTATCAATCAGTTGTACGCAACATAAAACACTCATCAATATCATCATGTATTGCTCACATCAGTGTTCATGTCTGAAACACCAACGAAAGTTCTACCATATTGTCTCATCGGTGACGTCTCACGCAACTACATAACAAGGAGCATTAAGAATCAATACTCAAGCGAATGTTAAACCTAAATCTATGTCTAGAGTTTAGAATCTAACAGATGTTCATCCTAGTTCCAAATCTGAAGAGTATATGTCAATAACGGTTCAAATCAAAATATAAAGCAAGCAAACAAAGATGGCATCGATATATATGTGTAGAAGATATTTTATATAACGATCAATAAATATACATACAATAAAGATAAACTTACAAATAACACCCCAACAAATAGAAAATACAAAGAGAAATATGAAACTAAACCAGTGATTCTCGAGGTGTCAAGACGATTATCACAAATCCAGCTCCAGATTGTCAAAATGCAGCTTCTATTGTTATTTCTGGGCTTATTTCCACAAAGAATGTTGGTGATGGAGTTGGGAAAAATATCCCCAAAAACCATGCCCTAAAAATATGAATGAATGGTATTTATACAAACTAAAAAATCGCAGACCCGCTAAGCACACTCAGATCGCATTAAGCGCAATCTCACTTAATGTACCGTTAAACCGCCTTATACCGCACTAAGCGGTATTTTGATCCAGCTAAGCACGGTTTGGAAAAAAAATTGATTTATTCTTCCCAATAGCGCATTACAATTCCCGCTAAGCGCAAATGACAAGTTTTATTTCCAAAATTCTGCATCTTTAAGCATCCTTATTTCCTCAAATGGATCCATACTTTAACCATGCATTATTACCTATAAAAAGAGATGAAAAACTACTAAAATGAATGATATGTACACAATAACACAATATATACAACGGTAAATAAATGTAGCACCCCAAAACTTGCCCTTTCGTTTTAACCGTAACTGGCTTATGTTTCTTTGCATTTTTCATTTCTGCATATCACAACATTGGTTCTTGAGACATGGGATCAAGGTGTTTTCATGGCTCAGGGTTCCCTTTTATTGCAAGAGTTTAAACAACGAGCGTTAGAGGCTCCGACATTTATTTTGCCCAGCGATTAAGCGACCGATTTTAATTTTATTTAGCGGGTTATTTTTAGCTCATAGATGGTGTACAGGCTATCTCAGGCATTCACACAGTTATAATATCCAAGGACAAGTTTTAGAGGCTTAGCGGAGCTCAGAACAGGTGGCAACAGATGACTATGCAAGTTTCCCTCCACATGGCGCCAAAATTGGCATTTTTTCAATATTGTAACTGGTTACCACATATGGGTAATTGGTTACCTCAAGCGCATTTTTCCAAAAAATTCAAATTTTCAGCACTGCAGAATTTCCAATCATTTTCAACCATTGATTTCACATGATCATCATTGGAAGGATCTAGAATTGATTCAATTTTCACTATTTCCCTCCAAATTTCAAACACTCCATTCTTAATTCCACTCCTAATTTCCATTTCAAACACTAAACCACATTTCAAACCACATTTTGATTCCAAACCTATAGCTTATTTAAGTGAATTTGCTCCAAACCTCAACAAAAGGAATCACTTTCATTTTCAGATTCCACATTCATTCTTGAGAATTTTCTCTCAACTTTTTCACTCCCAAAACCTCCACCATTCATCTCCATTATCTTCAATTCATCACTCAATTTTCGTTTGAATTGAGATCTGAATTTGGAAGTTAGATTTGAAGAGCTTTTAGATCAATCTTGGCTTGATTTTGCTTGTTCTTCACTTCTACTATAAGGAAGCTCTTGGGTCTTGAAGATTCTCTAGGTTTCTAGCTTGGATCTGTTAGTTTCAAGTAAATCAATACTTACCAAAGCAAATCTCAGCTTTGAAGGTTGGTGAATTCTAGATCCAATTTTGTTTTGAGCTTATTTTCATAATCACAATGTAGATCCATGGCTTTTGATGCATTTTGATAATTTTGATCTTTGTGATTTGTGATCTCAATGTTTGATTGTGTTTACATGATGTTTAATCACTGATTCTTGATGATAAATTTATGCTTAATTGATTACATGTTCATGTGAGTGATTGAATAAGTTGTTTAGTGTTGAAAACTGATTTTGGAAGTTGTTTTTTTGTTTCTGTCTCAGTGGTAACCGGTTACCCTGCCTAATTTTCACGTTTCTGGACTTTTTTCAACAGGTAACAGGTTACCTAATTCTGGTAACCCGTTACCACTGGGACAATTTTTTTTTTCAACAGGTAACTCGTTACCACTAGGACAGATTGCCTATTTTTTGCATTTCTTGCTTGTTTGAGTTCCTTTTCACCTATGAACTTCATGGATTGATGTGATGCATTTATGTGGATTGTTTTTTACATGTTTCTTCATTCTTGAATGTTTAATTTAGATTCCTCGACACGTGACCTTCGGATTATTTTTGAATGCTTAACATGTTCATATTGCTTGATTAATGAATGATCACATGCCTTTCTTGCTTAGATCATGTTAATTAATTATCATGAATGTTTGATTTGCTGAATTTGTGATGCATGTGTGCGTTTTCTTCCGATTCCGTTTGTTGCATGTTAGTTTGATCGTTCGATCATTTGATTTAAATTGAAAAACATGATGATATTATTGATTTTTAATGATGCAATGTTGTTGATCAATTATGTTTGATTGTTGAAGTATGTTGATACTTGCATGATATATATCCATGATTGGTGTTTGTTTATGTTTGATTGCATTAAATTATGCTTGCTTGCTTGCTGCCCCACTTTTCACAGTTGTTCTTATTTTGAATTTGCATGTTATCCTTGCCTTACTTGCTTGCTGCCTGCCTTTTTACGCCTAATTTTATGCTAATACATGTGTTGTTATAGGTTGTCCTACTTGTATGTTGGATTTTATTATTGTTTTGTGCAGGAGGCGCTGTCGTAACTGCTGTTTTTACCTTATTTCTTTTCTTTTTGCTTTGTCTTTGCATGCTCCCTTAGGATTCCTAGTCCAATTTTATTTCTGATTAAATTTGGAGTAGGATAGACATTAGGAGTTTAATCCATGCATGATAACATTAGGTTAGTCCCTTTTAACCTCAACCTTAGGTCCATGTTTTGCATGCTAACATTATGATAGAATCTCCTTTCGCATCTCGACTCTAGGATCACTTTGCATGATAACATTAGGGCCGAGTTTCCCTTAGACCTTCTATGCGTCTCTCTTCACATATCAAAATACATTATAACTCATCTAATAAATACGATGAACATTGTAAGCTACGAGCCTTAAGCACATGGGAAATGATGAGTAAGAGGTTTCTCCTCACTTGTCTAGAGTGTTTAGCGTATGCCTTTTGGGCGATATGCGACGCATTCGCTCCTACGTCATAGTCTTTAGTGCAACGTGAATCACAAAGTAAACTAAGTCACTTCACTAAAATTCACAAACAAAATTCAAACTTTTATATCCTTAGGGATTTGTGTTTCAAATTCATTTTTCAGAAAATAGTACGTAACTTTTCCGTTCTACCGCATCGACCCTAACTGCTGGAATGGAAACTTAACATCACTCATAAAAAACACTTAAACAACCTGTGGTTTTGTTTACCCAAACTATGTTTGCTCTGATTTTTCATACCATATGAGGATACATAGGTACAAGACGAAGATGTCTTGGCAAGAAACCTCCACCCATCACTCGTAGTTTTCCGAACTACGTTGACTCTTGCTTTCTCGTTGCACGAGGGAATACGTAGGCATAGGGCGGCGATGTCCTATCGAGTCTCTTTCTTTTTCTTTTGTCCTCGTTTCCATTTAGAAGTAGCTTTTAGATAACACACCCTTTGATTAGACAACAAGTGTGGATCCCGTTGAGCACAACGGACATGAGGGGTGCTCATACCTTCCCCTTGCGTAACCGACTCTCGAACCCAAGATTTGGTTGCGATGACCTTGTCTTTTCCAGTTCTTCAGGTTTTTTTCGATTGTTTCCTTTCCCTCTCTTTAGGATAAATAATGTTCGGTGGCGACTCTTCTGTTTTTCCACCGGGTGTTTTTCGCAGTTGCGACAGTAAACTTTAGAAAATGTAGACAAAAACTGTGGATTATTAACAGAAAACAAATGAATGAAGTCGTTCAGTGCTAATTGTTCACACTCAAATAACAACAATTTAGCACTCAACAAACTCTCCCCAATTTAAAATTGTTTATCCTTAAACAAGAATTAATAAACCTAAGGAAACAAATGTAATTGACCAGAAATAATGTTCAACAAGCTTTACGAAAAGAAACAAATGTATGGTACACAAATCAAAAGTACACGCAAAGTAGTGCTTACCATTAAACTACAACGACACAATGACTGTGAAACAAATTCTAAGTAGAAAACACATGTCAACCATTCAAAAGCAATACATGTTCAATAATGAATCACACCTAACACACAACTTCATCAAGAGATGAAGAAAACAAATATGAGGGACTAACTCACACACAACAATATTGCTAACATCAATTCAAATTATGCATTCATCTAAAAAAACTCATATTAAAAGTATAAAAGCAAAAATCACAAGGGCTTTAAAGGGTTGGGACATAAATAATGTGACTTAGGTAACAAATAATTGTTTTTCACGAGTTAAATGAAATAAAAACTCGCATAATCCCATGAGAATGATTACTTCTCATTTTCTCAAGCATTCACAAATTTCCTTCACATTTTATCCTTTTCCAAATTATTACACCAATCCATATAACTTATTAGAACAATGTTATTTGATCGCGACTTTATGAGTCTAACGGATAATCTAACTGCAAGTATACTGCCTATCATGTAGTTTTAAAAGATATCGAACCCACAGAGACCAATAATCGATCTATTGTGATCTAATGATACTATATAACACTAAGGCTAATGAATTTTTGGTTTGGACGGAAATAAAAGCTAAAACTAAAGTAGTGTTTAAGAAATATATCAGAAAAGAGAGACCGAAACATGGACCCCATCGTACCTCAGGGACAATGTAATTCATTGGCGTTGGTTTGATCGTTAAATTACTTTCAGTAGAAAATACCAGTTTAAAAACCTTTATCTCGCACTATTGATCAAAGTTATACCTCCTGACCATGAGATTTTTCTCTCGCTCGCCCATTTGAATCAAGAAGTATTTTTTGAAAACTAAATAAGTCATAATTAATGCCTAAAGTATTCTCGTTGTATATAGGGTTAATGCTCAATTGTCACTATCTGGTTCAAGCCTCACACTCTTCCGCTATAGGGTCGAACCTTTACTAGTTCTCACTCTCATGTAAAACTCTTTGAATTAAAATTGAAACTAAAACCAGAAGAATAATTTATGAAAAAGTGTAACGCCAACTTATTATCGAGTCTCGTCGAAACGAACGTCCTCACATACCGGACTCGATATGGTTTAGCCGGACATGGTTTCGAACATAAATAAATTACAAGAACTGGAATTAAATTGTGGGAATACTTCAAGTGCAGCGGACAGAAACAAAGACTAAAATGCCGGCAAGATTATGATCCAAGCTTACAAAATTCAGAACTAGAAACAACAGTGTGGCAGCCCCTCAATGTGACAGATTACCACTTTTTGAATGTAATTTATGCCTAAACTGAAAACTAAACTTATGTGTAGAAACTTGGATGACGAAATTCTAATAAAACTACTCTTATATAGGCCTAGGTTGCTGAAAACTTCCTTGAGGTCGGGTAGAAATCGTTGAGAAAAAGTAGGAAGGAGTGGAGAAGAAAGAGCAATCGGTTTCCACATTTTTCTGAACTGCTGGTGCATGGAGAACGCCATGAGGTCCATGGAAAATGACATGGTCATAAGTTGTGGATGATGTGGTTGAGAGGTGCATGTCGAACGCCATGAGGTGATGGTGAACGCCATGAGGTGATGGCGAACGCCATACACCAGAAACTTGTAATTTCTGCACTTTTCTTCATTTTCTTACTATTTTCCTAATTTTCTTGCACGGACACATCTTATTTGATAAATACGTAAAACACAAACATAATACGGCATAATACAACGAAAAATAAGTAAAATCACACTAAATATCATGTGAGTCGAGTCGAAATACACTATACATTTTCACGTTATCATTATTCTATTTTTTTTCTAGTCTTTTTTCCTTTTTTTTTCTTCCTTTTTCTTTTTCACTTTTTTCTTTCTTTTTCAAACCTTTTCTTTTTCACAACCTCTTAGAAACCAACCTTTCTTCTCCCCAACTTAAATACAACCAATCATGTAACGTGAATGCTCCCAACTTTCTAAGCAAGGGAAAAAATTCAACCACAAATCATGGTTATGGTTTTTTAAAAATTTGAATTCATACAAATGTGAGCTCAACACTAACATAGATTGTAACAAAGACTCAAAGGGGGTAATCAAATTCTCACTCACTCATAAGGTAAGTTACTTTTTGGTCAAGTGGTTATACTTAAAATAAATAAAAAATGCCTTGATCATTTTAGTGTTATCTTACAAGTCAACACAGATACAAGATTAAACATAATTTAAACGAGTTAAACAAGAAAGTTAGTCTCCATGCAATTTAGTAAACAATGGAAAGGTTTCTCACATTGGTTATGAACTCAGGTGATTCAAAATTGAACAAAAATTGCAAAAGAGTAAATGTCATGTAAGTTGTACAAAGCCTAAGGTTCAAAAATATGTTATGTTTTAGAAAAGCAATAAACACAAATCTCAGGAATTCAACTCTCTTTAAACTTTTTACACTACCATAACATTTTCTCGTTGAAACAATCAAACTAGAACAATAATCGAAGCACCCTCAAGCTAATAAAAAACAAGCTTAAGAACAAACACAAAATTTCTAAAAACTAACAAAATCAAATGAAAACTATTAAACATATACTAACAAAATGGGTGAAAGTGGATAGGAGAATGAGAGATTTTTCTTTGCAAAGCATGGCGCGCTAAGTGCCCTCTACGCACGCAAAGCGCGAGCAGGCAAACTTAGTCTTTCAAAATTGGCTCTTTCTCTTATGCAATCCATTTGTTCTCACTCTATACTAACTATACTGCTAAATATAAAATTATACAAACTCAAAAACCATTAGGTTGCCTCCAAACCAGCGCTTGTTTCACGTCGTTAGCTCGATGCTTTATTTACGTACAAGCTCCTCCATGTTCCTTGGTTCACCGACTGCTACCAAATAAACCTGGACAACACTTGAGCAAACATGAACAGAAAAAATAAAATATATACAAACACATACACAAATAAGTTGGACAACACATATATACAATCGCTTGAACAAACGTTAATGGAAATAAATATGTACAATCACATATGAAAAACAACTATAAACAAGTATAGAACATAAACACAAAATATATACATGTACAAAAATGGACAAGTTGATATACAAATATCTTTACAACTATACAATATAAACAAGTTAATGTACAATATAGACAAGTATGTATAACACTTAGAAATATAGAGACTATTGCAATGTGATTCTATATTAAAACACCAGTCTCCAAAAACGGCGCCATTTTGCTCGAGCTATAGTATAGCGGCAAGAAGCAAAAGATTTGGAAGAATTCCCTCCGGGTTTTTATCATCTCCACGAGGATCGATGCGAGGGAAAAGAATGTCGTTCAACGTTCTCTATGAAGGTGAGATAATACTTAGAAGGGGGGGTTGAATAAGTATGAAAGATTAAGACTTTAAAAATAATCACACAATTATTTTTATCCTGGTTCGTTTAAAACAACTACTCCAGTCCACCCTTCCTAGAGTGATTTGCCTTTCTCAACAAGGACTTAATCCACTATTTAATCAAACAGATTACAATAGTAACACCTAAGAATAACTGCTCTTAGTCTTCTCAAGAGCTACTGATTCCAACTGAATCCTCTTAAGGAAAACCTTTACAATCAATGTAAATCAAATACAAGAGTATTAATGCTTCTATAAAGCTTTTATCACAACAGTGATTTTTCTCTTAAGTTTAAGTACAAGAAATTCTAAGAAGAATATGAAAGAATGAGAGCTTAGAATAATATGATTTCTTTTCAGCAAATTGTGTAACTGAAGAATTTGGTGGAGTCATCCTTTTATAGGCAGCTGATCCAAGGAAGCTGAGCGTTGAAAAGAGAGTCCCAAAAAGGTCTGAGCCTTTTTGTCTTCATATCAAGTGACCTTTCCTAGAAGTAGATAGCACAGAAAAATCCTTTTTGTCTGTGTTATTGTGTCTAGCATAAATGAGGAAAGAGACGTTGATTCACTCTAACGGATATAATCTTTGAATATTTCTTCTTCAGTTTTCAGCAAGTTCTGCAGAATCTGATTGAGTCAGAGTCTTCTAATGATGTTCAGAACTTTGTTGTATCAGAGTCTTCTGCAGCATGTGTGCTTTCAGCGTGTTGATCATCAGAGCATATTTGACACAGAACTTCAGTACTTGGCAGCGTTAGTACTTTCAGAAACTTCTGTAGAAATTATGCTTTGAGAAACTCTTCAAACAATATTCTTCTATGCTTCAGATGCTTCAGCTTCAGAATCTTCTGACTAGCTTCAGATGCTTCTGCTTCAGATGCTTCTGCTTCAGATGCTTCTGATGAGTGCATCTGGCGCTTCAGAGTCAGGATAACTTCTTCTATACAATTCAGATTTGCTTCTAGAGAGTTAATTTCATTTCAATCTGCAGTAAAACTCTCAAACAAATTTTAGAGTATATAATTCTTAAATATAAAATTTCCTAACAGTTATCATCAAAACAAAGAGTTATTATTAAGAACCAATTTGTGTTCTAACAATCTCCCCCTTTTTGATGATGACAAAAAGTATCAGAAATTTTGTTTAACTGAACATAAAGAATTATAACTCCCCCTAAGATGATGAATCTCCCCCTGAGTTAAATATGAAAAAGGAATAGAAACTTCCCTTTTGTCTTGAGTAATCTTCAGAGTTAGATCTTGTTTGTTCTTATAACATTTGAAGGTCAGAATGTCTTGCAGATATAAGATTCAAAGTTTGATAATAGACAAATGATCTGAGGGACTCAAAGTTTCTTTTATATAGTGTACTTATCAAATGTTATGAAATAGTAAAGATAAATGTTAGATAGAATAGATATGTCTGAAGATTCATTCTGGTGAAGTTATATTAAACAGTTCAGATCTATATTTTCTCCCCCTTTTTTGTCATAAGCAAAAAGTAAAAACTTTTAAAAAGACAAATAAAAGGAAACAATAAATAAGATAATTCAATGGAGAAAACTTGATTCATTCAAAATATCAGAGCAAGAGTACATAGGTGATCATCAGAAGACATAGCAAAAAGTACATATGCAAACAACAGATGCAGAAACATTAGAATGAAAAAAAATCTAAGAGTGTTTGGACAAAAGCATCTTCAATAGATCTGTAATCTCAGAGGAGGATTGCTCTTGCTTGGACATCCACTTAGTCATAGTTTCATTCTTTTCATCTTGCTTTGACATCCATTCTGTCATATCCTCAGACTTCTTATCCTGCTTAGCCATCCAGGATTTGATCTCTGACTGTCCAGCTTCCAGAGCAGCAATCTTATCTTCAACATCTGGATGTTCTTTCTTTATCTCAGATGAAGAATTAGGAGGAGGTTCTGTAGCCTGAACAAAGTCAATTTCCATTGGTTTTGTAGATCCTGAAGAGGGGTCTACCAGAGTCATAGCCAATGCATTATCAGTAGATTCTGGTGATGGCGGAGGAGCATCTAAACGAAGCAGAGGTTCAGTTTTGTTGACAGTCCAGAATAGAGTCCTTTCAGCTCTGAGCTTTGCATCATCAAAACAGACGTTCTTCAAATTTGAAGCTACAGTGTTGAATCTGTTGATGAATCCGTTCCAGATGATGTCAGATTCTTTGGCATCCATTGTTTCAGAGCATTTCTTCTGAACAGTACCTAAATACATCTGTATTTCTTGCAAAAATGTTTGAAATAAATGATCAATATTAAGTCTAGGCAGTGGTTTTAGCAAGGTTTCCAGAGTGATAGGTTTAGGTTAGGGAGTTGGTGGAAAAAGTGATTTTTGGATGGAAATCAGAGGAGGAGGATAATATGGAATGAAGGGTATCTCAGGAGCTTTTTCTTTAGATCTGACTAAAGCATTAAGCAAGTGAGGTTTTGGTCTTCTGTTAGGGGTAACAACATCAAAAGATGCATTTGAGTAGGGTTTGAAAGCAGATTTTGGTGGTTCAACAGATGCAACAGTGTTATCAGATGCACTTTGCAGAGCTGAACCAACAGCTTTACCAGATGTTGCAGATATGGTTGCTAAAGATCCTACATTTGACATTGATTGAATATATGAAACAATCACAGATGGAAGAGCCTGTGTGAGTTTTGGTTTCAGAGGTTTGAAGGGGTCAGATGGTTCAACTCTGTCATAAAAATCTTTCAGTTTGAAACCATAAGATAGATTATGAAAAAGAGAAGAAACTTGGGCACAAGATATAGCAGATGATATTGGATTGGAATTTGGGATTAATATCTCAGATGATGGTGCAGGTGGAGGCATAAGATCTGGAATGGGAGTTTTAGAAGGTATGGTAGGTTCAGGTTCAGGTTCAGGTTCAGGTTGGTTTATCTCAGAGTATTTGTCAGATGAAGAGATTAGAAAATCTGGGTGGATTTCTGATTCTGAGGTGTTAGAGGATGTTGTTGGTGTACAAGAGGTAGAAGATACTTGAAACACTGTTTTTAAAGGTGTGATATCAAGGACTTCTGTCTCAGGGATGTGAGGTTCAGAAGTATTGGTAGGTTCTGAAGGAATGTCAGATTGTTTGGATGGTGGTTCTGATGAAACAGGAGCATAAGTTACTTTTGTAGGTTCAGAAGTAACAGGTGCAATGGGTTCAGAAGGTGGATTATTTGATGGTGGATTGTCAGAGGCTTTTTCTGGTTGAACTTCTTTTGGTTGGTTCTCTGGATGTTCAGATGATTGTTGTTGATCTGATGGTTGTTGTTCTGATGGTTGAGGTCGTGGAACAAAGTGTTTGATATGAATTTTGGGTTGAGATGGTTTTGGTACAGAAACTGTTGATGTTGTTGTTTGTGTTGTTTGAGTTGGAACAGGTGTTTGTTTTTGTGGAGAAACAGAACTGGGAGCAGTAACAGAAATGGTTTGAGTAGAAGGTGGCTTTGGTACAGACTTAACATTAGAATCATTAATAACAAGATTTTCAGAAGATACAAAAGATTTAGTACCTTTTACTTTGATCCTCTTGGCAGGTACAGAAGCAGCTTCTTCAGAATCTTTTCTCTTCAAGAGCTTCTTGGGCTTCTCAGCAATCTTGACCTTCTTCTGAACAGGTGCAGATTCTTCTACAGGATGAGTCCTTTTCCTCTGGAGTTGTGTTTCTTCTTCTCCTGCATCTGGTAGTGGTTGTCTAGCTAGCTGAATCACATTAGCAGGAACAGGTTTTCCTTCCTTCTTGCATTCATCAATATACATAACCACTATATGTCTGGGTTCTTCAGCAAAGAATAAAGGAAAATCATCTACAGGAACCCTCTTATTCAATTCTGACATATTCCGCTTCTTGGGAGCTATTGTGAGTTCATCAACAATTTTGAGTCTCAGAAGACTTTTAGCATTCAGAGGCTTTCCCATTATAAATTCCAATTCCTCTGTAACTCCAGCAGCGTACAGAGCAGTTACCAAACCATTCTCAGTAAGAAGATCTGAGATCAACCTTCCAAAGGGGATCCAAGTTCTGATCTTCTGTCCTTTCTCTTTCACATATTCTCTAGATGCATTGATATGGTTCCACAGATGCATAAACAGAATGTATGGAAGATCTACCTTGGTGCTCTGACTAAGGTAATACATGAAATAGAGCTGTTCATTATTGACATAGTCTGGAGAATTGGTTGACTTCCTGTGGTGGATGCATCCCATGAAGATCTTGGCCCAGATCTTGTAATCAGGCTTCAGATCTTTGAATTTGTTAGAAGCTTGACCAGCAGTCATTACTTCTTCATAAACCTCATCCATGTCCACACGCCCAGCTGGCAAGTGGGAAACACCATATGTTTCTTCATATCCTATCAATTTTCTTATCAGATCTTCTGTGATAATAATCTCTTTTCCCAGCACAGAAGATAAGATGAACTTGGGATAAACTGATGCATGGATCCAGAATTCTTTCACAAGGAGAGGGTAAACTGGTCCAAAGAGCCTATCAAAGTACTTAACCCATCCTTGAGCTCCAATGATGGAACGAAACTCAAACCCATTTTCTGCCAGAGAATCAAACTCAACCATAGATTCACATAGAACTTCCAACTTATCAACAGGCGTTAGAAGTGTTCTTTTGGGAGGAGAATATGGAGCAACACCCAAGTTTTCTGAAGTTACAGCAGCCATAGTAGATTGGAACTGAGCAGTTGTTGATGATGAAGTTGCCATTGAAGAATGCTTTGTCAAACGCTTAGGTATAGGGTTTTTATGCAGAGAAAAAAAAGGAGATGAAAACGCATGTAATTTCTGAGAGTGTGAAAAGTGTGAAAGTGAATACAAGACAAGTATTTATACTAAAACACTTAGGCAAATCAACAGTCAGAAATATGCACGTTTGAACAAGCATTAAATGAAGAGAATAAAAATCATTTCAAAACATTAATTGCTTCTGACAATTTGGAGGGGAAAACCAAGATTCTTACTATTCAAACTTCACCTCAAACGTCTCTTCAGTTATGTACACGCCACCTCTTCAGATTTGGTGTGACACGTGTTTACTTGCATGTTGTTCTGAATTCTCTTAAGAAATGAAACGTTAGCCAACGTTTAGATCTTCTAAAGATTGTTAGTTCAGAGTTTCACAAAAGAAATATTGATCAGAATAAAATAAGTAATCAGAATAAATACTTCAGAGCATTAAGCATTTTTGCATCTGTAAAAATTTGCTTCTGATAAATATCATTCTGGACAAAAATCCATACCAATATTTTTCAGAATAAAATTGAATCTATCTTCAACAAGGGGTTTTGTAAAAATATCTGCCCATTGATGATCTGTATCAACAAAGGCTAAATTTATGATTCCCTTCTGAACATAGTCTCTGATGAAATGATGCTTAATTTCTATATGTTTTGCCTTAGAATGTAAAATGGGATTCTTGGATAAACATATAACAGAAGTATTATCACAAAAGATAGAAATGTTACTTTCAAAAATTTGATAATCTTCTAGTTGACTCTTCATCCAGAGCATCTGCGTGCTACATCCAGCAGCAGCAATGTATTCAGCCTCTGTGGTTGAAAGTGCAATTGTGGGTTGCTTCTTGCTGTACCAGGAGATTAGATTTCTTCCCAGAAATTGACAACTTCCAGAATTACTTTTTCTTTCCACTCTGTCTCCAGCGTAGTCAGCATCACAGAATCCAACTAATTTGAAATCATCAGATTTTCTGTAACACAAACCCACATTAGAAGTATCTTTCAGATACCTTAGAATCCTCTTGACAGCTGTCAAGTGTGATTCTCTAGGATCTGATTGGAATCTAGCACACAGACAAACACTGAACAATATGTCAGGTCTAGAAGCAGTAAGATAAAGAAGAGAGTCAATCATACCTCTGTAGAGCTTCTGGTCTACTTTCTTACTTACCTCTTCTTTACCAAGTGAGCTAGTATGATGCATTGGAGCCTTTGCCAGCTTACTGTCAGACATGTTGAATTTCTTCAGAAGTTCTTTAACATACTTTGTCTGATGTATGTAGGTGCATTCTGGAGTTTGATTAACTTGGATTCCTAGAAAGAATCTGAGTTCTCCCATCATGCTCATTTCAAATTCTGCCTGCATACATGTAGCAAACTCCTTTCCAAGCATAATATTTGTTGATCCAAAAATAATATCATCTACATAAATTTGGCAAATTAGAAGATCTTTCTTAATTGTTTTACAAAAGAGTGTTGTATCCACTTTGCCTCTGATGAAATTCTTCTCCAGAAGAAAATTGCTCAATCTCTCATACCAAGCTCTGGGAGCTTGTTTCAAACCATATAGAGATTTCTTTAATTTGAAAACATGATCTGGAAATTTTTCATTTTCAAAACCAGGAGGTTAGTGGACATAAACTTCTTCTTCTATAATACCATTAAGAAAGGCACTTTTAACATCCATCTGATACAGAGTGATGTTATTTTGTGCAGCAAAGGAAATAAGAAGGCATATAGATTCTAACCTTGCCACTGGAGCATATGTCTCAGTGTAATCAATACCTTCTTGCTGACTGTACCCTTGAGCAACCAGCCTTGCCTTATTCCTCTCAACTTCTCCTTTCTCATTTAGCTTATTTCTGAAGACCCATTTTGTACCAATTATATTGAATCCTTGAGGTCTTTGAACTAGATCCCATACATCATTTCTGCTGAATTGATTTAGCTCTTCTTGCATGGCAATAATCCAATCATTGTCTTGCAGAGCTTCATCTACAGAAGATGGTTCAATTTCTGACACTAGTCCAAATAGTAATGCTTCAGATGATATTAGAAAGGATCTTGTTCTGATGGGATCATCCTTCTTTCCAATAATGACATCCTCTGGATGATAAGCTTTAATTCTGGATGATGATCCTCTAATATTTGACTCTTCAGAAATGTTTAGATTATTCATCTGAGAAGTTAAAGGAGTAGCATCTGGAGTTGCTTCTGGTTCCTTCACTTGAATTTTGTCTGCTTCTGGAACTTCAGAGTCAATAAAGACTACTTTCCTATCTGCAGAGTTATCAACCTGCTTTGGCTTTTCAGAGCCAAGCTTATCATCAAATCTGACATGAATGGATTCTTCCACAATCTGTGTCTCAGTGTTGTATACTCTGTAGCCTTTAGAGCGTTCAGAATATCCAAGCATGAAACACTTCTGTGCTTTGGAATCAAACTTGCTCAGATTTTCCTTAGTGTTTAACATATAGCAAATACATCCAAAAGGATGAAAATATGAAATGTTGGGCTTTTTGTTCTTCCACAATTCATAAGGAGTCTTCTTCAGAAGAGGTCTAACAGACACTCTGTTCTGAATGTAACATGCTGTATTGATTGCTTCTGCCCAAAAATGTTTTGCCAGATTTGTCTCATTGATCATGGTTCTGGCCATTTCTTGCAAAGTTCTGTTTTTCCTCTCTACAACCCCATTCTGTTGTGGAGTTCTAGGACAGGAAAAATCATGAGCAATGCCATTTTCAGAAAAATATTTTTCAAAATATTTATTTTCAAATTCACCACCATGATCACTTCTGACTTTTATAATTTTGAAATTCTTTTCATTCTGGACTTGCTTGCAGAAGTCAAAGAACACAGAATGTGACTCATCCTTGTGTTTTAAGAACTTTACCCATGTCCATCTACTAAAGTCATCAACAATGACTAATCCATACTTCTTGCCTCTGATGGATGCAGTTTTCACTGGTCCAAACAGATCAATATGAAGTAATTCTAGTGGTTTAGAAGTAGAAACAACATTTTTTGATTTGAAAGATGTTTTTGAAAACTTCCCTTTCTGGCATGCTTCACAAAGAGCATCTGAAGTGAACTTCAGATTAGGGAGTCCTCTGACAAGATTAAGTTTATTAATCTGAGATATACGTCTCACATTAATATGGCCCAATCTTCTGTGCCAGACCCATTGCTCTTCATTAACAGACAAGAGACATTTAACATTTTGAACTTTAAGTTCTGAAAGATTTATTTTATAAATGTTGTTTTTCCTCTTACCACTAAATAGGATAGAGCCATCCTTTTGACTAATAGCTTTACAACATTTTTGATTAAAGGTAATATCATAACCATTGTCACTTAATTGACTTATGGACAATAAGTTATGCTTTAACCCTTCAACAAGTAAAACATTAGTAATAGAGGGAAGTTTACCATTTCCAATAGTGCCAGATCCAATGATCTTGCCCTTCTGGTTCCCTCCAAACTTCACGTCACCTCTAGATCTAAGTTCCAGGCTTTGGAACATAGACTTTTCTCCTGTCATGTGTCGTGAGCATCCAGAGTCCAGGTACCATGATTGGTGTCCTGACCTTGCTGCTAAGAACATTTGCAACAGGAATTATTTTGTTTTTAGGTACCCAGATCTTCTTGGGTCCTTTGGGGTTAGTTGGTTTTTAGGTTTGTCTAAACTTCTGTTTTTCAACATAATGTTTATTCTGACTTGCCTTGGGTTTAAACACATAAGTAATCTTCTCAGAACTTGTGTGTTTAATGTCATTTAAGTGACCAAATTTAAATTGAGAATACAGAGGTGTCTTCTTGATGAAAAGTTTGTCAACAGGTTTTGGATTGCTTCCAGATGAAGATTCATATCCAATACCTCTTCTGTTGTTTCCACTAACACCATAGATCATGGAAGCCATCTTGCTTATGTCTATGCTCTTAGTAAGAAATCTCTGAAAGCTAGAGTCATATTTTTCTAAAATGTTTTCACATGACTTAGTCTCAGATTCAGATTCTTGTTGAGTTATTTCAAAGTCATTTTTGATTTTTAGATTTATTTCTTTTTGCTCAACAAGTTCTGTTTTCAGAAGATCAATCTCAAATTCAAGATTGCTTTTCAGCTTCTTGTATTTGAGTTTGATATTGTTATAACTTTCAAGAACTTCTGTTAAAACTTTTATAAGTTCTTCTTTGGTAAGTTTAGCCATTACCTCTTCTGCGTCATCATCAGATTCAGAATCTGATTCATATCCTGAGGTACCTTCCTCTTGATCCTCTGTGCTGGCCATCAGTGCAACATTGACACATTCTTCTTCTGATTCAGAAGATGATTCATATTCATCTGAGTCATCCCGTGTTGCCATCAGAACCTTCTTCTTTTTGTTAAACTTCTTCTTGGGTTTTTCTTTCTGAAGTTTGGGGCAATCATTCTTGTAGTGCCCAGGTTCTTTGCACTCATAGCACACAACTTCTTTCTTGACAGATCTTGTGTTTCCAGAAGATTCCTTTCTGTTATCAGATCTTCTGAAGTTGTTGAACTTCTTTCCTTTGTGCTTCCAGAGTCTGTTGATCCTTCTGGACAACATGGATAACTCATCTTCTTCTTCAGAAGAAGATTCTTCAGAGCTTTCTTGAATGACCTGCAAAGCTTTAGCAGTTTTGTTAGATTTTAATGCAACAGATTTACCTTTTTCTTTCTTCTAAGGTTCATCTTCCTCAAGCTCAATCTCATGGCTCCTCAGTGAGCTGATGAGTTCTTCTAGAGAGATCTTGTTCAGATCTTTAGCCATCTTCAAGGCAGTCACCATTGGTCTCCATCTGGTAGGAAGACTTCTGATGATTTTCTTTATGTGATCTGATGTAGAGTATCCCTTGTCCAGAACTTTCAGCACAGTAGTGAGTATCTGAAATCTGGAGAACATGGCTTCAACAGATTCAGAGTCTTCCATTTTGAAGGCCTCATACTTCTGGATCAGAGCCAGAGCTTTTGTCTCCTTAACTTGAGAATTTCTCTCATGAGTCATTTTTAGGGATTCAAACATATCAAAAGCAGTTTCCCTGTTTGTAATTTTTTCATACTCAGTATGTGAAATTGCATTCAATAATATAGTCCTGGCTTTGTGATGATTTCTAAAATCTTTCTTCTGAGCATCTGTCATAGATTTTCTGTCAATCTTCTTGCCATTCCCATATGTGGGATGGACATATCCATCTATGACTAGATCCCATAGATCAGCATCATATCCTAGGAAAAAACTCTCAATTCTGTCTTTCCAGTAGTCAAATTTTTCCCCATCAAACATTGGGGGTTTGGTGCTGATCTTATCCCTTTCTTCATATTTATTGTTAATATTGGACATTGAATTATCAGCCATTGTAACAAATAAATATATATCAAAGTATTTCTCTCTGGATCTTTATTGACACTGTTAAGTGGTAGCACACACAGAACCGGAGCTCTGATGCCAACTGAAGGTGAGATAATACTTAGAAGGGGGGGTTGAATAAGTATGAAAGATTAAGACTTTAAAAATAATCCCACAATTATTTTTATCCTGGTTCGTTTAAAACAACTACTCCAGTCCACCCTTCCTAGAGTGATTTGCCTTTCTCAACAAGGACTTAATCCACTATTTAATCAAACAGATTACAATAGTAACACCTAAGAACAACTGTTCTTAGTCTTCTCAAGAGCTACTGATTCCAACTGAATCCTCTTAAGGAAAACCTTTACAATCAATGTAAATCAAATACAAGAGTATTAATGCTTCTATAAAACTTTTATCACAACATTGATTTTTCTCTTAAGTTTAAGTACAAGAAATTTTAAGAAGAATATGAAAGAATGAGAGCTTAGAATAATATGATTTCTTTTCAGCAAATTGTGTAACTGAAGAATTTGGTGGAGTCTTCCTTTTATAGGCAACTGATCCAAGGAAGTTGAGCATTGAAAAGAGAGTCCCAAAAAGGTCTGAGCCTTTTTGTCTTCACATCAAGTGACCTTTCCTAGAAGTAGATAGCACAGAAAAATCCTTTTTGTCTGTGTTATTGTGTCTAGCACAAATGAGGAAAGAGACGTTGATTCACTCTAACGGATATAATCTTTGAATATTTCTTCTTCAGTTTTCAGCAAGTTCTTCAGAATCTGATTGAGTCAGAGTCTTCTAATGATGTTCAGAACTTTGCTGTATCAGAGTCTTCTGCAGCATGTGTGCTTTCAGCGTGTTGATCATCAGAGCATATTTGACACAGAACTTCAGTACTTGGCAGCGTTAGTACTTTTAGAAACTTCTGTAGAAATTATGCTTTGAGAAACTCTTCAAACAATATTCTTCTATGCTTCAGATGCTTCAGCTTCAGAATCTTCTGACTAGCTTCAGATGCTTCTGACTAGCTTCAGATGCTTTTGCTTCAGATGCTTCTGATGAGTGCATCTGGCGCTTCAGAGTCAGAATAACTTCTTCTATACAATTCAGATTTGCTTCTAGAGAGTTAATTTCATTTCAATCTGCAGTAAAACTCTCAAACAAATTTTAGAGTATATAATTCTTAAATATAAAATTTCCTAACAGTTATCATCAAAACAAAGAGTTATTATTAAGAACCAATCTGTGTTCTAAGACTCTATGCTTCTAAGCTTAGTTTGAATGATGCAAAAAGTAAAACATATTAACAATTAAATAAAGTACATGAAATAATTCTTCAGGAGTTGTATTTCATTTTACCCATCAATTACTAAAAAATATATCAATCAGTTGTACGCAACATAAAACACTCATCAATATCATCACATATCGCTCACATCGGCGTTCATGTCTGAAACACCGACGAGAGTTCTACCATATTGTCTCATCGGTGATGTTTCACGCAACTACACAACACGAAGCATTAAGAATCGATACCCAAGTGAATGTTAAACCTAAATCTATATCTAGAGTTTAGAATCTAACATATGTTCATTCTAGTTCCGGATCTGAAGAGTATATGTCTATAATGGTTCAAATCCAAACATAAAGCAAGCAAACAAAGATGACATCGATATAGATTTGTAAAAGAGATTTTATACAATGATTAAGAAATATACATACAATCAAGGTAAACTTACATACAACACCCCAACAAATATAAAATACAAAGAGAAGAGCGAAACTAAACCGGTGATTCTCGAGGTGTCAAGACGATTATCACAAATCCAGCTCCGAATCGTTAAGATGTAGCTTCTATTGTTGTTTCTGGGCTTATTTCCACAAAAAATGTTGGTGATGGAGTTGAAAGAAAAATATCCCCAAAAACCATGCCCTAAAAATATGAATGAATGGTATTTATACAAACTGAAAAATCGCATACCCGCTAAGCGCACTCAGATCGAGCTAAGCGTAATCTCACTTAAAGTACCATTAAACTGCCTTATACCGCGCTAAGCGCGATTCTGGTCTAGCTAAGTGCAGTCTAGAAAACAAAATTGATTGATTCTGCCCAAAAAAACCTCTAGCGCATTGAAATTCTCGCTAAGTGCAAATGACAGGTTTTATTTCCAAAATTCGGTATCTTGAAGCATCCTTCTTGCCTAAAATGGATCCATACTTCAACCATGCATTATTACCTATAAAAATAGATGAAAAACTATCAAAATCAATGATATGAACACAATAATGCAATATATACAATGGTATATAAACTATACAAAATATACACAAAACTAGGGATTATTAACGGAAAACAAACAAATGAAGTCGTTGAGTGCTAATTGTTCACACTCAAATAACAACAATTTAGCACTCAACAATGTACGAACTGAAAAATAAAATGACAACGGTATAAGAATCGAAGTAAATGAATGACAGTGGTGTAAGAACCAAGCGAATGCTTGACAACGGTCTTCATATTTCCTTTATCCCTTCACACACAAAAAATTGGAGTCTTAACATATTTAATTATCTTCCATCCTGAGAATATGAAGACCCACCGTCGTCATCTTCTTCGATTATATGTAATTAAGTAGGGGTCTTTGTATTACCTTAAAATTTTCCCACCAGTTACATCTGACTGACTGAGTCATTTTATCTTTGTCAAGTTCATAGCCTGCATTAATGTAAGTCATCTGCATGTGAGTCCTAGGTATATAGGTTGTTCACTTAGGTCAGTTGATCATGAATGAGTTAGTTAATCTAATAGATTGCATTAATTCATTTAAGCATGTAGGTCTTTGACCATGTCATTATAGTTTTCTCTGAGACATATGACTAGGTCATTCAAGTCATTTAATACATTGTATTGGTCCATTTTCATCTGAGTCAATGCATTGTATTTGTTTGAGTCCTTTGTCAACCCCATTGACCCGAAAATCAACATAGGATTTTTTTGACTTTTTCCTTTTCCTTTATTTATTTATTTATTGTGCGTCACATTTGATTTTTATTTTTATTTTTCCCATATTATCATTAGCATTATTACTATTATTATTGTTATTATTATTATTATTACTATTATTATTATTAGCATCATTATATTATTATTATTATTATTATTATTATTATTATTATTATTATTATTATTATTATATTTATGGTTATTGAGTTAACTAAGTCAACTGTCCACACAAAAAAAATCCAATAACACCAAAAATAGGGAACATCATAATCAAAACGGATCAAAGTGACAAAATTAGAAAGAAAAAAATCAAATATCCATTCATTTAAAGGGACCCGATTACAATTTCAAAAGTCCATGAATCCTTTCCCAATCCATACAAACTTGCGCCCTAAGTTGGTCATTTGTTACATTTCAATCAGATAAAGACCTTTCATATAATCAGACTTCAATTCTAAAACACTAAATTTCATCTATAGAAGTTTAGGTTTTTCATAAGAAAGGGACAAAAATTATATACATAAAAACCCTAAAGAGTAGCAGCATCCAATTTCCACTACCCTCCACCAGCTCGATCCAAAAAGCACTTAGAGCTTCACAATGAAGCTCTAAGTTTAGTTAAGCTTAACCTTCGCACCATTACATCACACCTCACAACAACAAGAAGAGAAAATAGAGGAAGTCAAAGGTTATTCAAGCCAACAAAAAAAGGAAAGTACAAAAAGAATAAAAAGAAAAGTAGAAAGGATTAAGGAACTTACGTTGGCAAAATTGCTATATAGTAGTGTCGTAACTTAAAAAAATGAGAATGACCTCGCGAAGCACAATCGTGTTTGAACTGCAGTAAAGCGGAAAGAAACAAAAATTTAGATTTGGAAGGATTTCCTCCAGTATTTATATCGTCTCCACAAGGATCGGTCCGAGGGAAAGAAATTTGTTCGATAGCTTCTACATTTTTAAGCTTGTTGTGAAATTTTGGTTAATAGATCCACGGTACATCAAATAAAGGCTGAAAATATAAAGACGGAAAATATAAAGTAAAGACATTAATGAAAATGGAGCCTTGTTGGGATTGGATCTCATCAATTGACAACATGTGCATTCTTCTAACCAATTAAACACAGGTCAATCATTTGTCTTATATCCCCACGTATCACCCATAACAGAGGTTATGTCTAACGCAACGTCGAGAGAACAACCGTATTGTCTCATTGGTGATATCTCACGCAACTCAACAGCAAAGAGCATTAAGAATTGATACTAAAGCAAATGTTAAGCCTAAATCAATGTCTAGAGTCTAGAACCTAACAAATAATCATCCTAAATCCATATCTGAAGAGTATATTTCTATAACGATTCAAATTCAAAGATAAACTGGTAAAAAAAGATGACATCTATATCAGCTTCATGATTGATTCACATAAAATGCCATGTTCAGAATACGTACATACGCTTAATCCTTTTTACATGCATTTAACTAATTTTCCAAATGTAAGGGAACATAGTTTCTCATCTCTAATATCATGCATCCTCACAATAATGTATTGATCCTACTCATGCTACTAATCAACATAATAAAATAGAAGATAAGTGAATATCAACTTACAAGCCCATGTCAAAAGTTTTCTCATTGATACATGAATATCTAAGATTTAAGATTTGCAAAAGATTTTGTCAAGACCCACAAATAAGAAATCAAAGACAACAACAATATTGAATCAAAATTAGTTCACAAACATATGTTAGATGAAATACATAAGGTATCAAAAGATTATATCTAAACCCAACAAGAGATCAAAGCTATTACCTTTTTCCTCTTAGGGTTTGTGTTTCTCTCTCTAAAATATGCTTGAAATGATGAGAGATGAAGTTCTGATATATGTTATAAAAGTTGTACAAAAAGTTATTTCTAAGAAGTGAAAAAGAGTATATATATAGTAAAACAAAAATATGTTCCGTTTGCCTAGCGAACACACTATTCGCCTAGCAAAGACCACTTTTGGGCAGTTCAAGTGCCCCAGGAAGAGATAAATTGCCCTTGGAAAATATACGAGTTTGTCGTGCAAACACTTCTTTTCCTACTACCTCTAATCTAGGTTGGTTCACTGGGGATTCACAAGGACATCGCACAATGATCAATTTCCTTCGCCTCGACAGTGCTCGCTCAACGAACATGCTGATCCTTCTTCATTTCTTTGGCTTCCTCTTCCACTCTTTTGTATCTTAATCATTGATGTTTTATGCCTATATTCTGCACAATAACACACACATCAAGGAATCCAAAGGTATTTGCAATATGTTGAAGAATCAAATAAGAACAAGAAATAAATCTATTAAAACGTGAGAATTGAGTTGAAAAATGCAAAGAAAGATGGTTTAATTAAAGTCAAAATTTGCACTTAACAAACTCTCCCCAACAAGATTTTTGCTTGTCCTCAAGCAAAGTATACCCCTTATAAAAACAAGATAAATTTGCACAAACTAGAGGATTTGTTGAAGCATAAGATTCAACCAAAAAAGGGATAACAATTCAAATTCAAACAAGAGAGATTTTCTCAAACAAGAGGATTTGGTCAAGCATGAGAATGCGCAGAAGCAATGTTCACCACTCAATAGAATTGAACAATGACAAAGAATTTAGTTCTTAAACAAATATTATACAATGTTTCAAATAACAACCAAATTATCATACTTTAATCACTCTAACATTCCTCTTCAAATAAGAATGAAAAAATTAACACGTTTTCAACTGCGGGGCAATTTCACTCACCCGACAACAATAATAATAACAATCCAATTCATACATTCATCTAATAAATCAAAAATAAAATTATGGAAGCAAAAGATCATAAAGGGATTTTAAGGTTGTAGCTTGGTCAGGTTCACAACAAAGGGGCATTTCCAAAGGTCATTGAATCGAAGTTGCTATGCAAAAGAAACATTCACTATACATGGTATTTACACATCACAACTTCATTCACCAATTTATTATCTCTATTGCTCACTCTTCCAAATTTCCTTTACACAACTATTTCATTCTCTATTTTTCTTTTTCAAACAAGCTTTTTTTTTTCTTTTTTTTTTCAAAATCATATTCACACTTTTTCAATGCTTGCTTGAAAATTTTCAAAATTTTGAGTAACCTACCACTTTTTTTTCATTCTCCCCAACATGAATTTAACCACACCTTAAGTGAATACTCCTTGCTTTTTATGGCAAGGAAATCAATTTAAAACAATGTTCAAAGGTTCAAGAAAAAAATTTAGAATCTCAAAAAATTCAATGATGAACTAAACTTTCAAATTATGTACATAAACCAAGTTCATCACTAAAATGAGATCTGAACCGTTTAGGCTCAAAGGGGATAATGAATACTCACTACTCACAGGTAAGTATCTGTTTAGATACGATTATGATCAATATAAACAAATGCCTTGATCATTTCTAATGCTTTCACAAAATCACAATAATCAAAAGATAAAGCATGAATCAAACGAATTAAACAAATTTATCAGTCATCCTAGAATATAGTAAACAATGGAGGTTTCTCACAATTTGTGGATTTTGGAACTAAGTGTAACAAGCATTCAAACAAGTTGCAACATGAAACAAGAACACATATTTGCACAATGAACAAAATTCTTAATCATTATAACATTCTATAAAGCGAAACAATTTAATTTGCCTGCATTCACATGTTCAAAATCCTACCATCACCATCCAAACTTGGGAGAATCTTCATTGGATACTTTTATAAAATTAACAACCAATCTAGAAGGAGTTCTCATCATTCATCCCTAAACAACACTTAAAAAACATAAAAGGAAACAAGTGTATATATATATATATATATATATATATATATATATATATATATATATATATATATATATATATATATATATATATATATATATATATATATATATATATATATATATATATATATATATATATATATATATATATATATATATATATATATATATATATATATATATATATATATATATATATATATATATATATATATATATATATATATATATATATATATATATATATATATATATATATATATATATATATATAAACAAATGTACAAAGCTCAAAAATATAGAAATTATTGCAATGCACTTCAATATCTAAACACCAATTTTCGGCAACGACGTCATTTTGTCTGAACTGCAGTAAAACGGAAAGAAGCAAAAATTTAGATTTAGAAAGATTCCCTTTTGGATTTATATCGTCTCCACATGGATCGGTGCGATGAAAAGAACGCCGTTCAACGGTGTCTACATTTCTAAGCTTGTTGTGAAGATTTGGTTAATAGATTCACGGTACCATAGATAAAGGATGAAAATATAAAGACGAAAAATATAAAGTAAATACTTTAATATAAAGGGAGCCTTGTTGAGATTGGATCTCGTCAATAGATAACACATAAATTCTTCTAACCAATTAAACACAAATCAATCATTCATCTAATATCCTCACAAATCACCCACAACAGAGGTTATGTCTAACACAACATTGAGAGAACAGCCGTATTGTCTCATTGGTGATGTCTCACGCAACTCAACAACATAGAGCATTAAGAACTGATACCAAAGCAAATGTTAAGCTTAAATATATGTCTATAGTCTAGAATCTAATAGATAATCATCCTAGATCCAGATCTGAAGAGTATATTTCTATAGCAAATCAAATTCAAAGATAAACAGGTAAACAAAGATGTCATCCATATCAACTTCATAATTGATTCACATAAAATGCCATGATCAGAATACGTACATACACTTAACCCTTTTTACATGCATTCAACTAATTTGTCAAATATAAGTGAACATAGTTTCTCATCTCTATTATCAAGCATCCTCATAATACCGTATTGATCCTACTCATGCTACTAATCAACATAACAAAATAGAAGATAAGTGAATATCAACTTACAAGACAATGTAAAAAAATTCTCATTGATAGATGAATATCTAAGATCTAAGATTTGCAAAAAGTTTTGTCAAGACCCACGAATAAGAAATCAAAGGCAACAACAATATTGAATCAAAATTAGTTCACAAACATATATTAGATGTAATATACATAAGGTATCAAAAGATTACATCCAAACCCAACAAGAGATTGAAGCTCTTACCTTTTTCCTCTTAAGGTTTGTGTTTATCTCTCTAAAATATGCTTGAAATGAAGAGAGATGAAGTTCTGATATATGTTGTACAAAAAGTTGTTTCTAAAAAGTGAAAAAAGTACATATATAGTAAAACAAAAATCAATTTTGTTCGCCTAGCAAACACCCTATTTGCCCAGGAAAGACCATTTTTAGGCACTTCAAGTGCCTCAGGAGCAGTTAAACTGCCCTTGGAAAATATATGACTTTTTTCGTGCAAGCACTTCTTCGCACAACAAACTGCTTCGCTTCAAATACACCCAGCGAACTTTAGGTCTTTTCCCTACTGCTTTTAATCTGGGCTGGTTCGCTGGGTTATCACCGTGACCTCGCACAATGAGCATTCGCCTTCACCTCGTTGGTTCTTGCTCCGCGAACATGCTGATCCCTCTTCATTTATTTGGCTTCCTTGTCCACTCCTTTGTGTCTTAATCATTGATGTTTTATGTCTATATTCTGCACAATAACACACACATCAAGGAACCCAAAGGTATTTGCAATATGTTGAAGAATCAAACAAGAACAAGAAATAAATATATTAATACATGAGATTTGAGTTGAAAAATGCAAAGAAAAATGGTTCAATTTAAGTTAAACTTTGTACTTTACAAACCGCACGCTCGCGAGATGGACATAACAGAGTCGCCACCTATCTTTATTTATTCCCATAAAGGAAAAGAGAAAATATCCAATCAAACCCCTAAAAATAAGGACAAGGATATGGTCATCACAACCAATATCTGAGTTCAGGAGTCGGTTACGCAAGAGGAAAGTATTAACACCCCTCACATTCGTTGTACTCAACAGGAACCATTTAGTTAGGGTCAAAAGAATGTTAGCTTATGTTATTTCCTAATCTTCTATTTATTGAATGGGAAAAGAGAGAAAAGAGAAATTTATTTTATATTTTTATTAAAGAGAAGGGACCTAAGGGTTTTTATTACTAGGGGGCTCGACAAGACATCGCATTCTCGTGCCTATGCATGCTCATAGTGAAATGTGGAAATCAGAGCATTCTTAGTTCTAGACATATGGTAAAAAAAAGAAAAAGGTTGCTCACCAAGGATTAAGGCCCTGTGCCTACGCATTCTCGTTGTGAAATGAGAAATCAGAGTGTCCGTAGTTCTGGGTAAAAAAAGTTTATTTGTTGGTCAATTTTAGCAAAAACTATCTTGTATTAATCAACGAAAAATATTGTTTTACCCAAAAAAAAAGGCGAGGAGCGGACGTTTACACCACATTGAATGAATTTACAAATCACATTCACGCCACTTCTCTCAACTCAACGGTTGTGGATGAAACATTCTTCTGCGTCATCTTAAGACAATATGCCTTTTGTTTAAGTAAAAAAGTTTTTAGGTTGTGCCAAAAGGAGAAAAGGTTTGATAAGTTAGATGTATTTTAGGGGAATGATGAATGCTTGATGAGAATCAATTGTTCAAAGAGTTACGCTAGAATGCTAGATTCTAACGACCCTTTTTCATTCAAAGTTTATTTTAGAAAATTGTTTGATGGACAACGAATGCTCGATAATAATCAATAGTTCAAAGACTAACGCCAAGATGCTAGATTCTAACGGTCCTTATTTGTCCTAGTTATTAAGTGTTTTAAGAACGAAAGAAAAGAATTAACGATTATCCCAAAGTGCGAGACTTGAGATCGATCATTCGAGGGTTCTACTAGAATGCTAGGTTTTAATGGTCCTCTTCTTTCGTGCTTATTTAGGAAAAGAGTTTTGAAAATTATGTTTGATTTAAGAAAATGTTGACAATGACTTGTATTTATTTTGAAAATTGATTTAAAATTCCTAATTAGACTACAATATTACAAAAAACAAATGAAAAATAAAAACAAAATAAAAAAAATGTAAATAAAGGGGTGGGGATTTGACTGAAAACACAATTAGGGTTTTCATTTCCCCTTTCTTCTTCTTCTGAGTATCGCGGCGGCCATGGCCATGGTTGCATGTTCCGAAATTTTTCTTCTTCTTCCTGTCGCTCCATTTCCGTCTCTTTACATAGGATCTGAAACAAAACAAAATCGTGAGGTAGACTGGCTCACCCGTTAATGGGTTCGAAGCGGGTCTTGCCGGCGATTTTCGCCAATGATGGTGCTCGTCCGCGATGGTCGATGATCAAGGATGCTCTTGAGGCTAGCTTGAAATCGCCCGCCGTTCTTTCCGATGAATGGTGACAGTGGCTTCTCTTAGGATTTCGCCGTCGTTGTGGGTTGAACTTCTAATCTCGATGAAATATCTCCCTTCTGTTGCTTCGCGGATGAGGATTGGTCCTTCTTTTTCCTTTCTTTCGCTGATGGCTTGCGGATCCGTATGATGAACCTCTTCTTGATGTTCGTTTCTTTTTTTCTGATGAAAGAGCCCCCCTCTCTGATGAAAACTTTATGTTCTTATATTCTCCTTCTTTCTGAGATTTGGGCCTGAATTCGATTTGTGTTGTTACGAAATTGTTGCGATTTGGCTGGAATTCTTTCAGGATTTTGTTGCTGATTTTCAGGCGAAATTGATGTTAGGCTTGGAACTTGTTTGTGGCTGTGCTGACTCACGGCTGGAGCTTGCAAAAATGTTGCCTGTTGACATGCAGTTTCTCGTGAATTGGCTTGCTGCTTACACCTTTAACGATTCTGCTGGGTTGTTGTGCTTGCGTTTGATCCGTTGGATTTAGAAATTTCTGGGAAATGTGTTAAGGCCGCGTTTGGGCAAAACCATTTTTTAGAAGAAAAGTGTTTTTTTTCAAAAGCACTTTTTCAAAATCACTTTTTCGCCAATCACTTTCTCTCTCTCTTAGAACAGATGCTGCCTGATTTGTCGAGGTTGGAAAATAAGTCGGGAGCTGACTTCGACTTCGTTGTTGTCCTCCCAACGTACCCGATGATGACATTAAGCTGAGGGTATCGGAGTCCGAAAAAAACCAAATTGCTAACCATTAAACATTGCTCATTTACTGTTGGCTTGCAGGTTCACAGAAAAAATAATCTGAGACTTGAAGAAATCGGAAGTGGAGCTTTTAGGACAAATTAAAGATTTTTAGGAGTTTTAGGATTTTTAGAAAAAGAAAATGTAAATTAAATTGAAAATTTATTTATTTATTTATTTATTATATTGTAAAGAAATAAATTTATTTTTGATATTATAATGAAATAAAATTATTAATTTTTGGATATTGTAAAATTATTATTTTTATTTTTCCTTTTGATATTTAAAATGAAATAAAAACATTATTATTATTATTATTATTATTATTATATTAAAAATGAAATAAAAATATAAATAAAACGACACTTCATTAATTGGATATGGTAATCACAATAATAAAATAAAATTCTATTTTTTATTGATTCAAAATTCAATCCAATTCATCCGATTAAATCTCATCTTCGATAAAATTTCCGAATAATCCTTCCGGTAACTTAAACGAATAACCTTATCAGAGTAAATCCAAATTGTTCGATTAAACTCAAATGACCACACTCTTCCGACTAACTTCATCCCAATAAATTGAATTGATTTAATTCATCTGACTCAAATCGTCCATGATTAAACTCTTCAAATCAACATCATCAGCCTCATAAATTGTCAGTAGGCTCCAACTAAATGACCATTTTGCTCTTCATAAGTTAAAGGGCGCACAATGTGACTTTCCCTGCAAAACCAAACAGACTACACAAACCTGTTAGTGGTTAGTTGCAATGCCATGCGAATGAGATGACGTACAAAATGAACCTAACAATCTCGGGCAAAATTTGGGGTATTACAGTTGTCCCTATTTAAATAGGTTCACCAGATGATTTGAGCAGCGGAGACTCGAGGAATCACGGTGGAGGGATTTATATACAGATAACCAAAAAATATGCCCTTATACACAGTGCTATGCAACGCTATGGACAAAACGAAACGACTACAATATTGACAATGTTATGACTTTAATATGATGCGTATGATGAGAATGACAAATGCAAGGATGCAGACAACACGACGACACAGTGGACATACACGACGACCGAACCACACCGGGGACAACGATGCACTGGTGAAATAGCACGGCAATGGGGAATTCTAAAATGATGGATCAACCAGTTTAGGCATGACCAGTTGTCACTTTAGGATGAAACGGTAGCACAAGATCCATACGGCGGTAGGATCAGGTAAACGACAAGTGCAGGATTTCCGGGATATTAATTTAAACAAAGAGATCGAGCGGGATCTTCAGGAATCGTCGGAAGATATACAAGGAGAAACAAACTGTGAAATCAAGATTCTCAGATATCAGCATATGTTTTGATGAAGACAAACCATTTAAAAGAAGGCAAAAATGATCAACCTCAAAGCATCAGGACAAACACAACTTTAAGGATGTTTTCCTCAGAAGGTATAATGAGAACTTCCATTAAGTATCTAAGTCCTAAATTGCTCAAAACATTAAAAAATTACTTACATTCTTTTTACACTTCACAAGCTTTTAAAATGAGAAATTTTCTAAGTCTTTTTAAGTGCAATCGGTTGCACTCTTGGAGCAATCGATTGCATGATCAATTTCTTAACTCATTTTTGCTTTTGTTTCAGTAAGCAATCGATTGCTGCTTTGATGCAATCGATTGCATACTTATAGTTTTCAAAATTTTCACTTCTGTTTTGAAGTGAAATCGATTGGTCCAAATGTGCAATCGATTGCTCTTTTGAAATTTTGAATTTTCAAGTAAAATTATGAAGGTGCAATCGATTGGCCTCTTTGTGCAATCGATTGCTCAATGAACATTTTTGAAAAATCTATTTGAAAAATTGCATCTCTTCAATCAAATTTCAGTGGAATGTTTCCTTTGAAGCATGACAACTGTTCATCAACTTTTCTGAAGTTTTGCATGACTTTTCAAAGAGGTATTTGTGTAATATAAATACTTCAATATTTGATTTTCAAAAACACCTCTTTCAATCAAATAAAAAACTCTTTAACATATTTGTATCTTTCCACATCTAAGTAAGAATCAATTTTTACTAAGAATTTTCTGCATAAAATTTCATATCTTTTGAAAAGAAAATTCTTGAGCAATAAATCTTAGAAACTTGTGGAATCTCTCATTGAAAGAGAAGATCAATCTCAACATTGATAAACAACTGTATACATTGTTACAAATTATTACAAAAATCAGATTGTATTTATTTCCCCTTGCTGTTCAGGATTGTTGAAAGCAAGTGTGCGCATTAGAGAGGATTGTTCTCATTACACTTAGTGTTTAGATCTTAAAGGTGTTTTAAGAACCTTTGATCTCCTATAGGTTAGAACAAATTGTACAATTGATCCTAACTATAGTGAAATCTCTTTCGTGTTGAAAGGGGTGTGGACTACCCTCGGGGTGTGAGGGGAACCACTATAAATCTCTGTGTCTCTTTTACTTTCTGCCTTTACAAGCTTTCAAATCATCTCTTCATTAAAAAGAAAGTAACATAGCCCTCTTAAAACCAGAAAATTTCAAAGAACCTAATTCACCCCCCCCCCCCTCTTAGGCGCATTACTTAATCACACAAACATCAGAAACATCTGGAAGAACATCGAATGAACTCTAAAATACACCAGAGATACTCGGAAAAACATCGAATAAACTCAAGGACAAAGAAATAAAATGAGAACATCTATAAGAGCATGAAATGACGACAAGGCCTCTGAAGGTACATCTGAAACATTTAGGAAAGCAATAAATGTACGAGACAAGTTTGAAGACATATCTGGAAGAACATCAGATAAGCAACAAAGGAGTTCTGGAAGAAACATCAGAACCAAAATTCAATCTGGAAAAACGCCAGAGAGAGAAACGTATCCGAAAAACCATCGGAAAGATTCTGGAAAACCATCAGAATCGAAAGAAAATATCTGGGAGGTCATTAGATAAGTTCTGGAATAATATCAGACCAAAGGCTCAAACTGGAAAAACATCAGAGAGAGAGAGAGAGAGAGAGAGAGAAACGTATTCGGAAAACCATTGGAAAGACTCTAGAAGAACATCAGAATCACAAAGAGATATCTGGAAAACCATCAGATAAGGTCTGGAAAAACATCAGAACAAAGACTCGATTTGGAAAACCGTCAGAAAGAGACGTATCTAGAAAACCATCAGATAGATTCTGGAAAACCACCAGAATCAAAAGGAATATCTGGAAAACCATCAGGTAAGTAACAAAGAAGTTCTAGAAGAACATCAGAACAAAGAGACTCAATCTGGAAAACCATCAGAAAGAGAACACAAATATAAGTGTGACATAAAAGGATACCAGACATCCAATAATGGCTTTGAATGAAAGGTATAAACACAATATATGAGAAGAGTATTGGATGTAAAAGGAACAAACATATCTGGAAGAACAATCGGATAAGAAATGTCATATCTGGAAGAACATCAGATAGACACGACACAAAATTGTTTGGTAGGTGCCAAGTAAGTTGGACTTTAACCACAAGGTAAGACAGTGGATAAAACACGACCTCGGGAGAAATACAAATGAGGATGAAACACTCATGTTATGCATATGTATATAAATTATGCTATGAGATATGATCAAATGCAAATGCAGATGCCAACGACAAGGATCGACTCTTTTGGTGAGATAACAAGACTGGAAGACGGATTTCTCAACACGGAGATCACTGTCTTTATGCTTTAGGGAATAAAGATGTTACTATTGAACACATCTCTGCCGCAATGGTAAACTGTATCAAGTTGATAGTATTTGTACGAAGGATGCATAACTGCTTGGGGATCCTTCAAGTAAACTGCCCCAGATTAAACCGTCTGTTATAGATGAACTGGTAATTACTGTAGCTTATCTGATTCTTAAAAATGACTATTTTATTGTAACCTCAGAGGCTTGCCCCAGTCTGAGTCTTAAAAAGTCTTTTGGATAAACTGACTCTGAGAAGGACTTTGTCTTGAACAAATCTTGAACTGATTCTTAGACAAGATGTAAAAGGAACTTGCCCTTGATAAGATCACTTGACCAAGTTTCTCGATGTTTGAAAATTCCTTTGAGGAAATCCAGTTTGCAAACAAAAATATTCATACAAACATGGTAATGCAAAGTTCATGCAATTTTGAAACCAAAATCCTTTCTGAAGGATGAAAAACAAATGAGTCGTTGGTTAGAACACGGTGGTTCAAGACGCTCACAGTTTAAAATAAAGGTGTACTGCCAAAAAAAATGAGTCGCAAAGATCTTTTGGAGTCAGCTTACGCAACCTTGATGTAGTGTGCTTTCAAAATAACCTTGTTTCAGTTAGGTCTTTTGAGGGTTGTAACGTGGCCTGGTTCACGGTTTATAAAAAAAAAGATAAAGGCTCAAAAATTATTTGTACCCACCCAATCTTCGTGATAATCTTCAGTCCTACGCTCAGTTAACTCATATTATGCATTCAGGTTCCTATAGGTTAGGAATTGCACGAATGGTAGCAATGATGGTTCAGAAGTCAAGGGACCTATGAACACGCAGCCACTACTTCCCTATAACATTTGGTTATTTTGACATTGAGAATTTTCAGGGTAAGGTTTTAAAGATCTCCCTTTATTATCCCTAACTTTTGTCTGAACTATTTCTGTTAAAGCACACAGTCAGCGGGATGCCCCAGTTTTGCCTAAGTCTCCTTCGTAGGTTTTGACTTAGCGGGCTTATATATTTTATTTTTGAAAGAAAGTGATTGTCTGGCTTAATGATCACGGTGAACCATCATTGGCTTTTGACCTAGAAAACATCTTTGACACATACTTGTTGTGTGTGAAGGAAAATTGTGAGTGCGGCCTTTAAATGAAAGGCGTATTGTAAGAAAGCACAACCGAGTTAACTAAGAACTACCCATGCCCCAGGTTAAGATTGCGGGTTTTTTTGTAAAGAAAGAAACTCCAACTTCTAGGCTCGAAGGGGATGACAAGGGATAACTTCCTTATTTCTCCAGTATTTGGGAGTTGAAATAATGCCTTACATCGTCAACAAAGTTTGATTGAAAGCATACTGACAGCAGTTATGGGTATAACGTTTTCGTCATCCTCCCTCAAATATTTGCATAATCAAAAATTTGGACAAGAAGTAAATATTTGAAAGATAAAGCACAAAGATGCAAATAACAGACAAAATAAATTGAAATCGAAAGTTGCAATGCTCAGTTCATTAATGTAAAAGTACAAACGTAATTTGAAAGCAAACAACTAATATAAAAATAAGGAAAGTACAAACAGCAAGAAACAAAAGGCCTAATGACTAAATCGGTATAAGGGTGAGCCGTCCTGTCTGAAGCTTCACTTCTGATGCACTGGCAAAGGATTTTTCTGGATATTCTGAGGATTATCCTCAAAATCAAGGATTCCAGTTCTAACTAACTCACGCACTCTAGATTTTAGTGCAAAACAATGCTCCAAGTCGTGGCCCAGGGCACCCTCATGAAAAGAGCACTAGAGATCAGTCCTAAATCCAACTGGAGGAGGATTATGAGGAGGTGGTAAAGCCCTTGTAGTGATCAGCCCTTTTTGAACCAGGTAAGGATAAAGTTTCGTGTAAGTAATGGGAATAGGATCAAATTGATTCCTATTTCGATACTGGTCTTGTCTAACAACGGGACGTTGAGGAGTCTAAGCTGGTTGTGGAGCAACAACATGATGATCAACAGGTTAAAGTCCATGGCGAGGCCTTCTTGATTCAGTCATGACAGCATTGGTCTGTTCCTCTTTCTTCTTCTGGAAATTCCCATAGGATTTCTTTGCCCCAATAGAAGATTCAGCAGCTTTGGATACCTTACCATTTTTCAAACCTTCTTCTAACCTTTGGCCAATAATCACAAGATCTGTAAAGCTTGAAGAGACACTTCCAATCATCTTTTCCTAATAGAAAGGAGACAAAGTATCCATGAACATTCATGTTAGTTCCTTCTCTACTATAGGGGGTTCAACCTGGAAAGCTAACTCTCTCCAGCGCTGAGCATATTCCTTGAACGACTCTTTTTCCTTCTGAGACATACGTTGAAGCTGACGGCGATCAGGAGCCATGTCCAAATTGTATTTGTATTTCTTCATAAAAGCGTTGGCAAGATCCTGGAAGCAGTGGACGCTATTATGCTCTAAATTCATATACCATTTGAGAGAAGCACCACTCAAACTATCTTGAAAGCAATGGATGAGCAGCTTCTGATTATTGGTGTAAGTTGCCATCTTTCGAAAGTACATAACTAGATGGGCTCTTAGACATGAGTGACCTTGATACTTCAAAAATTAAGGAGTCTTGAACTTGGAAGGCAAAACAAGACCAGAAACTAGGCACATATTATCGGCATAAACTTTAAAGAAATCAGTACCCTCGACAACTTGGAGTCTCTTGTTTATGATCTGAAACTGTTCACGGGTAATCTCAGGCTCAACAAAATCTTCCTGGTCTTCCCTTTGAACACCGGCAGCATTGTACTCATAGGGAGGATTCTCAAAGGGAGCTTGGACAGTCTGATTAACAGTGTCGACCACAGGTCTGGCCTCGGTAAGGACAGGAGCTTGAAAAACCGGTCTGACAGTCTGACCAATCGTAGCAGCAAATGCAATAGGTGGAGAGTAATTGTGAGGTAAACCAAACTCCGGGCAAGTAGAGGGCAGCAGTGAAACAGGAGGTGGATCCGCACTTAAAACTTCCTGAATGAAGGTCCTCTGAGGTGGCTCTCCTCTGGCAATCAGTACTTGAAGCATCTCGGTAAGCCTGGTCATGCCTGCTTTCAACTCATCGATCTCCATTCGGACTTCCGCATTATGTTCTTCTTGTTTTGACATCTGGAGTCTATAGTTAGCTCTAGTCTGATATCTGTGTCGAGGAATCAGCTTGACGACTCAAAGGAACACTAGAAGATAAAGACAACTGGACATGAGAAACCGAACAGACATATGATATGCAACGAACCATACAAAGATGCAAATGCGATGCAATGGTTTCAAGGATTTCAACGGTCGATTGCAAACATTTTTTAGGAAAGCTGGAAAAGATTTTAGACTTTAAAATGTAAGACTTTTAAATTGTAAAGGACGGTTGAATTCCTTGAAACTAGGAATTATATGATGTTTTATGGATGCAATGCACAAATATACACAAGGTCCTAGGTTAAAGGTATATGAGTGGAGTCAAGGTCTACCAAGGGTAGTAAAGAAGTGCCCAAATTCATCAGTCCATCTTTCGGATATTATCAATTTTTTGATTGACTCGGTGGTTAATAATATTCTCAAGAGAATCTGTTTTGAGTGTAGTATCGCGTAGCAACTATTTTGGGACTACTCCCTCACAGTCATCGCACTACGACCTAGATAAGGCCAAGGTGGTGTTAAGGTACTACGGTTCCCAGTATCGCAGACTCCAATCGAAAATAGTAAAATTTTTTCACGACTACTCGTTCAACCGAACCATTTTCGAAAGGGTCTCAACTGAGCGGTGATTCTCAAGTCAGCTTGGTCGGGACTCACTCCCTATAAGCCTCGTCGAATATATCATCTTCCTATAATAATGTCACTCAAGTCCGGGTATAGGGTTTATCTCACAACATCAGATACCCCAAGCAAGGTACAACAGATATATATGTACAAATAAATAATAATGAAGCAAATAATAAAATAAACAAAGTAGGGGTAACCCTTAAAAGTTAGGACTGTCCCCAGTGAAGTCGCCATTTTCTGTTGCGGTTAGAATAGGATATTAAATTATTAATTAATTTGAATCGCATCTTTAGTTCACAATCGATCTTTGATTTATCCGAAGGAAAAGGTCAAAAGAAGGAAAACCTAATTTTGCATCATAAATAATGCGGGGAGAGATCTAGGTAAGGGGTTGGTTAAGCTTAGGGAAGGTATTAGCACCCTAAACTTCTGTAGTACTCTACAGGAACCTTTTGTTTAAATTTACTATTTGCTTTAATTATTTGCTTAAGGGTATATACTGAGCTAAGGGTTAAGAGGGATAGAGAGACCTAAGGGTTAATCCTAAGCTTACTCGGCAAGATTCGCATCTTGTGCCTACGTATCCGAGGTAGGGAATGGAATCAGAGTAATCGCAGTTCCCCTTGAAAGGGAGGTTAGAAACTTCTTGACTGTGGTCAAGGTTTCAATGGGGAATAAGCGTTCTTAAGGAAGCGCTTACGTGGAGTGCGGTGACTCCTATTTCTACGTTGAAAAGTTGAATTGAAAAAAAAAGGGGTAAACTAGGTATTCCACGGCGGGAAACCCTAAAACGGAGTGCGACGACTCCTTAACCTAATGCTAGGGTAAAGGGTAAAATTGTCTACGGCGGGACACCTAAAAATATGAGTACGGCGACTCGGAGTTTCTAGGTTTGAAAGGTGAAAGAGTCAAAGGTAAGGACTATTGACTCGGCGGTCAAATGACTAGACCCAATCCTTCGGAAGGCTTAATGGTAAAATATCATGCAACGATAAATTATTACAACGGCGATAATTGAAATACGGGGAAATAGTGAAAGCAGTAAGAGAGATGCAAAGTGACGATCACTCGCATAAATTACAACCATACAAAAAAAAATATACGGAATAAAGCGACGATAGCCTCGTATAATTACAACCGAAAAATTGAAATATGACTAAAGATCATGGATTAGTAAGCAGAGACGACTGATCCGCGGTCGCTCGAGGATCAAAAACGAGTAATTTTAGGAAAATGCAGTATAGCAACAGTGACTCGAAATATCGTTCTCAAAAGGATTCTTGTAGTGATTGACCAATAAAGTAATAATTTATGGGGGTTTGAATTTTGATTAAGAGAAAAAATACTGAAAATAAGTGATTATAAAAAAAATGATTATTAAAATAAGATAAAACGGCTAATCCTACTGATTCGGGTTCCGACTTATCATCGACTATTATAACATCAATCCCTAAACGGCTCCAATCCTATTCGATTATGATATTAATCAGACAAGCGCTTACCAACATCAAATGAATTATGTTCCTGTTTACCGAATTAAGCAAACGGTTAAGAATATGACGAATTAATGAATTAAGCAAACGATAACACGCAATTAAATTTAGGAACATGCATACAATCGAATTTAATCAATTCTATCCTATGAACAACAATTGAATTAAGCAAACAATTGCAATCAAATTAAGCAAATGACTTCATAGAAAAGGATTGAAAGGAATCAGATTTAAATTGATATTATAATAACCTCAAAGTGTTGAAACCATACACAGCAGGATTTGCCCGGAGGTATTAGTTTTCCATGAGTTCTTCTCAAAGGTTTTTTTTTTATTTTTTCGTGAATAGTGAATATGCTTTTTTTGGCTGTACGGCCAGACCTAGACTAAAGAGGGGACAAAAGAGAATTCGGGTCATAACCCAACTGGGTCGAAAATATAACCCAGGCCCAAAACTAAAATAAAATTCTAATGCTGTAACTTGAAACGATATTCTGGAATTTTGAGCTCTGAATCTGACTTCGACTCCAACACGAAAGTCGTAGCTCTCTCTCTTAGCTTTCCGACAATTTTTAGAACGCCTCAAACGGATTCCCGAAGCTCCAGTTATGATCGTTTCCGTGCAGACTGCTAAAGCTGAAAAATAAGTGCAAAAATTAAATTAAACCAAAAATAAAATAAAATATGAAAACATAATGAAATATAATAATAAGCAAAATAAAGTAAAGAAATGCCTAAGTAAAAATATAGGAGAATGTGCATAAATATGCACTAATCAAATTCCCCCGGACTTGAACTTTTGCACTCCGAGCAAAATTAAAATAAAACACAACAAAGAAAGCACAAACAGATCAACAAATACTCATTCCAGGCTATAAGTCTTCTTCGGTTAAGTTTGCATCGATAGGTACTAATCTTACACATTAAGGATATGGTAGGAACACTAATCCACAATTTTTCAAACATAAGCCTCCTGGATACAGAAATCAACTCAAATCATATTATTATGTTAAAGCCTAACTTACTCTTCCTCCTTTTTGCTCTTTTTCATTCAGGCGCAATCACATTAAGCCCGTTATCTCCACACACTCATAGCAAGGCGACCGGTTAGTGACTCTGATCCTTTTTTTTTTGGGTTCTGGTACTTACGTGGCATAACCCTTTGCTCACTTAGTTGTAGTTGCGGGGAATCGGACCGTAATCCGCCCTACCAAGTTCAGCACCAGAAACCGCTGAACCAACTAACGAGTAAAAAAAATTTCAAATTTTTCTTTTCTTTTCTTTTTCTTTTTTTTTTCTTTTTATTTTTTTTCTTTTCAATTTGATCACTCACTTATATTCATCGGCTTCCCTGCGTAGAGTGTGTATGAGATGGTGCTGACTGTTAAAATAAACTACTCAAGAGCTGTCAGAGAATGAAAATTCAAGGCTAAAACATAATAAAAATTCAAATCAATTTCCATAAGCAGGAGACTTACGTTGTTAAGACGATATCGATCTTGTGAATTTTTCCCAGGTCTCCGTAAACTAATCTCAAATTAGACTATAGCCCAGAACTTTCAAAAAGGTGCAAATTTTTTTATATTTTTATTATAATAACTGAAAAAAACAAACAAAATAAAATGTAAAACAAAGGTTTCCCTCCCCCAGACTTAAAACAAGCATTGTCCTCAATGAAAGGACATAAATATAAAATAAGAGTGAGGAGAGATAGGAAAGAACACACCCGACGAGTCAAGGTGGATAAGTGATCACATATGCATCCTTTCCCAAAGAGAGATTTCCTGCAGTCTCCTCTTCCAAAGTGGGGAGTAACTTTGGATAGCATTCATCACCCTTGAAATTTGTATTAGTGTCTTCACCTTTTATTCCAGGATCAAATAAGAATCTTCGATAAATAAAAGTGTCGAATGGGCACGTGAATTTGATATCCTTTTCCACAACATCAGAGATCAATGGGTTAAGGGATTGCTTCACTGCTTTTCTTCCCACTTCCATCGAGGTCCATCCAATTCCCTTCTTATGTTTCTTCAAAACATGTAAAAGTTTATTATCTTCATCAAAATCAAGGTTAGAAGAAATTATAACTGGAAGCTTTTTATCCATATCTGAATAAGCATAATTCAGATTGGTATGAAGTGGTTTAAGCTCCAAGGGTGGAGGTTGTTCAATGGATGGTGAGGTTGGGGCAGCCGTGATGTTAAAAGTTTTAGCTTCATAAACAACTTCATCTGCATGAAAAACATCACCCTGTACAACAGCGTTAATCTCAGCACAAACAGAGCAAATGTTAGTGTCGGTACATGAATCACAAGAGTAAGTATCATCAAAATCTGCTAATCATGGAAAATCAAAACACAATTTAGAATAAGTATCATCAACTAAATTAGAAGGAAACTCTTTTGGATTCACTACTGTTTGGGTAGATGGTTGGTTTGAATCTTGAGCTTGCTGCATGACATTCACTATAGTGGCAAGCTGTTCAATCTGTGTCTGCAAAGCTTGAAGACTTGAATCCATTTGTTGCTGAAACTGAAGATCATTTATAGCCATTTGCTTGACAAGGTCCTCTAGTGAAGGTTCAGAAGGTGTATAGCACACAATTTGGAATTCATTCATATGCTTATTCAGATCCTCACCTGCAAGTCCATTAAACCTTGACAACAAGTGTATTAAACCAGATTCCGATTCGAAAGGAACAACAACATCATCATATTCAATACACAAGCTATTATAATTTACAGCAGGGGCTGCTAATTGTCTTAAGGTTCTATTATCAGCCATTTCAAAAGCAAGTTCAGTATCCGAAGCAAAGCAAACAAGTTATGCAGATAGTCAGACTCAGACTCAGACTCAAACACAATGATGGAAAACGATTAATTAAATTTCAAAAAAATAAAGTAACACCAGAATTAAACTAATAAAGCAAAATAACAATTATGAGAATTTTTTAGATTTTTTTCGACTCTATGAAAACAGAAACAAATTCATTAAAAATAGAAAAAAGGATTTTTTGGCGATTCTGAGGGTGGAACCAAGTATTCCTTTGGAATACATGGATTAATGACCGGACGATTTTTCTGCTTCTTGTAGGCAAAACAGTTTTACGATCGGACACAATTTTTCCAAAAACAGATTTTTTTACGATTTGGACTGTAAGACGCGAATTGGACGAAACCACGAGGAAACTAAGGTCTAGACTCGAGGATACTAACTAACCCTATGACTCTAAAATTGATTAATAACGACAAGAATCCCCGGCAACGGCGCCAATTTGATCTGCGGTCGCTCGCGGATCAAAAACGAGTTTGTTGTAAGAAAATGCAGTATAGCGACAGTGACTCGAAATATCGTTCTCAAAAGGATTCTTGTAGTGATTGACCAATAAAGTAATAATTTATGGGGGTTTGAATTTTGATTAAGAGAAAAAATACTGAAAATAAGTGATTATAAAAAAAATGATTATTAAAATAAGATAAAACGGCTAATCCTACTGATTCGGGTTCCGACTTATCATCGACTATTATAACATCAATCCCTAAACGGCTCCAATCCTATTCGATTATGATATTAATCAGACAAGCGCTTACCAACATCAAATGAATTATGTTCCTGTTTACCGAATTAAGCAAACGGTTAAGAATATGACGAATTAACGAATTAAGCAAACGATAACACGCAATTAAATTTAGGAACATGCATACAATCGAATTTAATCAATTCTATCCTATGAACAACAATTGAATTAAGCAAACAATTGCAATCAAATTAAGCAAATGACTTCATAGAAAAGGATTGAAAGGAATCAGATTTAAATTGATATTATAATAACCTCAAAGTGTTGAAACCATACACAGCAGGATTTGCCTGGAGGTATTAGTTTTCCATGAGTTCTTCTCAAAGGTTTTTTTTTATTTTTTCGTGAATAGTGAATAAGGTTTTTTTGGCTGTACGGCCAGACCTAGACTAAAGAGGGGACAAAAGAGAATTCGGGTCATAACCCAACTGGGTCGAAAATATAACCCAGGCCCAAAACTAAAATAAAATTCTAATGCTGTAACTTGAAACGAAATTCTGGAATTTTGAGCTCTGAATCTGACTTCGACTCCAACACGAAAGTCGTAGCTCTCTCTCTTAGCTTTCCGGCGATTTTTAGAACGCCTCAAACGGATTCCCGGAGCTCCAGTTATGATCGTTTCCGTGCAGACTGCTAAAGCTGAAAAATAAGTGCGAAAATTAAATTAAACCAAAAATAAAATAAAATATGAAAACACAATAAAATATAATAATAAGCAAAATAAAGTAAAGAAATGCCTAAGTAAAAATATAGGAGAATGTGCATAAATATGCACTGATCAACGACTAAGGATTAAATGACAGTCAGACGAAAATAGAGTTAAACTTTCTTTTTTTTATTTTGAAAAGAAGAGTGATTTTCATTTTATAAGAAAAAAATTTAGAAATGTTAGAAAGGTTAATTCAATTTTTTTGACAATTATTAGTAAAACTTAATTTTAATCTAGAAAGAAAGTTAGATCGAATGTGAAAAGTTAGTATTTACTTAAAACTTTAATTTCAAATTAAAAAGAAAAGGTTTCCATTCTAAACAAAAAAAATAGTTCCAATTTCTAAAAAAACATTTTAATTTAAGAAAAACGGTTTAATTTTACGTTATTAAAAAGGGGTTTTTTTTATAACTTAACAAATGGTTTAATTACATTTCTTTCTAAAAAAAAAGTTTTAATAAAAAATAAATGGTTTTAATTTTAATTAAAGGTTTTTAACTTACTAATGTACTTTAATAAAAACAAAGGGTTCCTAATTCCTAATTAGACTACAATATTAAAAAAAATAATAATAAAAAAAATAAATGAAAACATAAATAAAGGGGTGGGAATTTGACTGAAAACACAATTAGGGTTTTCATTTCTCATTTCTTCTTCTTCTGAGTATCGCGGCGGCCATGGCCATGGTTTCATGTTCCAAAATTTTCTTCTTCTTCCCGCCACTCCATTTCCGTCTCTTTACATAGGACCTGAAATAAAACAAAATCGTGAGGTAGACTGGCTCACCCGTTAATGGGTTCGAAGCGGGTCTCGCCGGTAGTTTTCACCGATGATGGTGCTCGTCCGCGATGGTTGATGATGAAGGATGCTCCTGAGGCTAGCTTGAAGTCGTCTGCCGTTCTTTCCGATGAATGGTGACAGTGGCTTCTCTTAGGATTTCGCCGCCGTTGTGGGTTGAACTTCTGATCTCGATGAAATATCTCCCTTCTGTTGCTTCGCGGATGAGGATTGGTCCTTCTTTTTCCTTTCTTTCGCTGATGGCTTGCGGATCCGTATGATGAACCTCTTCTTGATGTTCGTTTCTTTTTTTCTGATGAAAGATCCCCCCCCCCTCTCTGATGAACACTTTATGTTCTTATATTCTCCTTCTTTCTGAGATTTGGGCCTGGATTCGATTTGTGTTGTTACGAAATTGTTGCGATTTGGCTGGAATTCTTTCAGGATTTTGTTGTTGATTTTTAGGCGAAATTGTTGTTGGACTTGGAACTTGTTTGTGGCTATGCTGACTCACGGCTGGAGCTTGCGAAAATGTTGCCTGTTGACATGCAGTTTCTCGTGAATTGGCTTGCTGCTTGCGCCTTTAACGATTCTGCTGGGTTATTGTGCTTGCGTTTGATCTGTTGGATTTAGAAATTTCTGGGAGATGTGTTAAGGCCGCGTTTGGGCAAAACCATTTTTCAGAAGAAAAGTGTTTTTTTTCAAAAGCACTTTTTCAAAATCACTTTTTCGCCAATCACTTCAAAAATCACTTTCTCTCTCTCTCTTAGAACAGATGTTGCCTGATTTGCCGAGGTTGAAAATTAAGTCGGGAGTTGGCTTCGACTCCGTCGTTGCCCTCCCAACGTACCCGATGATGACATTAAGCTGAGGGTATCGGAGTCCGAAAAAAACCAAATTGCTAACCATTAAACATTGCTCATTTACTGTTGGCTTGCAGGTTCGAAGAAAAAATAATCGGAGACTTGAAGAAATCGGAAGTGGAGCTTTTAGCACAAATTAAGGATTTTTAGAAAAAGAAAATGTAAATTAAATTGTAAATTTTTTTTTATATTGTAAAGAAATAAATTTATTTTTGATATTATAATGAAATAAAATTATTCATTTTTGGATATTGTAAAATTTTTATTTTTATTTTTCCTTTTGATATTTAAAATGAAATAAAAACATTATTATTATTATTATTATTATTGATATTAAAAATGAAATAAAAACATAAATAAAATGATACTTCATTATTTGGATATGGTAATCACAATAATAAAATAAAATTCTATTTTTTATTAATTCAAAATTCAATCCAATTCATCTGATTAACTCTCATCTCCGATAAAATTTCCAAATAATCCTTCCGGTAACTTAAACGAATAACCTTATCAGAGTAAATCCAAGTTGTTCGATTAAACTCAAATGACCACACTCTTCCGACTAACTTCACCCCATATATAGAATTGATTTAATTCATCTGACTCAAATCGTCCACAATTAAACTCTTCCAATCAACACCATCGGCCTTATAAATTGTCAACAGGATGCAACTAAATGACCATTTTGCCCTTCATAAGTTAATGAGCGCACAATGTGACTTTTCCTGCAAAACCAAACAGACTACACAAACATGTTAGTGGTTAGTTGCAATGTCATGCGAATGAGATGACGTGCGAAATGAACCTAATAATCTCGGGCAAAATTTGGGGTATTACAGATGGATTATTTAATTAAAATGACTAAGCAATTTTTACAGATGGATTATTTAATTAAACAATTTTTATAGAAAAAAAACATAGTTAACTAATTGATTAAATAAATGGATAATTACTAATTAAACTCGTTAAATTAATCACGAAAAATTAAAATAAAAAAAGACACGAGAGAGGTGCATTAGCAAAAGATGAGGTATTAGTTCAGTAATAAGCAAGGCCTGATGGACTTTAAACCCAAATCAATCAAAACCTAAACCCATTTTTGTAAATGCTTATAAAACACAAGAGAAAAAAAATGAATAACAAAAATTAAAATCCAAATGAGAGGCACTCCTATTACTGACTAAGTTTTTTTTTTAAAAAGAATTTGACATTTCCAACTCTTGAAGATAGTTAAATATTAAGAAGACCCGAATTTTATCCATGAATGCAGACGAAATGAGATGATATGCAATATTATAAATATATGAGGGATTGTTTCTTTTTTTGGTTTGCTAGGGATATGAGATATGCGGTAGCGGTGATCCATAGAAAATGTCAAAGACAAAGGGTGAACACTCTCTAAGGATGACAAACTGTTTGGGAAAAGACACTAGGGAACATTCAAAGTGCTTTATCGAACAGGTCCAGACATGACCTGGCAACACTTGAAATATAGCTGACAGTTTTAGAGTCTTCTTATTAGAAGATCATCCACAAAAACAAGACATTGGAGTCTTCTTTCTAGAAGATCATCCATACAGAACAAGACTTTGACGATATTTTATGAAGAAATCAATCAAAACAAACATCATTGGAGTTTTCCAACAAGAATAACATTCAAGCTTCTGGAAATTCCTTAAAATGAAGATTCATACATGACCTTTTAGGAACCATCGTGAAAAATAGGGTAATGTAACTCTATGTATGCGCCAACAACAATTGGACCTTAAAATAGAATGTCAGAAACAACTGGATTTTTAAAACAGAATGCCAACAACAATTAGACTTTAAGGACAAAGGACAACAATCAGCGGCAAAACCTGAGTTAATGCAAAATGGGCACGAAACACTTTTTTGGACTATGCATGATTTATGAATTTGCTTTTAGGTATGATATGAATTATTATGATATACAATTGTTGACATTTATGACATGAAACGAGGCTTGGCATCACACCTTTATTGGTGAATGGAAATACAAGGTGAAATCATTAGGGAGAGAAATGATCAACTACTCTGACTGCTTGCATGCTCTTTAAGAATAATCTTGAAATTTTGGCAGGCACACGATGGATGTTATTGTGGATGTTATGACATCCACTGTAAGATAGACTAAGGCAGTTAATAATAAGCTGTAAAGAGAAGCAGTAAATAATACAGTAATTGTTCACCCAGTTCAGTGTCAACAACACTTACATCTGGGGGCTACCATGCCAGGGAGGAAATTCACTCTTAGTAGAATTAATTCAGAGTCAAACAACCTAGTTTGCACTCCTCACTTAAAACCTACCCAATGACACTTCAACCTAGAGACACTCTAGACATGAGTATACCCACTCACTCCCCCTCAATCACCTCAGTGATATCAAAACACAATTACAGAAAAGTTATGAAGACTCACTCCAAAACACACCTTGATCTTGCTTCACAGCTTTGATCAAGTGACACACACTCTTGCTTAACAGCTTTGAGTGGCACAACATCTTAGAATCTACCTAACCAATGCAGCATACAGTTGCTTGGTGTACAAGTATTCTTAAGACACACTTCACACGTGAAGAACAGAACTTCTTCACTCACAAGGACTCTTAGCACGCACTCTCTAATCTTCTGTCAAGAGCTGCCCTTCTAGGATTGCTCCTTCTGTTATTTATAGCAGCAGTCAGTCTTTGGGCCTTAGTGCAGAAATTAGGTTTACCCAACCCTCTCTTAAAAACGTGGCACTTACTACTTAGGTCAGGTACATTTAATTTCGCCAGGGTCTCTAAAATGTTTCCTGACTTCCAACTTGAGCTTCTATAAAGTTTCCTGAATTCTAGCATGAGCTTCCTCATTCTGAATAACAGAAAACTAAACTTGCGTACCTGATGTCATAAGATCAGTGTCATGACATTCAGTATGACATCCAACTCAACTTACTACTTTCCCTGCATATTGTGTGTCACATCATTAGTTATGACATCCATACATACTCTAATGTTTTTCCACAAAATGCAGCCAATCAGAAGCACTTACAAACTCCCCCTTTGGCAAATTTTTGGCTAAAACACCCTGTTAACAGATTTTAAGTGCAGCAGAAGTCTAACATATAACCTTTTATGCAGGTAAGCTACTAACACCCTAGTAGAGTTGTATATATTCACACAGTTAGCTCTCAGCTTCTCAGGATCAACTTGTCACACACTATAACCATCTGTTAGTCAGTACTACAGATGTCACAATTTGTTGAGTAACATATCAGAAGTTACTCCCCCTCAACTGATGCATGTCACACCAGCCTTACAGAACCTGCAGACACCCTGCAGTCACACACAAACATCCAGCCTGTTTTGGATGTCATGACATTCAGGATAACATCTTGAAGTCACACACTCCTGTGCTACTCTCCCTGAAGAGATGCACTACACTCACATTCTGCTACTATCTTGCAGACACACACACATACACTCCTAAGTAGCAGCTCACAGATATACCATGCATTCCTACAAAATTTCTATAGAAAATTGTATGCACGTTTGTGTGAAATGGAGAGCTTTGTGGTCAAGGCCTTAGACTGCATTGAAGTTTTAAAACTCTCACGTGCCAGTAATTGCTATGCGTCCTCATACATGCAAATACCCAATTTTCCTATCAAATTCTCAAATTGAGCAGCATCTAGAGCCTTTGTAAAAATGTCAGCCAGCTGTAGTTCTGTGCACACATGTTCCAAGGAGATCACTTTATCTTCCACAAGGTCTCTCATAAAGTAATGTCTTATATCAATGTGCTTAGTTCTGCTATGTTGAATTGGGTTCTTGGAGATATTGATAGCACTAAGATTGTCACAATACAATGTCATGACATCCTACGTGACATTGTATTCTGTCAGCATTTGCTTCATCCAGACTAGCTGAGAACAGCTACTGCCAGCTGCTATGTATTTAGCTTCCGTAGTGGACAATGAGACACATTTTTGCTTTTTGCTAAACCATGATATGCGATTATTCCCCAAGAAGAAACATCCACCAGAGGTGCTCTTTCTATCATCAGCACTTCCAGCCCAATCAGTATCACAATACCCAGATAGAGTGGGGATTACATCCATGAGAGTAAAGTATACCATAATCACAGGTACCATTCACATATTTGAGAATCCTTTTGACTTGATTTATGTGGTTCACTTTAGGATCTACTTGATATCTAGCACATACACCAACTTCAAAAGCAATATCAGGTTTGCTAGCTGTTAGATACATCATGCTACCAATCATGCTTTTGTACAGGCTTTGATCAACACTAGTACCACTTTCATCTTTTGATAACTTCATATGAGTGGGTGTAGTGTTCTTTTGTGACCAGCCTTATCCATCCCAAACTTTTTGACTATTCTTTTGGTATATTTACTTTGGGAGATAAATATAGAATCATCCATTTGCTTGACTTGCAAACCAAGGAAATAGGTTAATTCTCCACACATGCTCATTTCAAACTCAGATTGCGTGTGATTGACAAATTGTTTCACCATTTTGTCTGACATTCCTCCAAACACTATGTCATCCACATAGATTTGTGCAATTATGATTTTTCCATCTTCATCCTTTACAAACAGGGTCTTATTTATCCCTCATTTCCTGTATCCATTTGTAGTAAGAAATTCAGTCAATCTCTCATACCATGCTCTAGGGGCTTGTTTCAATCCATACAATGCCTTCCTTAACTTGTATACATGGTCTATCAAGTTAGGATCCTCAAATCCCTTGGGTTGTGCTACATATACTTCCTCATTTAGATATCCATTTAGAAATGCACTTTTCACATCCATTTGGAATATTTTGAATTTTAGAATGCAGGCAATTCCTAACAGTAGCCTGATGGACTCAAGTCTTGCAACTGGTGCAAAGGTTTCATCAAAATCAATTCCTTCTACTTGAGTATACCCCTGTGCCACCAGTCTAGCCTTGTTTCTGACTACAATTCCCTATTCATCTGATTTGTTCTTGTAAATCCATTTGGTGCCAATGATGTTTGTTCCCTCAGGTCTTGGCACCAGTTCCCATACTTCATGCTTTTTAAATTGTTCTGATTTATCTTGCATGGCCTTGATCTAGTATTCATCAGTTAAGGCTTCCTTCACATTTTTGGGTTCAATCTTGGATAGAAAACATGAATTTGAGATGATTTCTCTAGCTCGGGTCCTTACACCACTAGTGGGGTCTCCAATGATAAAATCTTTGGGGTGATCTTTCAGGATCCTGATGGAGGGATCTTTGTTGGGAATTTCAGATGCAGAGTCTGGCTGTCCATTTTGAACCTCTTCAGTATTGACCACGTCCTCAGCAGGTGTCTCAAGGAATGTTTCAACATCCTCAATGACATTGGGTTCTTCAAGTTGATCATCAATGATAACATTAATGGATTCCATCAAGATTTTTGTTCTGGTGTTGTATACTCTATAAGCTCTCCTGTTGATAGAGTATCCCAGGAAAATGCCTTCATCACTTTTGGGATCCATTTTCCTCCTTTGTTCACGATCTGTCAAGATGTAACACTTGCTCCCAAAAACATGAAAATATTTCACTGTTGGTTTTCTTCCTTTCCACATTTCATACAGGGTGGAAGAAGTCCATTTTCTCAAGGTTACTCTGTTGTGAACATAGCAGGCTGTGTTCATAGCCTCAGCCCAAAAATGCATAGGTAATTTCTTTGCATGAATCATAGCCCTGGAAGATTCTTGGATAGTCCTGTTTTTCCTTTCCACTACTCCATTTTGCTGAGGAGTAAAGGGAGAGGAGAACTCATGACTGATCCCTTCAGAAGAGCATAATTATGCAAATTTAGAGTTTTCAAACTCCTTACCATGATCACTTCTGATTCTGACCACACCATATTCCTTTTCTCTTTGAAGTTTCAGACACAGCTCTTTAAATACTTCAAATACATCTGACTTTTCCCTGATGAAGCTTATCCAGGTGTATCTGGAGTAGTCATCAACAACTACATAAGAATACCTTTTACCACCAAGACTTTCTGCTTGCATTGGACCCATCAAGTCCATGTGCAATAGTTCTAGACCTCTGGAGGTAGTCATGTGTCCAACCCTTAGATGAGATGTCTTGGTTTGTTTACCTACTTGACATTCACCACATACCTTTCCTTCATCTATATTTAGTTTTGGGATTCCTCTCACAGCCTCCTTGGAGATGATCTTCTTCATTCCTCTTAGATGAAGATGCCCAAGTTTTTGATGCCACAATTTTACTTCCTTTTCTTCTCTGGCCATAGAGCATATTGTGGATCTACTAGAGTCCTTGGGCTCCCATAAGTAGCAGTTGTCCTTAGATCTAACCCCCTTCATAACTTATTTATTATCACCATTTGTGACCACACATTCTCCTTCAGTGAACTTCGCACTTAGCCCTTGATCACAGAGCTAACTAATGCTAATCAAGTTAGTAGTCAGTCCTTTTACCAGCAGTACATTGTCTAGGTTAGGAACTCCAGGACAGTCTAGTTTCCCAACCCCTTTGATTTCTCCTTTTGCACCATCACCAAAGGTCACATAACTAGTGGAATGAGGTTTGATGTCCACCAACAGGTTCTTTATTCCAGTCATGTGCTTGGGGCAACCACTATCAAAGTACCAGTCTTCTTTAGCTGACACTCTTAGGGAGGTGTGAGCTATCAGACCAACCTTCTTTGCCACCCATTGTTGCTTCTTGACATGAGTACTTTGATGAGTGTGGCTAGGATATCCATGCAACCTAAAGCAAAAAGGGCATCAGGTGACCAACTCTTCCACAATATTGACACCTCCACCTCTGGAACTTCCTTATTGATTGATTCCTGTTCCTTTTCCTCTGACGTTGTGACATTGGCTGTGACATCTGGTTTGACTTCTGTTTTTCAGACTCAGATCTCTTGATCCCCGAGATGGGTTTCTGTTCACCAACGCACCCTAGTCCAGACTTGTCTCCTGCCATCTGACCATTCTGTAGAATTTTTTCAAGAGTGTCAGTCCCAGGGTTCAGCATCCTGATTAAGTTTGACATCTACTCAAGTTGACCTTTTAACTGGCTGACCTCACTGTTGAGTGAGTCTATTGTTGCAAGATGTTCCTTCTTCTCAGCCTCCATCCTCTTGATGATTCTCTTATGCTTCTCCCCTAGTTGACATACTTCAGTGCTTCTGATGTACAACTGTTTGTATAGAGTTGCCAATTCATCAAGAGTTAACTTATCTTCATCAGACTCATTATTAGTCATACATGTACCAGTTAGAGTTGTGACATGTCTTGCAGATTCTACTTCTGATCCACTTTCTGAGTCTTCATCAGACCAAGTGATCATAAGTCCTTTCTTCTCCCTTCTGAGATATGTGGGGCATTCAGTTTTAATGTGACCATAACCCTCACATTCATAACACTTAACTCTTTTGCCTTGGTAGGACTTTTCATCAGACTTAATTCTTCTGCCAATGTCAGATGGGATGTTTTTGTCATTAGATTTACTCTTCGGTTCCACTCGTTTCATGAGTCTGTTGAATTATCTCCCAAGCATAGCTGCAGCTTCTGAGAGTTTCTCCTTGCTTTCATGATCTTCTTCATCTGACTCATCTGCAATGTTTGAAACAAGAGCTATGCTTTTTATCTGTTTCTCCACAGTCTGATCACTCATCCCCATCTCAAATGTTTGGAGAGAACCTATGATTTCATCCACCTTCATGTTGCATATGTCTTGAGCTTCTTCAATGGCAGTGACCTTCATGGCAAACCTTTTAGGTAAAGACCTAAGAATTTTCCTTACCAGCTTCTCTTCAGACATCTTTTCTCCTAAGGCTCCTGAGGTGTTGGCTAGTTCAGGAATATTCATGTAGAACTCACGAATAGTCTCATCCTCTTTCATTCTAAGACTTTCAAATTTGGTTGTCAACATTTGTAGTCTAGACATCTTAACTTTTGAGGTTCCCTCATGAGTAGTTTTGAGAGTGTCCCAAACCTCCTTAGCCAGTTCACAATGGTGTACCAGTCTGAAGATGTTTTTGTCTATACCATTGAAGAGTGCATTCAATGCTTTAGAGTTCCCAAGAGCTAAGACCTCTTGCTCTTTGTTCCATTCCTCTTCAGGAATTAACACAAATACTTCATCCTTGTCAGTCTTCATAGGATGTTCCCATCCAGAGTTTGCAACTCTCCATGCCTTGTTGTCTAAAGATTTTAAGAAGGAAATCATCCTCGATTTCCAATAGTCATAATTAGATCCATCCAGAATTGGAGGTCTATTTGTGAATCCTATGTCTTTATCCATAGTGCCAGAATTTATCTTCCCTATATCTCACCCAGAAATAACAGGCAGGGTGCCTACTCTAATGCCAATTGAAATTCTGGCAGGCACACGATGGATGTTATTGTGGATGTTATGACATCCACTATAAGATAGACTAAGGCAGTTAATAATAAGCTGTAAAGAGAAGCAGTAAATAATACAGTAATTGTTCACCCAGTTCAGTGTCAACAACACTTACATCTGGGGGCTACCAAGCCATGGAGGAAATTCACTCTTAGTAGAATTAATTCAGAGTCAAACAACCCACTTTGCACTCCTCACTTAAAACTTACCCAATGACACTTCAACCTAGAGACACTCTATACCTGAGTATACCCACTCACTCCCCCTCAATCACCTCAGTGATATCAAAACACAATTACAGAAAAGTTATGAAGACTCACTCCAAAACACACCTTGGTCATGCTTCTCAGCTTTGATCAAGTGACACACACTCTTGCTTAACAGCTTTGAGTGGCACAATAGCTTAGAATCTACCTAACCAATGCAGCATACAGTTGCTTGGTGTACAAGTATTCCTAAGACACACTTCACACGTGAAGAACATAACTTCTTCACTCATAAGAACTCTTAGCACGCACTCTCTAATCTTCTGTCAAGAGCTGCCCTTCTAGGATTGCTCCTTCTGTTATTTATAGCAGCAGTCAGTACTTGGGCCTTGGTGCAGAAATTAGGTTTACCCAACCCTCTCTTCAAAACGCTGCACTTACCACTTAGGTCAGGTACATTTAATTTCGCCAGGGCTTCTAAAATGTTTCCTGACTTCCATCTTGAGCTTCTATAAAGTTTCCTGAATTCTAGCCTGAGCTTCCTCATTCTGAATAACAGAAAACTAAACCTGCGTACCTGATGTCATACGATCAGTGTCATGACATTCAGTATGACATCCAACTCAACTTACTACTTACCCTGCATATTGTGTGTCAAATCATTATTTATGACATCCATACACACTCTAATGTTTTGCCACAAAATGCAGCCAATCAAAAGCACTTACAAATCTTTTGAAGAAGTTCTAATGTGGAAGACTATTGTTGAGGTTCCTTGTGGAAGATTCAAATGAAAACTCATTAGGGAGTCTACTGCAGAGACTCGCTAGAAGACCAACTGGGGAATCTTCTACCAAGATTAACCAGGGAATCTACTGCAAGATTTTGTGGGGAAATACCTTCTGCCGAGGTCTACTGGAAAATATTCTGTCGAGATCAACCAAGGAATCTCTTATCGAGATTCACTTTGAAAGAGAGGTATACCTTCTTCTGAGGTTATTTGGAAATCTTTTGCTAATATCAAATTGAGAATCTACTACAGAGATTCAATGAGAAAAAATGCATGTTGTCAAGGTTTGTCTAAGAAATCTTTTGTCGAGACTAGCCAAGGAATCTACTGCCGAGATCCACTTTGAGAGATATATACCTATTGTAGAGGTCTACTGGGAAATCTTCTGTTGAGATCAACCAGGGAATTTACTGCCGAGATTCTGTGGGTAAACACTTTCTGTCAAGGTTTAATTGGGAAATCTTCTGCAAAGATTAACCAAACAATCTTCTTCCGAGATTCTGCTGACAAGCATAAAGTAGTTAACTGTAGTAATAATAATTGTCTTCATATATGGATGAGACACGGTTCATGTTATGCTTATGATTTAATATGCTCATGATGTATGCAATGATATCCCTGACTCGTCGCTAGAGTGAAATGAGATGATTAATGCATGATGATTACTTATGCAATGACTTTAAGGTTTTTAAAGTTGCCCATATGGTGGATAATGGATGAAAGAAAGTCTTTTGTAACATGGTTTCTATTCGAGGGAAAAGTAATTTTGATGGGAGGTAATTTCCAGCATGATTTCTCGACACTCATTTTGAACTCAATGACAAGAGGTCAGTAATTTCCAATGTGTTGTATATACCAGGCATGAAGAGTAGTTTGCTCAATATAGGGCAGTTGGTCGAAAAGAATTACAAGGTTTCGATCAAAGACAAGATGAAGAGAGTTCTCGACGCAGGTGGCGGATTAATCCTGAAGGCTCCAATGTCTCATAATAGAACCTTCAAGATTGAACATAATATGATGCAGCCTAAGTTCCTTGCAACTGAAGCCATGTGAGATAAATTGTTATGGCATTATAGACTTAGCCATCTCAACTTCAAAGACATCAGAGATTTGAAGAGAAGAAATGTGGTTCCAAGATTACCAAAAATCGACATTCCAAGTGAAGTGTGTGAAGAATGTGTTCAGGCGAAACATCACAAGAATAGCTTCATCAAGGATGCGGGAAGCAAGTCGAAGGAAATTCTCAAAGTCATATACTCTGATGTATGTTGTCCTATCCATGTGGACTCAATTGGAGGTAACAGATACTTTGTCACGTTCATAGATGATTTTAGTCGAAAATTATGGACTTACCTGATCAAGAAGAAAAGTGAAGTGATCGAAGTATTTCCCAAATTTAAATTTATGGTTGAAACACAAAGTGGTCGAAAGCTAAAGATTCTGAGGAGTGATAGTGGTGAAGAGTATGTGTCGAAAAATTTCGATGTATTATGTAAGAAATAAGGGATTGTGCATGAGGTGATGCCACCCTACACTCAACAGCAGAATGGAACTGCAGAAAGAAAGAATAGAACCATCTTGAATATGGTTAGAAGTATATTGAAAGATAAGCATATACCCAAAGAATTATGGGGATAAGTTGTATCGACAACAACATACATCCTGAATAGATGGTCGATAAAGAAGCTGAAAGGAATCACGCCAGAAGAATGTTGGTCTGGTGTCAAGCCTAACCTAAGTCATCTGAAGGTGTTTAGATCTATAGCACATAGACATGTGCCATATTAGTTTAGAAGAAAGCTTGATCACAAGTCGAGTCAGATGATCCTGATAGGATATCATTCGACTAAAGGATACAAGTTGTTCGATCCAGTGAACAAGTAAGTAGTGATCAACAGAGACATGATCATAGATTGGCTTAAGGAATGATATTGGATTGAAAATGTTAAAAAGGATTCAGTGAGAACCTTATGTGAAGAACCAGCTAGTGAAGTCGAAAGAGAAGTTCGACAAGAAGAAGTCAGAGGTGAAACAGGCCCAAGAAGACCTCGACAAACAAGACACATGCTTGAAAGGTTGCAAGAATGTGTTATCACATCAGATGATGTGGTCGATGAATAAGGTGAGCTGGTACACTATACTTTCTATGCAGATGTCGAACCAGTCAATGCAGTTGAGGCATTGAAAGAGTCGAAGTGGGTGAAAGCAATGAATGAGGATTTAGAGTCTTTCAAATTCAACAACACTTGGTCACTTGCTGAATTTCCTCAAGGCAAGAAGGAAATTGATGTGAAATAGGTTTACAAGGTGAAAGTGAATCCTACAGAAGAGGTAACTCGACACAAGGCGAGATTTGTAGCGAAAGGATTTCTACAGAAGGAAGGAATCGACTTTGGTGAAGTTTCTTCACCCGTTGCTAGGATCGAAAGAATCAGGTTGGTTGTTGGTCTAGCAAACATGAACAATTGACACACATGTCAGATGGATGTGAAATGTGCATTTCTGAATAGCCCCTTAGACGAAGAAATTTATGTTGCACAACCAGTTGGATTTTTGAAACAAAGCGAAGAAAGAAACGTGTACAGGCTGCATAAAGCTCTGTATGGACTTAAGCAAGCTCCAAGAGCTTGGAATATGAAGATCGAGAACTTTCTAAGGGAGGAGAAATTTGTGAAGTGCACGACTGAGAATGAAGTATATGTAAGGAGAAGCAATAGTAAATTTCTTATACTATGTCTCTATGTCGATGACCCGTTGATAACAGGAAGTTGCAAGAAGGAGATCGAAGATTTCAAACATGACCTAAGTGAGGAGTTTGAAATGTCAAACTTGGGAAATCTTTCATATTTCCTTGGCATCGAATTCTACAAGAGTAGTAGAGGTTTCATGATGCACCAAAGAATATATGCAGGTGAAATACTCAAGAGATTTGAGATGAAAGATTGCAATCCAACTTCGACTCCAGCTAAGACCAGATTGCAACTGTCGAAAGATTCAGATGAAGATGATGTTGACCAACCCAATATAGAAGACTTTTTAGGTCACTTTGATACCTTTGTCGTCTAAGGCCTAACTTAGCATACAGTGTGGGTATGGTAAGTAGATTCATCCAGAATCCAAAGGTATCACACTCAGCAGCGACGAAGAGGATATTAAGGCATCTGAAAGGAACTCTCAACTATGACATTTTGTTTCCTGCAGCTGATGAAGAAAAAAAATACAAGCTTGTGGGATACACTGAGTCAAGTTGGTGTAGTGATGTTGAAGATCGAAAATCCACAGCTGGATATGTGTTTATGTTAGGTAGTGCACCAGTTGGTTGGAGTTTGAGAAAGGATCCAGAAGTGGTATTGTCGCCATGCGAAGCAGAATACATAGTTGTTACTCTTTCTACATGTCAAGCAACATGGATGGTGAACCTAATCGAAAAGATTACATGGAAGTCATGGAGCAATTACCATGAAGATCGACAACATGTCAACTATCAACCTGGCAAAGAATCCAATAGCACATGGACGAAGCAAGCACATCGAAATGAGATTCCATTATCTTCGAGAGCAGGTAGTAGAAGAGAAGATGAACTTAGAACACTTCAGAACTGAGAATCAGATTGCAGACATCATGACAAAGGGAGTGCAAGTCGAAGTGTTCAGAAGACTAAGAGCCATGATGAATGTAAATAGCTTAGACACAATGAATTAGGTGGTGCGTTGAAATTGTAATTCCTTGTGTCGAAGCAGTGTAACTCGACAGAAACAATGATTAGTCGAATTAGCCTAATGTGTGTGTGTGTCGAGTTGTATTAGTGTGTCGAAATGTCGAAGCAGGTTGTTTCACACAGGATTTCGACTTAGATATATTTTAGTAATGTTAGCTATTTTGAGCTTTTATAGTTTTGCGATTTTCTTTAGGGTGCAAGCTAACCTAAATCTATAAATAGGGAGCAACCCTTATTTTGCAAAAAAAAAAAAAGATAACTCATAATATTGTATTCACAGAATTTGCAGTTGCAAGTGAATAAAGAAGTTTTCCACAGGTTGTGAGCAGAGAAAAACTCTGCATAAAATATTCTTCTTCTCTAACGTTATTTTCTTTCTTTCTTTTTCAAGATTTTCTTTTCATTATCATTGTGTGATTGATAACGATCTTGAGATCAAGATTGAATAGAAATTCTCTGTAGGTTGTGATTGAATTTCTAACAATAATAAAATCCTCATTCACATGAAAATATGAAAGCACTAATGATCTTTTGATTTTTACTTTAGTTATTTGGAACTTCAACAATCCCCATGACTATTATGCATTTCGGTTAAATGTGAAAAATAATAAATAAACTTATAGATTTATTAAGTTAATTGCAATTGAGGCAGAATTCTATTAAAACATAATCAAGATAATTATATTTTTTTTATAAAATATTATTAAAAAAATACTAAATACTCGTTATGACTAAGGTTATCAATTATACACAAACAAAAATCTCATACTACTTAGCATATTATTGCCCTCTAATTGACATTAGACAACACTCATAATTTAATCTTTTTAGAATTTTCCCATTATATTTTTTATTTCAATTATTTTCTTTAGTTTCTCTATATCGTTTTTCCAACCAATAAATTACCAAGATCTCCTATACTTCATCATGTCAACTCATACCCTTTACTATTATTATTATAGAGATTAGAAGCCATTAAAAAGAGGAATTTGATCCAAATCTACCTCTTCCCATGACTAGCATAAGCGCATTATTCAAGTGACAAATTAAACTCAAATCGTGCAAATTCTTGAAGTTAGAGGTTCTCCAATCGTTTTCTCAATTTTAAAAGGTCTTGTCTTGTATGCCTCCAAATAGGGCAGCTTTTAGGCAAAAGAAAAGCACATAAAATAAACAATTTAGGAATGGATATTTATTATTTTCATCTCAATTATTATTATTATAGAGATTAGAAGCCATTGATTGATGTGAACAATTAACTTTCTTGTTTTGATTTTTGGAACACGTCAAGTAAAACGGGGTTTCCAAAATTTGCGCATGCCTACTTTATTCCTTTGGCTTGATCCCACAATTACAAATTCAATTGTGCCGTGTCCATCAAGCTTTAGTCTTATTATGGATTTGTAATTTAAGCACGATAGTGATAATTGATGTTTAACAATTAAGCCAGACACACCCTCTGTTTAGTACATGTTTTGGTTGTTTTAATTGCAACTCTTCAAGGATATAAGGGTGTCTTTATCAAGTTTAAATAAATGGATTTATGGGTGTGGTAGGGACAGAGTAATATAATGTGGTAATATATGCTTAATTCATTAAGTATATGCTTTTAATCTCCCCTTTTGTATTTTTCTTCGGTCATACCTAAAAAAGTGACATTAAAATATGATTTGATTAAATATATGTGTATATTAAAAAAATTAGGTTATCATGTATAGATGATGTATCTACTCATTTATTTTATTTTATTTTATGTTTAATAATTTTTTTATTTTATTCCGCACAAAAATCATAATCGTATTTATCAATTATGTTGAACTTTTGAAACCATGGTATTCTGACATGGTAACATAGAATGGACATGCATGATTAACATTTTAACGTTCAAATCAATTGCAGAATCCAAGATGAGAGATAAAAGTGGAGATCAAAAAAATGAATTTTAACTCTCACTAGTGCTGACTACATGCGTTGGATAATTTCAATTCGGCTATGCAAGGTTGGGTTTCCGCATTTGGTCTTTGACCGACCTAGAACAGTTTTCCCTAAATCTTGTTGGGTGTTTGCTAGCCATAAAGTTTTCAAAGTCATGACCCAAATCTTGCTATCACATTCGATCATAAGGAGAAGTGGGACGACCTTTGAGCACTTAAAGAAGTGATGGGAAACAATCACATTACATTTTTTTTTTCATCATTGAAGTGTTTAACTTGTTTTCGGGCGTGTTGCTTTAGGTTCATAAGTTAGGGCATGACACTTTTCTTTAAGGAATTCTAGTGTACTTGAGTTCACTTGTACTTCCGAGGAGAAATATGGTTGTTGATTTGTAACTTATTGCTTTCCTTTGATCTAGCCCTATTTGCGATGGAATTTCGTAAACAAATGTCGTTTCATATTAATACTTAAGGGATCAAACTCAAAAATCTCCTGGACATATTTGTGTGTTGTTTTTCGTTGAAAATAAGGGTGGTCGTCGAAGCTAACGTAAACTTCTGGGACGACGTTGTGATTTCTCAAGAATAATGAAACGTAACAGAAAGACAAGGCAAAATGCAAATAAAATGCGAGGTAAGATAAAGTAAAAGGCTTGAACTTAAAATGCGGAAGAAGTAAAGTTTGCTGAAAAGATAAAGGCAATTGAAATAAAGTGCAAGAAAACGTAAAAGAAAGTTGAAATAAAGTGCAAGGAAACGTAAAAGGCATTCGAAATGAAAAAGAGTTTAAATGCATTAAAAGAAAGACTTTGTAAGATAAAAATGATGATGTCATACCCTAATTTTTACCCCTAAGATCCCACCCCATTTGCATCTTCACAATGCATCAAGAACACCAATTTGATTATCCCCTAACCATATCATCTTTGCGTTTTCCTTTGCATAAATCATCAAGCACCTCTTTGTGTATCTTTTATCATTTTTTTACTTATTTGCTTTATAGTTCACTAACCACTAATCAAAATGCAAAAAAAATATGTCTTGTCCCTTTTGTTTCTTTTGCAGGGTAGGGTGTAGTAGAATTAAGGGCATCAAATGTTTGTCTCCTCAACTAAGGTTTAAGTTTCTTAAGTTAAAGTGTGGTTAACCATTGATTTTCAAAGGGATATTCATCAAAGCATGACCATTAATCTCAAATCATAGATTCCCAAGCACTATTCAACTTAATTTGATAAAAGAAACTTCGAAGTTTGATAGCTTACTTCTCAAGAAATTTCAAAGGTTTGTGTGTTTATTTTCATGCCTTCATCAACAAGTTTCCTCAAACCATTGCAAGTTTCATAAAAGTACATTAAAGATTACATCATTTTGAGTTCATACGATCACCACTGTGCCTTGAAATGCAAAAAAAATGTCCATGGTTGCAAGTTTATCCAAGGAGGTTTGACCAAAGAGTCAACATTTCAAGCCCAAGTTCAAGATTTCATAACTTCTTCACACTTCAACATTTTTGAGTGTTTCTTTGGGAAAATGACTCATCTTGACATCCCATCCAACTTATCTTTACAATTCAAGAGCCAATTGTGCTTGGAAGGCCATCAAATGTTTGGAGACATTATAGGTCATTTTGTGGACTTAGTGAAATTTGGCTTAAATTCAAGTGATATTTGCCTAACTTCCAAATATCATAACTCCCTCAATTTTCAATTTTTGTGGGAGGTTTTTTTTTACAATTATCCTATTTGATTCCCTCTACAAGTTTGTTTCAAGGATCAAAGGACAATTATGCTTGGAAAGCTATGAATAGTGTGAAGACATTATATGTCATTTTGGACTTAGAATTTTCTTGACCTCTAATTACAGGTCATCGTGCTAACTTTGCAAGCTCATAACGTTTTTCTCAAGCATCCAAATTAAACCTTTCTTTTCACATTGTATTCTTTGCTATGATGTGATCATTTTGCAAAAAGAATGAGCACTAAAGATCAAGTGTACAAGATTTCCCAATGGTTTGAACATGGCCTCACAAAACTGAAATTTGCTTATGGTCGAAAATAGAAATTCACTCAATTCTTAATTTTAATTCAAAGTTTGAACATGTTTTATCCATGATGATATTAAGTAATATCTGAGGATAAAAAACGACCCAAAGTTGGAAGGATTCCACTGCATTTTGGTTGACTTTGCAAGCATGGATGATCACCATTGTGTCACACTTGATTCACACAAATTGTAACTAATTATCATATATATCCCATTCATTCACCTCAATTATAAATAGAGGAAACATTTGCACTAAAAAACAAGCTTAGAAATCCCCCAGAACCTCAACTCGAGCTCCCACTTTGCACTAAAAATTTGAGATTTTGTTTCCAAATTCTATGCTTTTTCAACCGTATTTCTTGATTTCATTAGCTCCTTCGGTCTCCTCTGAAGCTTTTGCAACAAATACCAATCTCTAAGACTCACTAAAGTGCTCTAACTAGATCCAGCTTTCAATACCTCTGATCACCATTTGGACAAGGTAGTTTTGAGCACATTTTAAACTCAAACAAGTTACCATAATGTAGTCTGATGCTTCCTGATTGTTTCCCCTAACTTATCTTGTATTGATTGTTCTTATTTGGCATTTAATTTCTCTTTTCATGTTTTCATTTTTCACTGAGTTTCCTTCAAATTCTCTCTGCTCACTTTCAATCAATGAAAATGAAGTATGAGGTTGAGTTCGCATTGATGAAACGGTCACAATGGTGGTGGTTTTGTGACTTAGGCTTGCCATTTGCCAAACTCCGAGGCTGAGCAACTCACCAGAGAAGATGACCATAAATGCCTCGTGGTAGCCTTAAGTTGTTTTGATTTAAATTTGATCCAGCGCATGCTTTTACTTAAGGTCCATTGTGTCTCTTTTTATCTGGACCTTTGGGTCTGTTTTAAATGAGAAATGGTGGTTGTGCATGTGTTTGATCCTTAGCCTTTGATGATATTTGATGGCTTTGCATTTTTGTTTCATTTTAATTGTTTTAAATTTCTCATTTATTTTGAAAGATCATAAAAAATAGCTCTCTCAGTCTTTTTCACTCCAATTTTTTTTATAATTTTCTAAAAATATTTCTATTTTATGTGTATTTTTTCATATTTTTATTTCATAATTTGTTACTTTTTTTATTATTTTTCTCATTTTTCATGCACTTTAATTTGTTTAAAAATATTTTTATGCATTTTAAAATTCTCCAAAAATTACTGTGATCCTTGACTTGTTTTTGACCTATCTTAGTTTTCTTGAGCATTTAATATTTTTTTAGAAGCTTCATCTTGATTTTCTCTTTTATTTCCATTTTAAAAATCATTTCATGCATTTTTAATTGTGTAATATTGCATTTTAGCTTGGTTGCTGGTTGTTGTCTTGGATCATGGTTTCTTGATCAAAATTTTCTCAATTTCATTGGGTTTGGGTGTTGATGAGGTTGGATGAATCTTCATCAATTCAAATCTACCATTAAATGAATATTTGATTCATTCTTGGTGATTTGGGTTGATGATAGGTTTAGTGCCTTAATCCACCAACAAAGATGATTGAAATTGATGATAAGTAGATCTTAAGTCTTGTTCAATTTGGTTCCTCTTCTCATCTTTTCTTCTCCTTCTTTTTTCTTTTTTTCTTTTCTCTTGATCAATTGGATGTTTTGGTGCCCATCTTGTTCATGATGTTTTGATGCTTGAGGAATTTTTATTATTTCAAGTCTACCATTTAATTAATAAATGATCATTGGAGGTACTTTGGATTGATGCATAAGTATGTCCTAAGTTGTCATGAAGGATGATTGATGTAATGGACCAATCTTCTTGCCTTAGTGTTTTAACCCTCCTTAGTTTTATTTGTGCTACATGTTTTAGGAGTATGATTTCTATCATATCTCTTACATGTATGTTACATAAATTGTTATTGACTGGTCTCTCATAGTATGATCTTTCTAACAGATTGTGTTACGATTGTTTAACATAGCGCTGAATTTGTCTTGAATCGATTCATTGACTCTAAGAATAATACTAACAATATTATTGTGCTAACTTTTATTTTATGTCATTTGATTTTTTTGAACCTTTACTATTATGTCATTTAATTTCTTACTCTTTATATTATGCTTTTACTTTCATCATTTTCATTTCATATTGTTTATGTTTTTTCCTATTTTTCCTTTGTCCACTTGGACCTTTTCTTTTTATTTTAAAGACATTAATAAAGGAAAAACCTCTAAAAAACTTTAATCTCTCTTAGACTATGGCTACTATACTTTGCTTGACTTGGAGTTTGACCTATGGACTTAGAATTAGGCTTTCCATGCTTGGAGTTTTCTTATCTGAAACTTGGAAGTTCATTTGACACCATGTTTTACCTGAGACCTTGAGTTCCTCTTATACATGTGGCCTTGAATCAAGCTCGGATTTATTTGGTTCTTTGAGACTTTATTTGTCTGGATCATCTTGTATTTATCTGCTTATTCCTTGTGGCTTACTCCAAAGGAATGATATTTTGGTCTTGACTCTTGTCAAGTGCTAGCTAGATCCTAGTTAGTCCACTTGCACACACTTACACTTTATTATTTTATTAGGGCAGTCCCTTCATCTCCTCCCCTTCTTAAATTTTCAAAATATTCTCCCTTTTTCAAAACCTTCTTGTTTTAAAAATCTTGCTTTATGAGTTAAGTTAATCAATAGCTTAATCTCTTTTTTTTTCCCGCTACAATTGGAATGTATTAAATTGGTGGAACGCATACGTACATTTTCCTCACTCGTTTCTCACAGCGCTGGTACTTTAAAGTGTAGCAGAAATATGTACAATTTGTGGATCCCTTACAAAATAAAACTAAGTTTATATATATATATATATATATATATATATATATATATATATATATATATATATATATATATATATATATATATATATATATATATATATATATATATATATATATATATATATATATATATATATATATATATATATATATATATATATATATATATATATATATATATATATATATATATATATATATATATATATATATATATATATATATATATATATATATATATATATATATATATATATATATATATATATATATATATATATATATATATATATATATATATATATATATATATATATATATATATATACAAGACTAAAATAATTGTACAAGACTACTAAACTATCTCCATGATAACACGTCTTTAAATCATGTAGCAGTTTTCTCCCTAATGTGCCCCACGTTCTAAGTAATTGTCAACGCTAATGTAGTAGTTTTCGCCTTATTCCTTATTCTGAATATTTCAACTGCTTTGTGGCATCAAGAACTAAAGACCCTCGTCGAAACCTTTGATGTCGACCATGTTAAGGTAACATGTCTCGACATATCGTCATTTATAGTGATGAAATCTTTGCCAATGTGACATAGTATTCAGTTTCACTACGTGGCTAGTATAGCAAAGTACTCAATTTCACTAAGTCCTCATGCTTTTTATGTTCTTCGACCATACCACCTTCAACCAGCATCACCTTAGGTGATTTCCGACCTTGAGTCATTTTGACCATGTTGACTCATTCTATTTTTATCTCCCACTGTTAGTTGGAAGTTTCAACGCCAAGGTTTGATTGAGTATGATAAGCAAAAGAAATATTTTAAAGATGTTTTGGATTCGACAGGAGTATTATTGAAGATCTTAGTCGAAGAGATCCTTTGTAAGAGGGATATGTTGGGTTAAGACTGTTTACTGTGAATTTTGGTAAACAACCGCTAGTCTATCAATTTAGGATAAAATTGAGTAACCTGCAGGATCGACCATACTAAATCCTAGGACATGTGCTAAGTATGCAAAACGATCCTAATCTGAACTCCATGTTCGACTATGAAATCTTTGTAAAGTAAAAGTAACTTGAAGATTAAAGGCAGTATCTAAAAGAAAACAAGTAATGCGTCGAAGACTAAAGGCAATAATGTAAAAGCTTTAAAAAGTAAATGACTTTGAAATAAAGGCAATAATGTAGCTATGTAAAAGATTATAATCTGAACTCCACGTTCGACTATAAAATCTTCAAAAGTAAATGCAGTAATTGTAAATAACTTTGAAAATAAAGGTGCAAAAGATTCTAATATGAACTCCACGTTTGACCATAAAATCTTTGTAAGGTAAATGACTTTAACATAAAAAGCTTGAAATAAGTGCAGAATGTTTAAATTTGCGTGAAAAGTAAATGAAAGTAAGTTTGCATAAAGACTTGGGAAAAAGGGCAGTTTAAACATAAAAACTGAAGGTTAAAGTGCAGAATGAGTAAAACGTATAAATGGTAAAGGCAAGTAAGTTGCATTAATGAAAAGGAGTTGGTGTTGCATCACGTACATTCTCGCTAACTCGTTTCTCTACACGCGGGTACTTTGAGTGTTTTGGAGTGACTAGTACAACATGAATGAACACCCTTATTACATAAAAATGACAAATATTTATAATGCTAGCAAGTAACTACTAGATGACGGTTATGGCTTCACAACGTGTCTTTTTAACTTCAACTGCTCCCACGTTCGCCCACTATCAATTTGAACATAGACACTAAGAATTCCCTCCAGCTTTGATGGTAACGGCCTTGCGCTTTCCTTAACATGATCCTGGTCGAGAGCTTCTCCAACACTTAGCATTTTTTCCAGAAACTTTGTCCACCTTTCTTCGACTCATATTTCCTCATAGTTGTGTCGAATCCTTCACATGTTTTTAGAATGACATTCTGATTTAAGATAATTCTGAATTCTACTAGCGTCGAAAATGAGAGCTAAAAAATTGCCCCAAGAAATGTTCTTTTGCCAGTCTTGGTAGGAAGGTCATTTTTTCCAACTGTTTCGACGCGTGTGAATTTGCATGGCCTTGACTGAACAATCCACTACTTGTTTAGTGGCTAACTGTTCACTTTCTTTTATCCCACGCTTATGACATCACGCCATCATGATAAATCCTTAAACATCTTTTCAACTGTATTTATCATTACTTTGTCTTGAAAACGTATGTTTTGCAATCTGACCATAACTGCCAACACTCATCATTTCTCAAAACAAAACACGCGTCCCACTATCTGATTAACTTCAACGGTGGATTTAAACCTTTCAGGACTCCCAAACTCCTATAAATCCCTTCCTTCACCATTTCGTGAACTTTTTACACTTTCCAAAATATCAAGCATCTTGTCTCTTTCTTCAGTTTTCTTTACCAAACTTAGAGAAAAAACCATTTTCTTTCACTTCCTTAAACAATGGCATCTTCCCAATCTAATGTTCAGGGAAAGAAAACCAAGGGTCGAGTTACTCAGTTCAAGCAAACCATCCCTCCTTTTTCAAACATTCTTGGCCCTCAACTAATGGAAAATCGCCACTGTGTACCAAAACCTACCATTAAAGTAGCACGGAGCATATAATAATCTCATATAATGATCCCTTTAATTGTTTCAGGTAAACCCTATGCACTTTCTGGTCCTTTAGCTCAGGTTGGCACTTCTGACGAGAGGCTGAGTGAGTTTCTGCCTTCTTACCGGAGATCCAGGTCATTAAGGCAAAAAAGTTTTCCCAGACTAGCCACTACTACTGCTGAAGAACCCTCATTGCCTAAGATTGACCTAAAGTACCTATTGATGGTACTAGGCTAGTGAGAGATGTCAGTCCCCTTAAGGACTTCGATCTTTGGATGGCGAAGTTGGAGAAGGTTAAAGTTGATCACTAGAAATCCATAGGGATTTATGACCTCTTGCTGCTGTCGAAGACTAACATACCATATTGTCTAAACTTGATGGAAGCGTCCTTGTATTTCAGGGATAGTACTCACTACACCTTTCATCTGCCATGTGGGATGGTTACGTCAACCCTCTTCGACATCACCGCTATTACAGGCCTTCGTCCCGATGGCGTCTCTTACCAACCTGACGTAGACGCTGAAGACTATATAAATATCTCCAACTCCAAACTTACTTACACTCATTTCATCAAACACCACTTCAACCAAAATCAAGAAGACGTTTCTAACGAAGAGCATATAGCGTTTCTCGCCGTATGGCTGTCGAGATACGTGTTTTGCACAAAATCCTTGCAAGTAGCTAAAAAATACTTGCCTCTTGCTAACCAGTTTCATCACAACAAATGGGTCTGCTTGAGTGAGCTCATTTTGGCGAACCTCTATGAGTCTCTCAGTGAAGGAGCTTCTCAACTGAAGTACATGGAGGCCCAAGGTTCTGTATATTTGAGTGGTCCTCTTTGGCTGCTTTAGTTGTGGCTTAACGCAACTTTTGAAGCTAGCCTTTCTAGGAAAGGCCTAGTTGATGAGACCTCTGCTGAGATCATAGGGAGGAACATCGAAGGACCCCGTCTAGTCCAGTTGACTCCTACTGATGATGGTGAAACTATTAGAGGAGCATTCACCAGTTATATCATGATGTTTGCTAAGCGCCATGAGTTTACTCCTAGTATGGCACCCCTTGCTGAAAGAAAATATGGCCCCGTATGGTTTAAGAGGCCATTTCCCAATTCTCATGGGGATTTTGACAATGAATCTATTGCTATATGGGAAGCCTTTTTAATTCCCAGATTTATTGTCAACAGGCTCAACTTAGGAAGAGGTCTAGCAGCCCTGATTGCATATCAACCCAACCTCGTTTCTCGCCAGTTTGGGTTGGCCCAGAGTTTTCCTAGGTGTTTATATGAGAAGAAGGGCCAAGTTATCCTTCACACTGCTAGTTTCGACGAAGAAACGGTTGCCGCTATCTTCGTCGACTTGAGTAAAAATAAAGGAGTTCTTTCGCCTGTGTTATTTGAGCCTTCTTTTCTATGCACTTCCTTATTCCACCACTGGTGGTCGAAACATTACAATGAACATTTTATTAATGTAACCACCTTTTCTTCATTACTTGACCAAGCTTTCCTTGATGTGAAGGACAAGACAAAGAAGAGTAAGCTCGCTCATATCCAAGAAATTCAAGCTTTTCAGAAATACTTTGAAAATTTTTATCGACCAGATGATCTTAGTCGAACCATTCATGAGGTTGTCTTTACTTTAAAAAGAAACTTTCTGTAAAAACTGGATCAATTAAAAATCCCTTCCAACGTTCCCCGTGAGAAACGTTATGAGGTAGCTTTTAAACTTTTTCCTCCAAAATTCCCTCGCCTGCCTACTGCTGATTTTGGAGTGGCACTTGCCCCTCCATTTCCATATTGGTTTATCTGTGGCGAGGATCTTAAACTCCTTCAACAACAGTCTCAACCAAAGGCTCGACGAATGGTTCCGACTAAGCACACTTTAGACAGTTTCAAAGGACACCTTCATATAGGGATTCAGGATGTTCATGTCGAATCTGACATATATGAAGGTTTGATGCCCTGTACTTATGATTATGCAGCTAAACATTCAATACTTAACCAACAATCATCTGCTATCTTTCAGCTGTGCCTAGGAAAGTTCCTTCTACTAGGGTTGCTATTTCTCAAAGTAGCAAGGAACCAGAAGGCAAACAGGTATACCTCACATCCTTTGCCTATTTTCTTACTATGTGATTCTTTTCTCACACTTGAAATGCTTCTTTTATTTTCTTAGGCTGGGAGAAAACCTTCCACTCCTTCCAAGAAAGGTAAGAAGGACGCTCCTATTGTTGTTGCCTCAGATGCTGATGAATCTCCTGAGGAGATTCTTACAAAGAAGAGAAAGAAACTTGTAAAGGCATCTGGACCCACTGGCCCAGCTCCATCAAAGGTGGCCAAAATCCTCGACACGACACCCGCTACAAGTGGTATCGAAAGACAACCTTCCATGGTAACTTCGAAGCCAGCTTATGGTGACCATGGGGGTGACAACTCCAATCCTGGTGCTGCACTAGCTCAGGTATGCGCACCAAATCTTATTATATTCAATGTTTTTTTCAACATTATCAGCCTTATTATCCTTTACTTGTGTTACCAGGCTGATACGAATATCTCCAAACCTCCACCAACTTCAGGCAATTCTGCCACCATCCTCCTCAACAGCCAAGGTGGGCCAACTTATCACCCTTCTTTTGATCTTGGCTCTGGTTTGAGTGAGGTAAACCCACATGTTGTTCCTTTTATAAAAAATAACCCTCCTTTGGATCAAACCACCACACAGCATGCTCAAGCTGATGGCTTCAATTTTGAGGACGACGATGCTTCAAGTCCCCCACCTCTTAATCAGGCTGAACCTATGGTTATTGATGAGGTGGTCATTGAACAAGCATGTACTCCTTCAGGCCCACCAACCAGTGACAGCCCACATCTAGCCATTCATGAGGAATTAAAGGAATTGCGCCCTGGACCAATTCATCATCAAGACGAACATCCATCCACCGACGATAGAGATAAAGCAGAGGAAGAAGACAAAGAAGAAGAAGAAGAAGAAGAAGAAGAAGAAGAAGAAGAAGAAGGCGATTCTGAAGATCAAGATGAAGAAGTGGAGGAAGAAGAAGAGGACGCTGAAGACCAAGAAGGTCCTGCACACCATCAAACTTCACCTGTGGTGAAGAGAACTCCAGCTCCTATCTTGACTCCTGAGGATTCTTTGACGGCTCTTAAGTGGTCGAACCCCAGAGAATATGCCAGACGGATCCTTGGGCAAAAATGTAGCTTCTCTTCCAGTTCTTCGACCCCTCCTAGTCATCCAACCTCAGATGACTTCATTGGTTCTATTCTCCATTCTATCAAGAAGAAATTCTTCAGAGGAGATATTCACAATGTCCTGGCTTCAGACCCTACATCCCGTCTCTTTTTAAAGGACCAACTCAAGAAACTTGATCTTACTACTCTTAGTCCTGAAGTTCATGGTTTCTTGATTTATTTGATGGTTGTGGTGGATGACTTGTCTTCAGAGATTCAACGGCTCCCCTCTATCGAGAAAATAATTATGGATACAGCTGGTCGTGAAAGTGCAACCTGGACTGGTGTACAAGAATTAGAAGCTAAGGTCGAACATCTGGAGGTTACTCACAAACGACGCCAAGAGGAGATAACCTTTAACCAAAAGGACATTTAGGCATGGAAGCAGCAACTCAAGGAACTTCAAACGAAGATTTGTAATGCTGAAAAACGCAATCTTGAGTTGCAACGCTTTGTCGATCCTGATATGGACCAAGAGATGAAGAGCACTATCGACCTCATTGATGCAACCCAGAAGCTTGAAAAGGAGCTTGCCGCATCTAAGCTCAAAAAATCGCCTCAGCCATCATGTGAATAATTTTGCTCAGCTGAAGTTGAATCTTCCCTTTTGATATCTTATTGACCTCTGTCTTTGTAATCATCATTTATTTCGTGGCTTTTCAAGCCTTCTTATGTAATGACAATATTCCGCTTTCTTATATTTTTTATTAATCATTTGCACCAAATCACATCTTTCGACATGTATTTTTATGGCACATGTATGATGTATTATACCCATGGCCTCAATTTTGAGTCCATTTTGTAATTAAGGCCTTTTACCCTTTTTTCTAGAAAACGCCACTTTCCTAGTTTCACTTAATGCTCCAACGGCATATGCTCCTAGTTTTACCATAGCATTTAAAGCATAGTCTTCTTAGGCATACTCCCAATACCAATCTCTAATCTTCCACCATTTGACTGGCCAATCCATGTCCAATCCTTCCTCTATAAATCCTTCTTTCTCCTGAACCACGTCTTGTACTCACAAAAGTAAGTATGAATGCCCACTCAGAAAAACATGTCATCAAGGATCAGGAAAAGGGTTCCAAGAAACCTGTGGTGGCGACAACGGCTGAGGAGGCCAACAAACCTGAAGCCTCCAATGGGGCACCTTTCCGCGCGAAGACCAATGAAACCAAGATGAAGGTGTCCAAAAAAGGGCGTCCTCATACTAACACTTCTGACGATGAAGCTAATGAGGACTACATGGAGTTCCTCAATTCCATTGATTTGAAGGATTTTGATTGATCCTTGTTTGAGTTATGAATTGTTGTATTGATTCCCCTGTTATTTTTGTATGCCATGTTAGCCTTGTTTGGCCCATTTTGTCCTTTGTTCCCTTTAATGAAATTTACGCTTTGATATGAACTTCTTGCAAGATAGGCCTATATTTTTTCAAATATTTGCCATTTACTTTCAAGATTTTTTTATCTTTGTCTAATTCTTCAATCTCATAGGCCCCATTGGAGAATACTTGTATGACTTGAAACAGACCTTCCCATTTAGGAGACCATTTGCCTAGAGTCCTATCTTTTTGATCCATGGGCAAGATTACTTTCAACACTAGATCATCATATATAAAGGATTTAAACTTAACCCTTTTGTTGTAGGATTCTTCGACCCTTCTCTTTTGTCTTTTTAACAACTCTAAGGCTCTAAGCCTCTCTTCATCCAGGTCCGCTAGTTCGTCCATCATCATCTCCCAGTAAGATTCAGCAGGGATCTCATGATATTTCTGGATTCTTATAGATTGCAAACATATCTCGACAGGCAAGACTGCATCATGACCAAAGGTAAGTCGAAATGGCGTAGTGTTAGTAGCCTCCTTGGGGGATGTTCGACATGCCCAAAGGATCTGGTCTAACGTCTTGTACCAATTTCTAGGCTTCTTTCCCACATGCCTCTTGATTAGTCCAATTACCACCTTGTTAGAAGCTTCAACTTGCCCATTCTCCTGAGCATGATAAGGCATAGAAGTTAAGAGTTTAAAACCTATTTCTTTGGCAAATTCCTGCATCTTTCGACCAGTAAAAACTGATCCTTGATCTGTTGTAATTGTTTTTGGGATACTAAATTTATAGATGATGTGATTTTGGATGAATTCAATAATGTCTTCTTGACCTACATTTGCTAATGGTATTGCTTCAATCCATTTGGTAAAATAGTCAATGCCAACAAAGATATACCTTTTGTTTTTTCACAATGCTGGTCGAATTTCTCCCACTATATCCAAAGCCCATCCTCTGAAAGGCCATGGTTTTACTATGGAGTGCAACTCACTTGCAGGAATATGGTGTATGCCAGCATGGATCTGACACTCTTGACAACCCTTGGCAAACTCTGTGCAATCCCTTAGCATAATGGGCCAATACATTCCCTGTCGAAACAACAACCATTTCATTTTATGGTCAACTTGGTGTGCTCCACAGGCCCCACTATGAACTGTCAAAAGCGCTAAGTATGCCTCTGTTTCACTAAGGAACTTTAACAAGACTCCCTCAGGGTCTTTTTAAACAATTCATTACCCATGAGCATATAACTTAAGGCTTGATACCTGACTCTTCGTTCTGTTGAAGCTGTTGGATTTTGCAAGTATTCGACTATAGGCTTTCTCCAGTCCTTACCTGTTGGACCGTCTATGGCAAAAATTTCGAAATTTTCGCCATCCATGCACCCAAGTTTAGTTGTTTCCAAGTATGATGGGCATAATCCAACGATTACCACTTTCCCTCTTGCTTCAATGACTTCTTGAAGGTTTTCCTTCGACATTTTGTATCCAAAAGCAATTTGAGCTAAGTCATTAGCAATCTGGTTTTCTATTCTGGGTATGTGTTGGATGGCCACTTCTTCAAACTTCTTTAATAGCCTATTTGCTACCACAAAGTACTTAATGAGATTCTCTTTAACACATTTGTATTCCTTTGTGATTTGCTTCACCACCAACTCTGAGTCTCCCATTATTTTAACTCTAGTTGCCCCCAATTCTAACAAAATTTCAAGGCCAGGAATCAGTGCCTCATATTCAACCTCATTGTTAGAACAAGGCCCTGTGATGCTAAATTTAAATTTTGTTGGAATTTCTTCAGGAGAAATAATAAGTATGCCTACTCCTGTTCCATTTTTATGGCTTGATCCGTCGAAGTATAACTTCCACGATTTTGATTCAACATAATTCAAATCCTTTTCGTTGACAGAATGGTCAACTATGAAGTCCGCCACTATTTGCCCTCTCATAGCCTTTAAAGGTTGATATGTTAAAGAGTATTTTGTTAAGGCTAAAGCCCACTTTCCAATTCGACTTTGCAAGATAGGTTTAGATAACATATGTTTTATAACATCAAAATGAGACGAAACATACACATCAACAGGCTTTATATATTGCTTTAATTTGGTACAAGAGAAATACAAGCATTAGAACTATGTACATGATTAAAACTATGTACAAATGATTAAAACTATGTACATGATGTAACTATGCAAATGAAATGCAATGAAACATAAATCAGGCAAGAATAGGTTGAGCAAATTTTGGGGTGCAACACATAGTACAAGAGTCGTTAAAGATAGGTACACTAAAAGATCTTGATTCATTGTGTAACATGTTTAACCATTGAATCTTCAAGAAGATCGTGTACTATAGAGCCATTGAGAGTAGATATCAGTAAAGCATGTTAACATTTCTTGAGCCTTGGAACTCAAACTCCAGCTGACAAACTGATTTGACAATGCAGTTTATTTTATGCAGTACGGACAACTTCAACTTTATCACCAACTCTGAATGATACCAGAAGCCAATTTACATTCACCACGTGTAGAGACAATTATGTTGCTTCTTCTAATGTTGAGGCCTTCATCTTCATAGTACATCACTTAGCAAGTGTTCTTCATATTCTGCACCACCAGAAGCTAGCAATTCAGCTTCTCTCAAGTGTGTATTTGTATAACAGATTATGTATATAAATTATTACAAGTATTAGAACCTGCATACAAGAAACACACATCAAATATAACCATTGTTCTTTAAATACTTTGTTATTATCAAAACCCAAAGAATATATGTCATGAACAAATCTTGTTTTAACAGACTATTGTTGACCTCTTTTCTTTGCACTTCTTATGTTGAGAAGATCACCTGTTATTTATAATATGTTCTTTGACTCCTTAAAATAAAATGATCTCTATGTATACCTCTATGTATATCTCTATGAATTAAAATTGTGGCAAAATTGGCATGTTAATCCAGGAAAGAAAATGGAACAACAAATTGACCCACTACACCATATTTTTACTCAAGTGGAATGATGGGTTATGCAAGATGGTCTAAGCACACATTTGAAGTCATTGTGGATACCTCCATTTATGTTGTGTTTTCCTAATGCTCCAAATTAGAGTTTTGGTTCCCATATTTTTTTCTCATGGAATGCGTTGTCATTAGAGGTGTTCAAATCCGAACTAGTCCAATAGAAAATAACTAACTAAACTAAAACCGTAACAAATCTCATTTGGTTCGGATGTATTTGGGTCATTTTCTAACAAAATCGCATGGTTCAATTCGGTTTGCGATTTGTATTTTGCAAACAGAATCAAACCAAACCAAACCACATTATGTTACAAAATCTTACAAATCATTATATATTTTTTAAATTCTATGGAGAAATCAATCAGTATTGCGTCTATATTTTATCATATTCTATGTATGATATTTATTTTAATTTACATATAAAAAATAAAATATTTTTTTTATAAACACTATTATTTTTATTTGAAATGAAATTGTTATATATATATATATATATATATATAATTTTTAATTTGTTTACATTTATAAGGATAGGATTAAAAGAAAAAATTTAATTTACATTACTTTTGTATACCTCTATATATATATATATATATATATATATATATATATATATATATATATATATATATATATATATATATATATATATATATATATATATATATATATATATATATATATATATATATATATATATATATATATATATATATATATATATATATATATATATATATATATATATATATATATATATATATATATATATATATATATATATATATATATATATATATATATATATATATATATATATATATATATATATATATATATATATATATATATATATATATATATATATATATATATATATATATATATATATATATATATATATATATATATATATATATATATATATATATATATATATATATATATATATATATATATATATATATATATATATATATATATATATATATATATATATATATATATATATATATATATATATATATATATATATATATATATATATATATATATATATATATATATATATATATATATATATATATATATATATATATATATATATATATATATATATATATATATATATATATATATATATATATATATATATATATATATATATATATATATATATATATATATATATATATATATATATATATAAAATAAAAAATAAAGTATTGTTATGAGACTAACATAGCCACATCCATACACTTGCTTATAACTACACAATATAGTATTTCATATTTATTTATATTGTACTTTAGATGTAAGATAAAATTGTAAGACACAATTCATATTCATGTATCAAATTGTAAAACATATTTTATGGTAATGTAAGAATGAGTAAATACATATTGTTCTTTATATGTGTATGTATGCCTCAATAACTTTTTTTTGTAAAAAAATTGAACCAACCGAATCAATCTAAACCGCATTAGTTTGGTTCAGTTTTGTTCGGTTTTATTTTTAAAAGCTAACCGAACCAAACCAAACTGCGCGTTTTTTCTCTTGTAGTTCGGATGACTTTTAACGTCAAAATCGCTCAAACCGTACCACGAACACCCCTAATTACCACTATACGTTTACATGGCTAGAGAAACCTATGTGGCAGCGACACCTCTAAAAAATATGTGTTTGTGTACATGTTAGTGTCAGGCAACTGCACCGACATTTGTAACTATATTTTATTTTATTTTTTTTTAAAATTATTATCGATGTTGTTGTATCAATGTCAGAGTCTTTTTGCAGTGTCCATACTTCATAGCTAGAAATTTAATCAAACATACACTAAGAGAATTGGCGGGAGAAGAAATCCCCTTTATTTTTTGAATAAGTGGATTAGGAGATATGGTCGAATAGCATTGGTGGACTAAGATATCTTAATTTAACCAAGAAAAAGGAAGAACCTTCGTGTCATTCCCTAATTTTTACTTTGCACTACACACGCCTATGATTTTATCATAATACTCTTTATGATTTTTTATGTTTTTGAAAAAAAATGTGTTTTTCAGATTTTTTGAGTTTTTATTATATTTTTTAAGAATTTCACAAGTATTTACTAGATTTATTGAATCTATTGATTTTTACCGAATTTTTAAAAAAATTACTAGATTTTAACTACTGGAATTTAAGAATCCTATGAATTTTTATCAGATTCTTCAAATGCACTACCGTGTTTTTTAAAAAAAAGTATGAGTTTTTACCATATTTTTCAAAAAGTATGAGTTTTTATCGGATTTTTTTTTAAAAATCTATGAGTTTTTACCATATTTTTCAAAAAGTATGAATTTTTACCGTATTTTTCAAAAAGTATACGAATTTTTATCGAATTTTTCAAAAAACTGAATTTTTATCGGATTTTTTTAAAAACTAATAGTCTTTACCGGATTTTTCGAAATACATTACCAGATTTTTCAAAAAAACTATGATTTTTTACCAATATTTTCAAATAAACTATCAAATTTTTCAAAAAACCTATGAGTTTTTATTGGATTTTTCAAAAAAAAAATTGACATTGTGTCGGATTTTCTAAAAAATTCGATAGTGTTAATTTCTGTTTTTTTACCTAACAAAATGAATTACTAGATTTTTCAAAAACACAAAAAAAATTACAAAACTCGGAATTTTTCAAATTATTCTACTGAATTTTTTGTCGACTCTTTTTAATTAAATTTTGATAAGACTATTTTTGTCATTATAAAAAAAAATGTGAAAGTTTAATTTGAAGAGTGGTATAAAGATTTCTCAAGAAAAATCACTAAGTTTCAAATTAAGGTCTATTAAGTCCAATTAACTTTGTCAATCATAAATAAGCCTAAGTATAAACTATGAACTGATGATTATTTTGAAACCTTGGTACCCATTCATGTTCATTGAGTCAATTTCTCTTAGTAGACTATGCTTTTCTTATGGGTTCTGTGTTGGATAGGTTACATGGTCTTAATTTTGCAACCAAAAAAAAAAGTTTTTAATTTAATTTTTTTTTTGTCTATAATATCCTACCTACCATGACATGAGAATCAAAATTGATCAGTTTACAAGTTTTACCATATTGCAAGGCAAGCAAGTGCAAACCATGTGCCCTGACACTTGACAGGCAAAGATGACTACTGAGAATTTCTACCTTTTTTCATAGGTGAACCTGTTTTGACCATTTCCAGTGGCATAGGAATATATGTCATCATCAATCCATCACAGTGCCTGTTCAACAATCTAGAAAAATATATAACCACACATGGATTTATTTTATGGATTACTTTATCATAAATTAAATTTTTGAACCAAAGAAATAGTAACACCACAAATTAGACATCTTCAAAAGTTAAGAAAAAAGTCATATTAGTTGATTATGGATAAGCATTTCCCACTTTGGATATGCACTTTTTTATTGCTTGTTTCCTTTAATTAGTGTGGCCTAGTAATATAATACATCAATTCATAACGAATCAAAACCTTGTTGCTTTATAAGAGAGAATCATTAGGGTGATCAAAAAATTGGACATGACATGATAATGGGTTTGATAAATGAGCAAAATCTTAAAAAGTTGGTGTTGAAGTGAGTATATAGTCATAGAAACATGAAAGTAATTAGTACTACTACTATTGACAGCCTTTTGTCAAGGGGAGAAAATGATTTTGAAAGTTTTATTTCCACCAAGAAGTAGGTGCGATCATGTAGCATTGTAGCTAGCTAGGAGAATAAATAAAGGAAGAAATTATTTTTAAAAAGCACTTGTGTACATTAAGTAACATTCCTAGCTCAATGGATGCCTATGGGATTATACTATACTTGTACATATTGAAATTTGAAAGCTTGGAGGAGAAATTTACAACGATATGCTAATGTGCCTTTTGAACCGATGAGTCTTTGATTTAAAGATAATACAAACTATGCATACTTAAGTATTTAGGGTGTGCAAAACTAGATTTACTTTTAAATCCCATAGATGTTAAAAAGACAAGTTTAAATGGATTCGTTGTCGCTGTTGGGACATTGATTTGGGATTAATATGAAAGAACATTTTTATTTTATGGTTTTTTTTATAATAAGTAATTCATTTTATGAGAGACACATATTCTACATTTTTAATCAATGCGGATTCATAATGCACACTTTCAAGTGGAAGTTACTTTATTCACATATATATGTACAGTTTGTTGATATTCGTCAACAAAATATCTCTTATCCACCAATTATAGGGAGTATTTTTGATACAAGGAAGTCAATATTTCACTCAAACCAAAAGTTTATGATATCACTTATGGATTATTTGGGAGGTCAACACGAGAGAGCATTTTTAATATCGGAAACTTTTTTCTTTTTTAGCAACACACTTTTGTAAGAGATATAACACGTACTCACCAAAAATCTTAAGGTGATACATGTGTGGTTTTCCCACTTATAAATATTCAATTCTCCACATTTCTAACAAATGTAGGAATCCTCTTCCTACTTTGTTTATCAAAGTTTCTAACTTACACTTATTACTCTCAACAATGATATTGCCAAATTAAGTATTTTAAAAACCAGACCGAACTGATCGGTCGAACCAGTCAAACCGGAAATCAAGGGGTTATCTGTTTGGTTTGATTGTTGGACCGGATATGTTATTGAAATAGTGGGAACCGGTCAGAACCGATCAAAGCAATCATTTATGTTTTTTTTCTATAAACAGGTCTCATTTGTTTTTAAATTATAATAGTAAGATCTTTTAAGTTTTGTTTATTATACAAATTACGACCTTATTGTGACAAAACTGATATAGAATTGCCACAAGTGTTACATAAAGGTACCAAAAGTCATGTCTTACGACAAATGTTACGTAAAGGTACTAAAAGTCATGTCTTACGACACTAACATCAAAATTAACAATGATCATCACTTTCGAACCAAAGTACACATTAACACTACAAAAATCAAAACTAACAACATTATGACATAGACTAACATCTTTAACATCTTCAACATGTTCTTCATTATCTCCTTAAATGATACATCAACATTGTTAGTGCCACACAAGTTTATTTTAGAACGGAATTTATGGAAAAGTTCAACGGTGAACACATTAGTTAACATAAATGACTTACTTGTAGCGGAAAAAAAAACATAAAAAACTTCCTTAGGACAATAAAATAACTTAAAGGACACATAGTATATTTTTGTTTAAAATTAAAATATAAGTAGAATTTATTTTTCCTTCTTAAAATTAAATTTATTAGACAATACTATTATTTTTTTTATTCAATTTATGTTGTAAATAGATTCTGTTCAAAAAAAATTGGATTTATATTTGTACTATTTCTTGTTTAAATTTTTTTTTTAATTTCTTTACAAATTTATTTTAATAAAATTATATAACATTATAAAAATTACTTTTACAAAAATTTAAAAAGAGAACTGTCTAAAAAACCATTCTGTTGCACGTGTTTAAGTCCTAGCATTTCAAAGTACCTAAAGTGACTCATGTAGCTAATATACCCACTCTATTTAATATAGTACTATATGATCCTTATATATTCAAAAAAAATATTTTTTAAATTTATTGAATACATATAATTTAATTTTAATTAATTAATTTTTCAATGAATTTAAAATATAATTTTTTTTTTATATTAAGGATGGGACAAAGTATATAGTAAAACCAAAGTATTTTCTGTTTGCTTTGTCGGTTAGCAAAAAAGCATTACTAAGAAGATGAATTGAAGAGAGAAAAAGATTTATAGGGGCAGGAACATGTACTAGACACTTTTGAACATGTTATTATTATTAGCTTAAAGTTATTTTCGACCAACGAGGATGCCCCTAATGAATGTAAGCTCGCAGCAGCTTTATCTTATTCCCATCAAAACTCAAACGTAGACCTCTCAGGCCTCTGCCACAACAACATTAACATAATCTTAACGAAGGATGAAACTACTGTTCCTTTGCCCTCAAATTTCAAGTCCCAAAAAGTAAAACCCACAGCATAGTCTCTATTCACCAATACTATAAAGCTGTTTGTACTTTGGTGTTTATGCTTAGCAATCAACTGCTACAAGACAATATGAGCTTGGAAACCGGGATTGAAGTTGAAAATGAATGTGTGCATCATGCACTATTGCCTCAAGTTCCAATCAATAGTATTAGTGTGAAATACCAACCATCGTGCCTAGATATGCTTAAAGATACAGGCCATAAAGACAGATGTAGTGCATTATTGCACACTATATTGTATCGCAGCATCAATGCCACTCTAGGTACGTTATGACAAGGATATCACAAAAGTATACAATCAATAGAAAAAGTATATACATATTTCTTTATTTGATTTTGAATTACAAGATAATAGGTAAAAGATTAAAAATACAATCATCGTGTATGATTTCTTGTTAAACAAAAGCTAAATTTATTATATGGGCCTCTTTAAAATGAGGAAGCTTCAATTCACCGGAACACTCAGAAGAGCAAAAATTGATTAGAGGTTTATAATTAATTTTAATATATTTATATTTTTGAGTATATTTAGTTTTGTAATTTATTCAAATTTTAAGTAAAAAATTGAAACCTTTAATTCTAAAATTTATTTCGACAATAATAATCAATCTTATTTCAGTACACGGTATTGACTACAAGGATCAAATTATGTTATATTTAGTCTATTCAAAATTATTTTTCTATTTAATTTATTGATCTCTTTTTCTTTTTTAATAGTTTCACTTATAATTTTTTTAAAATTTTCATTTATCTTTTAGTTGTTTGACCTCACTTCATTTAATATACTCGCCTAAGTCCTTGACCAAACCAATGCATGTATTCTTTCTGCATGTTCAAATTAGCAATTCATTTTACACCATCTTCTTTTATTACATGTGATTTCTCAACACTATGTCTAATATTTTCATTTATAATTTTATCTCAGTTTTATCACACATCCAACTCAACATTCTCATATTTTGTGTTGAATTTTAACCACTCAATTTTGTGTTTTGTAAAACATTGCATGTTTTATTATTGTCTAATAAAGCATTTCTTTTAATTTGAGTGGTACTTTTGTGTCACATAAAACTCTTGAGACCCTTTTCCATTTCATCCATTCAACTTGAATTTGATGGTTTATGTTCTTGACCAACCATATTCGTCTTGGACCAACCACGTGGAGATAGCTTGTTCCAAGTTAAAGCCTTTTAATCGAATGTACGGTTACGTTTCTAGAATCTTCTCCTTACCAGGGATTATCATATATCTTGCTCCAGGATATTTACGCCTCATGCACATCCAACGGCCTTCCATATTTCACGCCTAAAAGATAGTGATATTGTTATACCCCATGCCATTTAGGGGTCTTTTAGTTTTCCCCCTGTAATTTTTTTTTTAAAAATACAACCTTGCCACATGAAGATTGTCTTGACTTAGACCTTTTAGTGGCCATATTCACTTGATGAGCTGATGTGGCAAATGGGTATTGACTGAATCTAAAAATTCATTGCCACGTGTACCAAATGTTTGACACATCATGTGACATAATTCATCTTCTACCTTCTTCGTTCACGCGTGACATAATTCATCTTATACCTTCTTCGTTCATGAATATTTGGGTCTCAAATACGTCAGAAAATCTCAAGAGGAAATTTTGAAGATGCAAGAATTTGCAAAAGGTATGAAAATCATGTAACAGTATTTTTTCCCTAAATCCATGTTTCCTTTGGCTCTTAAATACTTGCAGGGATTAGCTGTGGTTTGTTTATTTGGGATGATGAGCTTGATGAAATTGAGTCAAAATCTGAAATTTAGACAGATAGCAATAGCTTAACAAGTGATTGCAACAAAGGGGAAGACATGATTGGTTACCTGAGAGAGTTTGGCAAGAAATTCATAAAGGAGTTTGGGAAGGAGTATGCCAAGGAATCTTGATTAAAGAAGCTTGAAAAAACCAAGAAGAATTCGCAACATGAAAGGAACAAAAGCATTGGTTAGCTGTTGCACAAATAGTGTCATGGGTTTTGTTTGCCATTGTATTCAATATGTTGTAGTTGTTTCATTACAGTGTGACTTTTCAATGTATATATTTTAGTACTTGTATTTAATTTGAAGTAATTGTTCTAATGTATCAGTTTGAGATTTTAATGAATGATTTTGTTTCAATATGATTTGGTACAAATATCAGTTTGATTCAATATCAGTTTGGTACAATATCAGTTGTCTCAAAATGAGTTTTCAAAATGAAATGGATTTGAGTACAATTTCAGTTGTGTACAAAATGAATTTGGTTCAATTGCAGTATTACTTTTCATTATCAGTTTGGTTCAAAATCAAAATATCATTACAGTTTGAGTAGCAAACCAAAATATCATTACATAATAGCACATGTTGTGCAATTGTCATTACACAATAAGGCAGAGTAGCCATTCAAAATGTCATTACATAATACACCTGTTGTGCAATTGTCATTACATAATAAGGCAAAATAGTCATTTAAAATATAATTAAATAATAGCACATGTTATGCAATTGTCATGCTAATTAAACAAAAGCTAATTAACCACATTGTACCAATTGTCATACTAATTAAACGCATTTTACTAATCACAATATAACAAGGCAATAGTTTCTTGTGTTAATGTGCCATCTTCATCCTCAGCAGTTCCATCAGTTCCACTTATTGAATGGGTACTTTAAATGCATCAGTTGAAATGGGTACTTCAACTGCACCGGCTGCAAGGGTTACTTCAACTGCACCAGTAATGACTTTTTCTTTCTTTCCATAGTGTCTTGGTATCTTTCTCTACATATGGCAATTATGACAATATTAACATCAACTAATTACATAAGAAAACTAAGTACATGACAATAAGGAATTATTACCTTTCTTTTTAAAGTCTCTGGATTCTAAATTGTTTCCTTACATTTTCTTGAGTTATGACCCATTTTATCGCATTTGGTGCATCTATAAGTCACTCCAACTCTCCTCATTCTTGATCCACTTTCACCTAACTCCCTAAACCTAAGTTTTTTTGGTATCTTATGTCCTTTCTTGTACAATGGAGGGTATAATTCATCCGCATCAACTTCAGGCCACATGTTTATTCCATTTATGGGACTTATAAAAAAATTATAACAAATGGAATACATTTTCCTTGAATAACATTCATCCACAAAATCCTCTGGTATTGCATAATTCTATGTTCCCGTATGTCTAGATTTTTTGTAAAGTTTGACATCCTATTCATTAGGTAGCTTCTAATCCATTCACACATGGTTAGAATAGGTTTATCCCTTGCAACCACTTTGACCTTGATGTCCTTCACATTGTGTTCAACATACAAATGACCTTCAATGTAATTTCTAATAGCATAAGTAGCAACAGCAATAGCATGATGGTCCTTGTTAATTTCAAATTAACAATCACTTATACTTTATAGTTTGCTTCATACCCTAAAATTGTTTCTTTGATAACCCCAGTCAAGAACGATATTCATCACCTCAGATAAACCCTATTTTCATTATTTTGTTCATGGAGAGAGCTTTGAAACCCACCCATGTAAAACATTGTTTTCTCCCTAACGAACTCTCCAACATGATGAAAAACCACACTAAACATGATCAACTACATAAATGAGAAACTTGACCGAGAAAATTTACTTGTGAATGAAGATTCGTTTCCAGAACACGAACCATATCGTCACCTCTTCAGTGTCGTTTTCACTACAAGCTCTTCAGCACTCCTACATATTGATATATTTCCAACCTGACTCATTCTTTAAAAAATTCATATGACAATTGAACCGGTGATACTTTGAAATTATGACTGGATTAGTTCATCTGATTAGTTTTTTTGTTTAGCCACATTTAAATCAAACAATGGTTAAACTGAAAATATAACAAGCTCACGGTTCAAATAATCCAATAATTCAAAAAATGGATTCGTTCTGATTTTGAAGACATTGATAAGCTTCCATTTTGACTAATTCTAATTTTACATAGCATTTTCTTCGAATGATACAACACAGCATTTAGATTTCTTTCCTTCTGAAGAAGCAAAATTTTAACTACTAAATCTGACCTCATAACTGCCCTACATACTCAAGAGAAGAAAAGTGTTTGTCTATGGTGTTGAGAGTTTCTTGATCAATTTCAGTAGCACTGACCAATTTCGGTAATGAAAAATCCAATTCTTTTGCTGGTGCAACATCACCTTCGGTAGTTTGATTCTGATGCATTTCATTGTCTGTAGCTTGTACCATGGAAGAGTCTTCTTCTGAATTGAAAAGCTGTAACTTCACCTCCGAGCATGACTGCAAATCTTCCTCACTTCGGGCTTTGTTGATTTTGTCCATAAGATCACTGATAGCTGATAACTTTTCAGTCCTCTTTCTCTTATTTGAAGATTCATTAACTTCGTTGATTTGGTCATTGCTGTCACTATCTACAGCACACTTCTTAAGCTTCTTTAATCCCTCGTCAACTATTTTTTTTATTCTTATTCTCACACCATCGCTTCTCGTTGAATTTGACCTTAACTGCAATTTTAACCCAGGTATCATGATCTCACTGTTCTCCATTGGAGTAGGATTAGCCTCAGATACAGAAGGCATATCGTCATCAGAAGGCTTTACGGATAATACTTCTTCCAGTAAATCTACATTTTGCATGTATCTATCGAAAGCTTCATTTTCTGCTTCAACATTTTGCTCTTTGTATTCCTTCAATTTGGAAAATCTCCATTCATTTATAGCTGCAGCGTCCTGTAATCACACACAATGCTATTACTTTCAAGCAACATACAGCTTGCTGTAAAAAGCTTTATACTCAATGAAAACTGTTTATATAGTGTGCCTGTACCTTTCTAGTTAGCGGTTTCTTTGATCGAAGTGAAAGATGCAAATTATTGAACTGAGCAAAACTATTTGAAAGTTGTCGAAGTGATGCAACTCTACCTGCACTTCTGAAATAAAAAGCATAATGAACTTGAGACAAAAATATAAGAATCTGAAAGATGCTTTAAATAGACCGACTCTACAATTGAACCAATGAAGTAATTAGAAGGAAAAGTGGAGGGAACTGGAAGTTCAAATAAATCACAAATTACAGACAATTTTTAAATCTCTAAATTTTAGAGATTGATAGATCTAGTTACAATTACAGAAGGTACAGTTCCTGTTCTCTATTCTACCGGTACAAGATATCAACCAAACCAAATAAATCAACACTCCCCCTCAAGCCTGAATATGTCATTTACATCAAACTTTTTGCCTACTACCTTAGTCCCCCTATGTAAAGAGGACCTTGTGAATTTCTTTTGGTTCCGTTTTAAAAAACAAAATTTCAAATTTTTCATTCCATTTTACTTTTTACCCAAATACCCTTGATTAGTTTCTTTTTGCAAACCTGGGTTGAGGGCAATATGCAAGGTAACTTGACTGTAAAATATTAGTATCAGAGAACCTACTTTTTCAAATCTTGGTCGTTGCTTCAAGCATAAAAATGCTTATAAATCATGTAAACTTGCCTCTTGGGCTGTGGCACCACATCTACCACAAAGTGTAATGGGAGACATATCAGAGGTTTTAAAAACATTTGATATATGCCAATCATGAACAAAATGAGCCATAAAGACTTCATGTTCTCTCATATGAGGATGCTATTACTCCTTTCTGTTGACAAGACTCAAAGGCTACACATGGTATATGCCAATCATGAACAAAATGAGCCATAAAGACTTCTTCACGTTCTCTCAAATGTGGATGTTAATACTCCTTTCTGTTGACAAGACTCAAAGGCTACACATGGCTAAGCGCAATAACACTCTTGTGTATTAGAAAGTAAAGATAGACTCCATTTACGTTGTAACTAACTTTTGAAATTATGAAAGTTGGTTACAAAAAGCTGCAACTGTTTGCATTTATATCAGCAAATAGTTGACCTGCTATAGCAAGTATGGTACAGTCAAGCTAACAGGTGTCAGTCTTGATAGATTTAACAAACTTAGACTTAGCCTAAACTAGCATTTCTCTAATAGTGTGAATTTCCAACAAGATATCAGTAGTAAGTTGAGGGGCAGGAAGATTGAAATGTCACTGACCAGAGTGGTGCATGTTACTAATAACTATTTGAACATCGGTACATGTTAGGAACCAATCCTCAAAACAGTAAAATGTGGCAAGAAATGGTCAAAAAGGAGACTATACTAATAAATGTGATTGAAGGAATTACAGAAGAGAAAACACCCAAATCTGCCACATAGCTAGGCTCTTATAGGAAGCTAAACTAGCTAGATTCTCAGGAGTGATCTTTTCAGATATACACCTCCTCTATTAATAACGAAAACTAGTGATCAGTCTCAACCTCACTTCCCACATCACCAATTCAGCTCTTCTTACTTTTGGAAGTTCTCAACTTACTCCTTCTAGAATAAACCAGCCACATTCTCGGCCCACTAGCAGTATGATGGGCCAATTGCTCACTTGGACCTTTACTAGCAGCTTGGGTCCTAACACTACTCCCTCCCGAAGCCACCGCCTTGTCCTCGAGGTTAAAATATGGAAAGTGGTCCCCTAACAATACTCCCTTCCTTTCCACTGTTTAAACACATGTAGCACCTCCTCCCCTCTGCCTTGCATCACATGAGATGCCAGGATGATCTCCGGATTGCACACTGCAGGATTATCCCCCATCATATGCTCTGGTAGCTCTCTCTCCTCGTGATACTCTCCTACTTCCTTCTTCAAAAGGGTCACATGAAACACCGGATGAACCTTGGAAGTAACAGGTAGTTTGAGCTTGTTAGCCATAGTCCCCGTCCTTTCCAGTATTGGATACAGACCATAATGCCTTGCAGCTAGCTTCGCTTGTGTGCATGTAGCTTAACAAAAATCCATCCACCTACCACCAAACTCTAGTCTCCTCTCTTCTCATCAGCTTGAAATTTCATCCTCTCTTGAAGCACGTGGCAATTGAATGCGCAACTATCTCAAAGCTTCATCACGATCTATTAAGTGCCTCTACAATCTATTAAGTGCCTATAAACTGCTTTGTTTTCAGTGCAGCCAACATGTGATAAACGAAGGTTTCCCAATTAAGCCTATTTAGTTAAATAAAAAAGGCATAGGTTTTTTATAAACCTATTTAGTTACTACACTAGGTCTCAGGTCATAAAAAAAGTCTTTTAAGTCTATCAGACCAATCTATTTAAATAAATATGAATAATTTTATTATTATTATTATTATTATTATTATCATTATTATTATTATTATTATTATTATTGTATTGTATATTATACTTTGAATTAAAATATAAACATAAAATTTGGGTATCTTGAAGAACCTATGAAAATAGGTTGAAAAACACTTATGAACAAGTCATATGTTGTTTCAGTATGTTTTCTTAAAAAAATAGTTTCACAAAACTCATGCTACTAGATAAATTCAGATAAGTCAATACAAACAAACTTATAATATCATTGATCTTTTAGTTTTTTAATCTATATAAACATTAATGGAATGACTTATTTACATATGTTTAAATAAAAGACTTTTAAGTAGGCTCACGGACCAATCAGGCCTTCAAAAAGGCCAGACTACATGTCAGACTTAAGTTTTTATATTTTTTACCAGGTACGACAAAGCCTATCTCAACCCAGCCTATTCCCACAGCAATTCGTCGGGCAAACACGTAGGAGCAGTGGGATCATGCATGTATGCTAATTCCGTTCATCTTCGCCGCACTTATGGTTTCCCTGGTGGAGTGTGCAACCCGGTACTTAATAACAACAGTTAAGCTTCAAAAACACTAAAAAATGGTTTTTTTTTATGCTATTGTAACCTGCACCATTTATTTCTCACCCATAATCCCCAATAAAATTAATTCCTAACTAATTTTTGAAAACCACAAGACACCCATTAATTTTTTAAAACTTCCCAATACAGCCACCTAGCCTATTCAATAGTTAGATTCTTTGCATTCACTCTCCCTCTCTCATGTACTTTAAATACCCTGAATTTTTTTGGGTTATTTATGAATTTTGTTTTATGTTATGAATTTTATTATGATCCTTAATTTGAGTTTGTTAGTATTTTGGGTATGATTTTGGTAGGATCCGACAATCCGTGTTACGATCCCCCAATTCACGAACTTGTGACCCTTCCCCATTCCCATGTAGGATCTCAAATTTGACTACCTCAGTTATGAGGCTTGCTTTATTCTCCTTGCAGTGCTTTGAACCTCCATCAATGCGGATCGTATTTCGGGCAAACTCTGTTCCCTACGGTTAAGAAATATAATTAGGCCTAACTCAACCATACAAAACCGGCTTGTAAGGTGAGAATTGCTCCCACTTATAAAGACATGGTTAAGCTATATATTATCCGATGTGGGACTCTTAACAGCAACACTGCTACTTTTGCTTCGATAGCTTTCCGTTGCCTTCTGTAGCATTCACCTTGCGAGCAAGAGACTATAAGTCACGCTGATCCCAGCAAACATATCCAGCAGATCGTACAAGTTTGCTAATCAATCCTCAAAACGGTAAAATATAAGAAGAAATCATCAAAAGGGAGACTGTGTGTTATTAATGAATGCTATTGAATTAGAGAAGGGAAAACACCCAAATCTGCTAAATAGCTAGGCTCTTATAGTAAAGCTAGATCCTCCTATTCATAAATAACTAGCTAGATTCTGAGTGATCTTTCCAGATATGCACCTCCCTAATAATAAAAAGTCATGATCAGTCTCAACCTCACTCCCCATGCCATGCCACCAATTCAGCTTTCCTTTATTTTGGACGTTCACAACTTACCCCTTCTAGAATAAAACAGCCAAGTTCTGGGCCCACTAGCATTATGGTGGGCCAATTGCTCACTTGGACCTTTACTAGCAACTTGGGTCCTAACCATACATTTGAAATTGCATAGATACGATACGGCCAAGATACTTTAGTTTAAAATTATATATATATGCACAATATATAAATCTATGTAGTCTAAAAGTGATAATAAACATTTCCATGACTGAAAATGATCAAAACAAATGACAATTACATATTTTTTCGTCACCATTTATATAACAAAAATAACATCATTCGTACTATCTTAAGATGTTATTTTTAAGATAGTTAATAGTTAATACTATCTTTGCGTCTCTGTTATTTTCTCTTTGTTGATTGGATGCCTAATATTAACTACTACTTAATAGTTAATACTAACAGTGTCAGTCTCCTCTCCCCCATTCCCATATCTTTTCACAAAGAGACGCAGATGAAACAGAGACGCCAAGAAAAGAGAGGCATATGAAACAGACACGCAGAGAGAGGAGCAGCAGATGAGATGATATGAAACAAAGCACATAGAAAGAAGAGAAACAAGAAACAGAATACACAGTGAAGACAGGACACTCATTGGGGCTGTGAGACAGCGGCGAGATGGGTGTCAAACCCTAGCTTTTGATCAAACTATTATGCGTGATGTTGACTCTTGTCACTCCATTTATATTATAATTTCTTTATTTTATTCTAAAAAATAAAAATCCTGAAATCCTGGCTTCTAATAAAAAAATTAAAAAATCTTCTTTGTTGCGAGTTTTTCATATTTGTGTCGTAGCGGTGGCACTCAATTGTATCTCGTGAACAAATAGTCGTATCCAAAACATATCAGCCATATTTTAAAAAAATAATAATAATAAGTAATAATTTAACTGCCAGATACTTCCCTGTTACATATCAGGGCATATCAGACATGGATCAGTGTTGGATACATGTCAGACACCCATACTTTGGCTATTTAGGAGTATCAGGGCTTCTCACATAGGATGGATACAGGCATCAACCCCTTTTATTTCTTCTATTTGTGAACATACCAGAGTAACGCATCCAATCAACAAAGTTCATTCTCAACTTTGTGTCAATTGCACTCCAGTTCTTTCCCTCACCGTGAAAAAAGCCAGGCAGCAAAAAGTAATCATGTAAGAGAAAAATACAAGTCTCAGATTGTTTTCTCTTTTCTCTTAAATTCTCTCCCATGAAGTTTTTACAAGCAGCGTGCCAAGTTTAAAATCTTCCCATTCAGTTTCTCTTATGGGAGACTCACTAGAGAAAGTAAACAACACTAACATTATTAGAGTCCCACCATGGTGGTTGGAGACTTCACCAAAGTGGGTTGTGAAGATAAGCTATTGTCGGGGTGATTTTACAGCAGTGGTCAGACCGATTCACAGCCAAAGAGTGTACACTCCAGTGCCAACTTGAGTGTCTCTGATAGAGAGGAAGGCTCCCAGCCTCCTGGAATAATGTTTACACTCATATTTCATCAGTGTTGTCGATGGCAGATGGCGGTCCATGGCTGAGAGCCAAAATCCCGCCATACCGGCCGCTTTGCGGCGCCGTTATAGTGGATTATGGCGGAAAAAACCGCAATATCAATCTATAATTACCATTGCGGGAAGCCCAAAAATCGCCGTGTACATCCACCATAGCGGCCATGGCGCCGCCATTTGATAACACTGTATTTGATAAATCATAAGTGGTCCTTAAATACCAAAATTTTATGGATTAGTGTATCTGTTTACAATTTACAAGTGTTGTCAATGGCAGATGACGGTCCATGGCACCATTTCAGCTGCTTTGCGGCGCTATTATAGCAGATTATGGAGGCAAAACCCCAATGTCGGCGATACTTACTATTGTGATGACCAGTGTTGTCCATGGCAGAGAGCCAAAATCCCACCATACCAGACGCTATGCGGCGCCATTATAACGGATTATAGCGGAAAAACCCGCAATATCAAACGATGTTTACCATTGTGGCGAGCCCAAAAACCGCCACGTATATCCGCCATAGAGCCACAATTGCGGATATTTGATAACACTGGTGATGAGCCCAAAAACCGCCATGTATATCCGCCATGGCGGATACTTGATAACAGTGATTTACAAAAAGTGCATGTTATGTTTCCTATTTTAATAATAGAATGATATCAATCAAATCAAATAATATAAACCATAAAAGTGTGTGTATGTGTGCTGCTGCTACCTCTTGCAATAGTGTTTGAGCAAATAAAGGTTTGAAACTTTGGCCCAATATAATAGCAATTACTAAATAGCATGTTTTCAATATACCAGATAACTGTAGGTACTAACTATACTACATAAGCTAAATAGTAATGCTATTCCGCAGAAAATAAAACATTGTTCCTAAACTATATTTTTCTTTCAATAAAGCCTAATATGTTTGAGATATAAAACTAACAAAATGAATATGATCTAAATGTAGGGTGTTGATTGTCACAACTTACACTGATGGAGGTGGTTCAAAGGATTTCCGATCAAGTGGGGCAGCACCAGTAGATGGAGTGCTGTCAGGAATTGTACTGGCTTTTAACACTACAATCACCATATGACATGAAAAATAGGGGGCGTGAGATGAAAAGCTGTTAGAATCATTCTATTAAGGCAAATATTAACAAACATAATAGAAAGTAATCAGATACTGTAAATCTTCCAAAAGGATTGAAGATTTGCTGAATAATCGCATCTTTTTCAGTGTTACATTTTCTTAACTTGCCTTGTTAACTCACATCAAGTCTACTCCTCTAGTGGAAATATCTTTGAAATACCATTAATTACAAGAATTCAAGAGCCGATACGCCCTTTAGAGAGCACTTTTCCAATTTCAAAACATATAAGCTAGCCAATTAAGTGAAATTGAAGTATTATATAATCATTTATCATGTTTTTTTTTTTAAATATCAAATATAGACTTAGTCCTCCAAAACCTAATTACAGCTTGGGCATGCTAGCATCAAAATTAGGGAAATCCAAACACCATCAAGAAGATAATAAAAAGCACATAATTCAAAACAAAAACAAAAAAGCGCCCGAAAGCAGAGAACACAAGGGTGTTGCGTTATTATACAAGTAAGATTCAACTACACAAGAGTTTATCCAAAGATAAGAGTAAGAACATGACAAGAATAATCAAACTCACCATGAATAGGACACGGATTCTGATTTCTAGAACAGCAACTCTTGCATGACTCATAAGGACACCTGCAAATAACAGAAATCAGAATCCAAATGAAGAGATGTTTAAAATCAAAGTTTCGAAATAAAACTTGTATATGATATATGATAAAAATAAAGACCTAGAACGAGCAACATTGCCACACTGTTTGCACTTCGGCTTATTCTGACCGCGTTGAGATTTCGGCGGCATTGAAGACATCGGCGATCCTAAACCTAAACCTAGGGTTCCGACCTTCGCCGTCGAACTGTTGCCAGGTGCCGTCGCCATGAACGCATAAATAACACCGTTTTCGATTTTCGCGCTAACACCACAGTTCAAAGGGGAATAACTATAAGAAGAGAGTTGATTCAAAATAAGATGAAAATGATAATCTTCTTCTCTTTTTGAAATTACGCGATTAATCTTTCGGAAGAGACTGTGTTGCAGAAAGAGCTGAGGAAGAAAGTGAAGTTTGTTTCGGTAATTTTACGAACCGTTAACCCCGTGCTTTGGGTTATAGTCCCTGCGAAGCTGGGGTTTGTAAGTTTGAAGGCGAGGGAGTGATGTTCGACATTGTGGTTTTGTACTATAATCAAAATTAAAATGCCACGACTTTGGTTAAATATAGATAAATGAGAAGTTAAGTGTACTTTTATTATTTTATGAATTTTATTTTATTTTATCTCCTTCACAAAACTAATTCTTCTAGTTTCAAAAAAAAACCAAGGTTGAGTATTACGTTTGTTTGAATTTAAAATAAAAAATTTAATTAGAAGACACTCATCAAATTAAAATTAGTTATTTTGACACATACACATCGAAGATAGGAGAGAAACAATTACTATTATAATTTTTTAATTAAAAAAAAATTAATTCGATGTTTACTTGTCAAAATAATTAGTTTTAATTTGATTTTTGTGTAAAGTGATTTTGGACTGAAACTGAAAGGGTATTTCAATTAATCTTTTTTTTCAAAATTTAATTTTATACAAGTAATTCAATAGTTAGATTGGATATTTGTTAAGTATACGAAATTTGAAAGTTAAATTCAAATTTCAATTAGTCATGAACGTCATTGTTATTAAAATTGAATTAATCGATTGAATTGAGAATAGAATGTGATATTAGTCTAATGAGTCTAAGTAAATAGTTATTAAATAAAAATTGAAATGAAAAAAACTCACTTCAATTGAAGTAAATGGGTGAACCTTTTAAAGAGATGGTCAAAGAAACAAACTAATAGAGACACCATAACTTTTGCCCAAAAACCTCCAACTTTGAAACATCATAACTTTTGACTCCTTGATTTAAATAGAGAGTTCTACATATGTGTAAGTGTTATTGATTGGCTGTATTTTGTAGCAAACCTTTAGAATTTGCATGTATGTCATACTGAATGTTAGGACATACTTAATGATGTGTGTGCAGGATAAGTTAACTATAAGTTAAGTTGAATGTCATACAGAATGTCATGACACTGACCGTATGACATCCGGCGGACAAGTTAGTTTTTCTGGTATCTAGAAATCAGGAGCTCAAGCTGAAAGACAGGAGACATTTGAGAAGCACTAAAGCGAAACAAATATTCTTAAATTAAAGGGCAAGCGTGCAGAGAATTAAAGAGTAGGGTTTGTTATGATTAAACCTAACTATGTGCACCAAGGCCCAAAGGACTGAATGCACTATAAATATCAGAAGGAGAAATCCTAGAAATCAAGCTCTTGACAGAAGATCAGAGAGTGCAAATTACAAAGTCCTTGTGAGTGAAGAAGGTTGTTCTTCACGTGAGTATTGTGAGTGAAGAAAGTGTGTTCTTCACGTGTGAATTGAGTCTTAGGAATACTTGTTTACCAAGCAACTGTCTGTTGCATTGGTTAGGTAGATTCTAAGTTATGTCTCACTCAAAGCTTTTATGCAAGAGTGTGTGTGTCCCTTGATCAAAGCTTTGAAGCAAGATCAAGGTGTGTATGAAGTGTTTCTTCATCTTTATTCTGAAACTGTAATTGGATATCATTGTGGTGTGATTGAGGGGGAGTGAGTGAGAATACTCAGGTCTAGAGTGTCTTTAGGTTGAAGTGTCATTGGGTAGAGATTAAGTGAGAAGTGCAAACTGGTTGTTTGACTTTGAATTGATTATGCTAATAGTGAATTTCCTCCCTGACTTGGTAGCCCCAGATGTAGGTGTTGTGGACACTGAACTGGGTGAACAATTGTTGTGTTATTTACTGCTTTTACTTACAGTTTAATTAGTTAGTACAGTAGTCAATGTCACAGTGGATGTTATAACTTTGGCAATAATATTCATCGTGTGCTTGCCAGAATTTCAATATGCTTGGAAAGCTTGAAGAACAAGGAATAACTTTCATGTTTGAAGAATTTTGATTTGAGGTCAAGAAACCCATGAAGCCTTGGCTTGAAGTTGGTGCAAAAACCTGAATTTTAGGACTTAGAAAAATTCTAAGTATAAGTGCCAAAACATGATTCCTTCCAACTTTGATCATCCATAACTTCAAATCCTTGCATTTTTTGAATTTGATTCCTTGATTCCTTCTACAAACTTGTAGTATGGAAATGTCCTCTTTAAAATGAGTACTAGTTTGCTCCATTTGGCTCAAAAATGAGTGAGATATGATCCTTGAAAGATGGCTAAAAATTAAGATTTCCACACTTAGAAAAATTTATCCAAAACCCTAATTTTCCAAGTCTCCTGATTTTATTGTCCCAACTTGATTTTTCTTGACCTAACCAAATGAGATCATGGAATATGACTTGAAATGTTCATGGTTGACCAAAAAACTCAAAGGTTGACTTTTTGGAGCTTCAATTGACTTTTTAATTAGATGAGTTTTAAACCTCTCCCAATCACCCAGGAAATCCTTGAAATGAATTGTATTGAACGAAAAGGCATCTTAGGAACCTTTGAAGTGTATGAGGACTTGTTTGGTTGATCTATCCTTCAAATATTGATTAATCAAAGCTTTTCTTTCCTTGCACAAAACCCTAATTCCACAAAAGAAACAAAACCACAAAGCTTGATAGTTTGGTTAGCTATGCAAAGATGATTGACCTATAATGCTCATGCAAATGATGATGACATCTAAGGGGGTAAATTTTGGGGTATGACAGTTGCCTCTATTTAAATATCTTTTTCGGATGGCATGAGCGATTACTATCCTCATAAAATCAAGGTGAAAGATATTTAAATATAGTAAACCCAAAATTTTGTCCTTAGATGTAATGTCATGCTAAGGACCACAGATAATTATGCAAATGCTGATATGCCATGAACTCTAGCATGATGATATGATATTATGATGATGCAAGATGCAAATAAAACAGGAAACAAAAGACATAGGTCAACAACCTAGGGTAACAACTCAACTAGGGATGACCGGGAAAACACTGGGGAACAGAAACAAAATTGGGGAAATCTAAAGTGATCAAGCACCAAGTTCAGACTTGACCAGATGACACCTTAGAAGAAAATATTTTCACGGGAGATAGAACAAAGACAGGTGGTCTCCAATGGGGAATATCCAGAGCAGTTAAGCAACAACTCCAAACATGACCAGATGACGTACAAGAACAAAGATGAGCTGACAAACTCTTTACTGGGAATAAAACCAGAAAGAAGCATGATCTCCACTAGGGATCAATTTAAACAAAAGGCTGACCTTCTGACAAGAAAATCAAACAAGACAAGAAAATGATCTTCTAATAAGAAATCAAAGAAACTGAGAAATAATCTTTTGACAAGAGGTCACATAAATATTAGGAAACAAAAAAGACGTTTCGGAAATTTCTTAAAATGAAGAGTTCAAACGGGATCTTCAAGAAACATCAGAAAAAGATAGGGAAAACACAAAATTTTGAACGTGCCAAATGAATTGGACTTAGACCACAAGTAAAGGTAACAACCGGCTTTTGACAGGTCGATGCCAGTAACTACTGGACTTTCAGAGGTATTGGTGACAACCAAATTTCCAATACTAGTAACAAGATCGGATAGAAGTGCCATTAAAATCGGGCTTTAGGTACCAATAACAATTGGATTTTAAAAGGATACCAATAACAATTGGAGTTTAAACAGTGCCAATAACAATTGGAATTTTAGATACCAATAACAATTGGATTTTAAACAGTGCCAATAACAATTGGAATTTTAGATACCAATAACAATTGGAATTTTAGATACCAATAACAATTGGATTTTAAAAAGTGCCAATAACAATTGGAATTTTAGGTATTGCTTGTTAGTTCTTGATTGGCAGGTATTTTGGTAAAACTAGAAGTAACCACAAGATATTCTACAGGATGTCGTGACATCTGTCTGTCAGGAACAAGAGGTTGTTTTGTGCTCTGTAACAGGTATTTTCTCATGATGTCAAACAAGTTGTCTTAACACTCATGATCTAAACATTCTGTATGAATGTATGTGTAAGCATATCTTTTTGTGCAAGCTGGATGCACTTGTCTGATGTGGAAACTGCGTGTTTCTAGTGTGTTAATGAAGGTGTTTCTGATGCACTTTTTGTGGATCAGATGGAATTTGATTTGGATTTAATATTAAGAGATTAATTGAAGTTTTGAAGATTGATATGATTGGATTTGATTGGTCAAATCAAATCTGAATGATTGCTGTTGTTTATGAAGATTGTTGTTGTTACTTTTGGCCAATGCACAAACCCATTCTACATTGTTATTTAAGGAGGTGAAACCCTAGCGTGAAGATAAGCGAAGCAAGGATTAAAAAGTGTATGCATCTGTTTAAGTTTAGGCTTCATGTGTGTTAGTTTTGTGAGCCATTCATTCATTGTTTAATGTGTGATTTGGACTAGGTTGTTATTTGTTAATTGTTAATTGTTCACTCAAAGCTTTTAAGCAAGAGTGTATTGTACTTGATTGAAGCTTTTAAGCAAGATCAAGTTGTGACTCTGAAGAGTGTCTTCTAAAGTATTTTCTTTGTATTGACTGTTATCACTGCTGTGGTTGAGGGGGAGTGAGAGGTGTCTATTGTCTAGTGGATTCTAGGCAGAAATTGCACTGGGTAGAGATTAAGTGAGGAGTTGTAAACTGGGAGTTTATCTCTAAATTAATTCTACTGATAGTGAATTTCCTCCCTGGCTTGGTAGCCCCCAAACATAGGTGTGGTTTCACCGAACTGGGTTTAAAATTATTTGTGTTTATCTTTGTTCTTATTATACAAATATTTGTGTCGGGAACATCTCCTTCGACATATAGTATATAATACTAGAATTTCAATTGGTATCAGAGCAGGCACCCTGCTCTGGTTCTGGGTGAGATCTAGGGACGATACTTTCTGGTACCATGGACAAAGAAGGAGAATTTGTGAACAGGCCACCAGTTCTAGACGGGAACAATTATGACTACTGGAAATCTAGAACGGTTGCCTTCTTAAAATCTCTGGACAGTAAGGCATGGAAAGTTGTTATCAAAGGATGGGAACATCCTATGATTGTTGATAAATATGGAAAGGCTACAACTGAATTAAAACCTGAGGAAGAATGGAAAAAGTAAGAAGATGATCTTGCTATGGGAAACTCTGAGGCCTTGAATGCCTTGTTCAATGGAATTGACAGGAACATATTCAGGTTAGTAAACAACTGTGAAACTGCTAAGGAAGCTTGGGAGATTCTAAAGACTACTCATGAAGGCACATCCAAGGTAAAAATGTCTAGACTTCAACTCCTTACAACTAAATTTGAAAACCTGAGAATGAAATATGATGAAAGCATACATGACTTTCATATGAATATTCTTGAGATTGCCAATGCTTCAAGTGCTCTTGGTGAAAAGATGTCTGAAGAAAAACTGGTAAGAAACATTCTCAGATCTCTCCCCAAGAGATTTGACATGAAAGCAACTGCCATAGATGAAGCTCAAGACATCTGTAAGATGAGAGTTGATGAACTCATTGGATCTCTACTAACCTTTGAAGTAGGAATAGGTGACAAAGCTGACAAGAAAAGAAGCATAGCTTTTGTGTCAAATACTAAAAGAAGAGAGGATGAATCTGATGAAGATACAAATCTCTCAAATGCCATAGCTATGCTGGGAAGAAAATTCAAGAAGGTAATGAAGAGAATGAATATCAGACCAAATACCAAGAACATCTCACTTGACATCAGTGAGTCAAATGATGCAGGAAGAACTAGGGCTGAAGAAGAACCCAACAAACAGCAAGGGGATGCAGTGTTATGAGTGTGAAGGTTTTGATCACATTAAATATGAATGTCCTACCTATCTTAAGAAGGAAAAGAAAGGTCTAGCTGTTTCATGGACTGATGAAGACTCTAACAGTGAGATTGAAGAAGAATCTGCCAAACATGTAACTGCATTAATCGAAAGATACTACTCTGATGAAGACTCCAGTGAAGATGAATTGGCCTTTGAAGAACTAGCAGCTTCCTACAAAGAACCGTGCCTCAGAAGTGAAGAAGTCTGCCAGCAAGGTGAAAAACAAAAGAAACACATTCTCAAGTTAAAGACTGAAAAGGATGAACACCTGATAATTATCAATGGTTTGAATAATGAGATTGCTGAACAGACTGAAACTATTGCTAAATTAACAGATGAAGTTGCTCAACTGACCTCCCAACTTGACCAAATGGGAAAGTTTGTTAGAATGATGAATAGTGGTGCCAAAACCTTGGAAGAGATCCTTCAAACTGGCAAAAGAAATGGAGACAAGACAGGGTTAGGATTTCATGAAGACAATAACTCTGCCCAGCCCTACAAACCTTCTGGATCTAGTCAGATGATGTTCCAGCAGATGTCTCAACATCACTACAGAAAATGGACCTGTCAACCTAGAAAGTTTTAAATATGGAGATGTCATCACTGTGGTCGCTTTGGTCATATAAAGTCCTTTTGTTTCAAACTTCATGGATATCCAAACTCTACTACTCAGACTATACCTAACCACAACACCCCCTCTCCAAAAAGCAATGGGTTCCCAAGACTCCTGTTACTAAACAATGGATACCCAAGACTCATATTACTTGCTTCATAGCTCATATGTCCCCAAAAACTTCTACTAGGGAACATTGGTACTTTGACAGTGGATGTTCAAAACATATGACAGGGATCAGAAACATGCTGATGGACATCAAACCTCACTCAACCAACACTGTGACTTTTGGAGATGGAGCCAAAGGGAAAATCAAGGGAGTTGGAAAACTAAACTGCTCTGGAACACCAGACCTTGATAATATGTTGTTAGTAAAAGGGTTAACTACTAATCTGATTAGCATAAGTCAATTGTGTGATCAAGGTCTAAATGTCGACTTTACTCAACTTGAGGTTTTAGTTAGTAATAAAAGGGGATAACTAATAATGAAGGGAGTCAGATCCCAGGACAACTGTTACAAATGGGCTTCTCATGACTCTAAATGCACTCTCACCAAAGGAATAAAGAAGATCACATATATTGAAGTTGTCAAAGGTATTCCCCGTCAAAATATTGAGAAAGAAAAACATGTGATAGAATGTCACAGCAGAAGACTCAACATCTGACTACCTCTAAAGATCTAGTACCTCCTCACATAAACTCAATGAGACCTGTGCAGGTTGAAAATTTTGGTGGAAAGAAATATGCTTATACTGTTATTAATGCTCTGCAAGAAGATCTGATAGAATTCATGAAAAATGTAGAGTACATCAATAGGACTACTGGGAGCAGGTACTCTAAACTTGTTTGGATGAAGCAGATACTCACAAAGTATAATGTCACACAAGATATCATAATATTATCCTATGGTAAGAAGCCTACTCAACATAACAGAGCTAAGTATAGTGATATTAGACATCATCTTATTGAAAGGAAAATCCCTACTCTTGAGCATGTCACGACAAAAAATCAATAGGGAAATGTTCGCTTTAAAGCATTAAATACAAATCAGGCTGAGTCTTTGAAAAGAAAATTGGGAATTTGTACTTATGAGGATTTATATCAATTACTGCTAAGAGGGATTTCTACTTTTAAAAGATGTTTCTTTCTTAAAATAGAGATGCTCCAACATCCCTCTTTATTACATAGCATACCCTTGTCCACTCAAACACGTTATCCCACTCAAATATTTCCCTCCAACTGCCCCTTCAACTCCCACGCCTCCACTACTCTTCAAACTATCCTTCTCTCTCTGCGTACTCACCACCCTGCGACCTACCTTCAAACTCCTCAAACTTTCTCCTCTCTCAGAAACATTAGAATGTATCCCAAACGTGATGCTGCCTCCACTAAGACCTCCCACATTGATGCTCATCCCATGAGCATCTCTTCTAATGATGTTCTTGATGTTGCTCCTTTCAATATGGTCCCTAGTAATGCAAGTGAAGCTCCCAAGTCTGCTCCTCCACATGCAAACAAGACTCAGTAATCCTCCAAAGGTAAAACCCCTGATTCTTCTACTGATAACATTGATAGAATGAAAAATAGGGAAGACTCTGCCTATGTGGACAGATCTATTAGGGAACTTGTCACCAAGATTCTCTATGGAGGTCATAATATGCATGGTATCTCCACCCCGCTATCCCGTGTTGATCCATCCCCTAACCCTAATGAGAATCATGAAAATGTTGAGTTTCCCTATACTATTACTAACCCTAACACTGAGAACTTGGAAAAACTTGCCAACTTTGTGATGCATGATGAGGGTAATTGTCATACCCCAAATTTTACCCTTAGATCATCAAGTTCATTTCACATTTCATTACAATCGGCATTGTATTTTAACTAACCGCTAACCAATTTGCTCAGTCTGGTTATTTTGTAGGAGGATAACACTGTTTGCGCTTTAATTCATGAAGGGCAAAAGGGTCATTAATTTACAGTCTGTTGGCGATTGTGAAGCGAAGTCCATATCAGGGATTCCTCAAACAATCAGAGTTCCTATCTCCGAGTCGCATAATTTTTATTTAAGAATACGATAATATTAACGTCAGATTCCTTTTGACACGATACAGTTTATTCAAGAACCAGAAGTAGTCGTCAGTTGGGTTTCAGAAATGTTGTTTGAGTCATAAACCGTATAGAGTTGAGGGCGTCAAAGTATAAATGAGTTCGGGTTGAATCGGTGCGAGAATCAGCTTCAAGGAATTTATTTTGACAGACGCACGTCTTCCTGTTTTTTTTCCTGCTAGTTACAAGTCAACTTTAGAGGAACAGAGAAATTTCAGTTGGCATTGAGTTTATAATAAATATTCAATTGGTTTGATCGCAAGTTTTAGTTGAATTGACTCAGGTTACAAAGTCAGATTATTCAAGACACAGTCGGGATTTTAAATGCAGAGTAAAGTTTGTTTTGCTGTTAATTTGGATTTCTCTGTTTATCTGTTCAAGGTCGTATTCACTAATTTTATTATCAAGTGCGAATTAAGTTTCAAGGGGTCCGGTTGAATTCAGAAGTGTGTTGGATGCGATTTAATATTCAAGTATTGTGCAAGATGGTTAATTTGCAGGATTTTAAATTGAAAATGTCAAGCATTCGAAAGAAAATAAGGATTGAATTTAATAGGAAAATAAGAGCTCATTTTATTGAATTTATTTTTCAATCTTTGTACAATTTTCGATTACATCATGTTCAAAATTACAAATTAAGTCCTAAGGTCCTAATTGTTCTAAATCCTAAATTTTGCTAAGAATTCTTCACGCCTGATCTTTAATCTTCGAACCTGCAAAACAGATAACGGCAAAAAAAATCGTCAATTGGTTAGAATTAATTTTTATTAAAAATGGTTTTTAGTTGTGGTGATACCCTCAGAAAATTATCATCATCGAGTATGTCGGGAGGGCAACAACGACAAGGTCGCCGCCAGCTCCCGTTTTCCGTTTCCGACCCCGGCACAACCCGGCAATATCTGTTCAAATTTTTTCCGAGAGAGAGAAAGGTTTTTGAGGAAAAAGAGATTATTTTGGAAAAATGAGTTTTGCCAGCCAAACAAGTCATAAAAATCATTAAACTAATATGGATATCCAAATTACAAAATCCATATCCAACCAACACCAAATCCATATCCAGATCCAAAATAATATAGATATCCAAGCAAGCTAGAAAAAATCCAACGGTCCAAAACACTTGCAAATCCATCTCAAGAACAACTAAATCCGCAGCTTTCTGTTTCCAAACCCTCAATCAAACATAAAAATCGTAACAACAAATCCGCAAAAATAGCAACAAATCCGTAAGTTTGTTTCAACAAATCAAAATAACTTAAATCGAAAAAAAACGTAAAAGATCCAGGCCCAGAAACCACAACAACAATATAAAGTTCATCATTAGAACATCAAGAAGGGGGAGGATTTCGAAGAACCCTCATCACTAAATCAACAGGCGGCGAAAAAATCCATCAGCAACAAGGTCATCATAATCATCATCAAGAACAAATCAATGGGAACACCACCTTCATCGTCCACACCGCCACAACAGCCTCAGACTATGCCATCATTGGCTACTCACAGAACAGACGGATCGTCTCCAAACCACCATCATTCATAATCACGGCTTTGGGTAAGACAAGAGATGACCCATTTGTTAATTTCTTTTTGGTACTCGTTTTGTTTCAGAAAAATGGAAGAATATGAAAGGCCATTGGAAAGAGGAAGAGGACAAAGAGCAAGAGCAAGCCTCCCATGGGGGAAAGATCTGCGTCACCGCATGCGAAGAAGGAGGAGAAGGGTTTTGCAAACCCTAACAATACTCAGCATCAATTTGACCCTTTCCCCTTTTATATTTTACTTGTTTATTTTTTATAATTTTTTATTTTTATTAGTTTAATTGATTAATTAAAATGTTGTTAAACTAACATTAATTCTTTTTAGTTTTTCCCATTTAAAACCAATTTAAAAAAGGGGATGTAAATAATTAACAATTTTAATTTTTAAAATTTTCTTAATTAAAAGATTTAATTTTTATAATTCAAAATTAACATTTTAACAAAAGATTTAATTTTTATTAACATTTTAAAAAAACAAAGATTTAATTTTTATAATTCAAAATTAACATTTAAAAAAAAACAAAGATTTAATTTTTATAATTCAAAATTAACATAAAAAAAAGATTTAATTTTTATAATTCAAAATTAACATTTTAAGAAAAAGGATTTAATTTTTATAATTTAAAATAAACATTAAAAAATAAATCTAGCTTCCCTAAAATTAATATTTTGTTTTTATTAAACTCAACTTTTATTAAGAAATAAGTGTCGCTACTGCGAAAATCGGCGCCGGCTAAACAGAAGAGTCGCCACCGTGCGTTATTTATCCCAAAGGAGGGAAAGGAAACGCTCAGAGTAAACCTAACGCAAAACGGGAAAGGAATGGTCATCGCAACCAAATCCTGGATTCGGGAGTCGGTTACGCAAGGGGAAGGTATTAGCACCCCTCACGTCCGTCGTACTCGACGGGATCCAGGCTTGTTTTCTAGTACGGATTGTTATTCTATCTACTCTACAGGTTTGGGTTAAAAAGAAAAGAAAATGACTCGACAAAGTATCGCACTTTATGCCTACGTATTCCCGTCTGGAACGAGAAATCAGAGTCAACGTAGTTCACCTACCTACGGGAAAGGAGGGGAAGGTTGCTCGCTAGAATATGGCATCCTATGCCTACGTACTTTCATACAGCATGAAAGATCAGAGCAAACGTAGTTCGGGCCACGGAAGACACAGATTTGTCTGACTGTTTTTATCTTTCTGAAAAGGTTTTCTCTTGATTAAGAGTCCAAGCGGACAAAAATGACACTTTGATGTTTGTTTTCAGTCTTTTACGCAAGAACTATCTTTTTATGATGTTTGCAATCTCTGACGCACTAGAGACTATGATTTGAGGGTGACTATGTCGTATGTCACCCTAAGGGTAACATACTAAGCAGTCAGATTACTGAAGAGTGACCCTCCAGTAATCCTCTCTCAAATAGCTTAAGGCTCGTAGCGTACGATATCGATTAACTTTATTACTGTGTTTTGAATGATTTTGAGATAGAAGAGAAAGAACTCTAAAACTTATGGTTTGAAATGGGAATCAAACTACCCTAATGTTGTCATGCATGGGTTAACACCTAATGTCTGTCATAATTCCCTCCTACACAGAGGAAATCAGAGATCCTAGGGGATAAACGAAAAAGAAACAACAGATATATAGTAAACAGTAAAATGCATGAGATGCAGCAGTACAAGCGAGGCAAGGGAGTCCCACTCAACCTCGAACCTGGGAGAACAATAGGCAAAGTGAAACAGCTTCACTTCAAACCTAAGGGGCAAGCTGAACAAGCCAACAAACAATACAGGAAAAGAAACTAAAACCCAACACCCGCTCTGACAGCAACACCAGCTCTTATAGTAGTTCAAACAGCACCAGCTCTGACAGCTACAGTTGATCAACAGCAACAAGGTTGACAGTAAAAACTTCAAGCAAGACCCTATCTTCACCTTTCAATGATCCCCAAGCTTTAGATAAGCTCCTGTCTTCAAAGATCTCCAAGCTCTGGCAAGCACATGAACCCCAACAAACAAATAGCTTCAAACAGCAGCAAAACCCTAATTTTCACAGATACCCAGCTTTGACAGGTACAAGCTTCATCTTCACCAGTATTCAATGAACTTCATCTTCCAATAGGTTTCCATCTTCAAGGCAAGCACTCACAGGAGAGAATCAGCTAAGAGATGAAGTTGAAATGTCAAGAGGCTTAATGATAACCCAAGGAAATCACTAAGATCTTAACACAACAAGTGAATGATATCCTCAAGGTTCTACCCAATCAAAGCATGCTCTACATCCCTCCTAAGGAGAGATGGAACTTCTTGAGGGGACCTTGTGTCATAGGATGGAATAGAGGCACAAGAAGCTCTCCATGTTTGACAGAAGAAATCAGTCTACTCTAAAGCTCTCCCTATATCTCCTATCTCCTAAGTCTTCAAAAGCAACCTTCAAGGATAAGACTCTTCATGCTCCAATATTCATCCTTTATCTCCAATCATCTCCAAGGTCTTCATTAGCTCCATCAGGCAAAACTCAAGCCCAACACCCAATTAGAATAGCCCAAACCCAAGCAACAATCCAAATGCCCAAGATGGCAACATACAATCAACAACCAACTTGCAAAAATCAAAGAAAATAGTAATACTTATCCTAAAATCCTAGATTAATTTCTAAGGTAACCTAACTATGTACCCTATACCCCACATAAACCCCAAGGCCCAAATCAAACCCTAAGTACCCAAACTATGCCCTAAACTACACCTATGTGTTGTAAAACCCTAATCCTAGCACCCTAAAGTTCACCATTCAAAACTAGCCTAAATTTCATCATAAAAATATGAGAAAAATCTCTAAGGGAGCATGTACCTCTAATATAATCAATCCAACAAGAATCAATCAAAAATCATTCACCAATTGATCACAAGAAAATCCACAAAATCATGTATCAAATGTACAAAATTAAAGAAATTAATAAAATGGAAAAAATCAAATTAAATTGAAAAATGGGTGAAAACGAGATTTATTAATTTCATAAAATCGTAAATAAATCCAGGATCATTGAGGTATTTTTAAAATATTTTTCTGATCAATATTGGATTTATTATGATTTTTAGAAATCAAATGGATTAAAAATAAAACTAAAATGAATTTAAAATGAAAAAAGAAAATAAAAAGCTGAAATAAAATGATATGCGTTGGATGAGAAGACTGGTAAGCGCATCCAAGGATCCTGAGCGTGTCCACGTGGGGTGCTGACTAGCGTGCCACCTCAGTTATTGAAACGGCGCGTTTTGGGAATTGGAGGCAATCTCTGAGTTTGAATCGTGGCCCTTGGATGCGTGAGAATGTCAACAGGTCAAAGTGATCCAACGTCTACCAGATCATCTTCTTCCTTCAACTCAGATGACCTGAGATATTTCCAGGCGGTGGTCCACGGTGGAAACCACCGTCTTCTCCGGCGAGCAAGAAACACAGGCAACCAAAAAGTGACAAGTCCTATACCAAATTTGACCAGAATTTCACGTAGATTCCAAATCTCCAGTCTAAATCTCATGAATCCCCATGGATTCTTAAAACCGAATCAATCTTCAAAATGTGTCAATGTTTCAATCATCATCAATTGCAAAATTACCACCACAGAAATGTTCCTCATGATCGTGCCTAACCGATCCTCAACAGAAAATGTTCATCAAACCTAAGTGTCTCTATTTGCTTCAATTTCAATCCAGAAACGTCCTAACCATCATCTATAATGAACCTACCCATTTAAAACCTAGCAATTCTACATGAATCAAGCCATGGAATGCAATTTACATACCTGCAAATCTTGGATGAACAGAGTGGTAAAACCTCCAAATCAAGCTCCAAGATCTTTCAGACACGTTCAAGGATGTATGATCAAGCTTCTGTATGCATTAAATTGGACTAAAACCTCTTGAATCACCAAACTCAATTTTGACTTGCAAGGGATGATTTCAAAATGCAATTTCACGATTCTTCCACGATCTTGGCTAGAAATCTATCTGGAATCAATCACCAACATATGATCAAGCTTCTGAGTGCAAGAATTTGGATTGAAACCTCTCCAATTGGTGTAACCGATTTGGATTTGCAAGCTATGAACTCAATGTTCAATCTCTCAATTCTCCCTCAATCTCCACCAACTCTAGCTTTGAACCAGTTCTAAATCTTATATAGAACATGAATGGAGGCTCTAGAATCTTCTGGAAAGCTCTAATGAGAAGTTCACCATCTCTTGCTCTTGAAAATGTCATGAGAAATTCACCTATGGCAGCTGAGTTTCAAGCTTGCTTCAATGCCTCATTCTGATCCAATTTCTCCTTAGATGACATATTGAATGGATTGGCAAGGGTTAAGGCCTTTGTCATGCCCTAAAAAGTGGTTTTGCATATGTGACTTATGATGTAAGTAACCATTTTACAAAGAAAGTCATTGAATTAACCCTCAACTCAAAATTGTGGCAATGTCATTATTCTCAAAATGTATTTTCCAATCAAATTGGTATGTCATATGGCTTGGTTTGGACTTGTAGATCAAAAATCCCAATTTTCATCCTTGGTTCATTTAAAATTCACCCTTATTTTAGGTCATTTTCGTGATTTTGTGATTCAAGCCTTTCCAATCACCCATGACCTCTTACCTAGCCTAAAAACACCATTTTGAACACATCTCATGTTGAACATTTTTCCATTTGAGGAGTGGAAGATGGATATTTTGACCTATGTTGAAAAATGACCTATAATCATCAATACCCAAAATACCCCTGGATTGCAAGAACCATAACTTGAGTTCTACAAATCTTCTTGAATACTTATAGTACTCAAATTAAAGCTATTGAGAAGCTCTACAAGTTTCATGTTGACCAAGAATCCATTTGAAACTTGCATTTTGACTTATCTGGTTTGGAAGCTAGGCCTAAATTAGGGGATTTTACACTAAAACCCTAATTTAGTAACTCCTCCTCCTCTTGATTCTTTTTGATTTATCCTTGGAACAACACCACACATGTATCAAAATGTCAATTCATGAATCCCATAACCTCCAATTAAGCCTTGATGCTCTTCAATCATTCAGTGGACCTAGGGTTGACCCAAATGAAACCCTAGTTGACTGCACTTCAACTGTGGCTCTTGTACTTGAATCAATGACTTGTCTTATTTTCAATATGACCCTCTAGGCACTTCATAAGCTTTGTACACATTCCATACCCTCAATTAATAGCTCATACCCCATTGATGACCCTCAATACACCTCAAATCAGGAGAGAAGTCCACCTGTTGACACTCACTCCTCAAAGCCTCAAACATTTCTTGATGACTTGGATAGTCTTAAACTTGAATAAACCCTTGATGTGCTTCTTCAGATAAGAATGGCACTTGATCCCTTGATGGATGCCTTGCTATGCTATGCTATGCAAATAATTAGATTATGTACATGATTTACTATGCAAATGATAATGCAATTGAAACATAAATCCAGTAAAATAAGTTGAGCAAATTTTAGGGTGCAATAGCTGCCCCTATTCAAACGGCTTGGACCCGACTGGGTGAAGAGCGAACGGCTTTCAAACAATCGAGGTACGAGACGATTGAATACAAAGAACCCAGAAATTTGCCAATCGCAGAAATAAACTGCGCAAACTGCTCGGAAAACAACATCCGCTAACTGGATCCTGTTGTTATGGCAACAAATTGATCAATTAGCGACCGTGTTGGGGATTATTTTTATCAGCCCGAAAAAAGACTCTATCATCGTGAGGATAGAACTTTGTCCCCGTTCCGTCAACACAGAAAAATCCTGACGACTTTGCTGGGGAAACAATTTTGTCTGAACATTTATCCGCCTGCTTCATACGGGAAAAAATCATCTGAATACTGTTCCTCTGCCTTCCTCTGCAGTGGCTACCTTCGTTGGTCCCAACCCACAAACGAATTTGAGGAGGACTCTACTGGGGACAATGACACGAGGAAATCACGGCGACTTCCTTGGGGAAAATTTTTTGTCAACTATCGGAACATAACTCACATACTCTGTCCATCACGGGAGAATTATCTATCTAAATACCGAGAAGTTCATCCGCCTGCTTCATACGGGAAAAGATAACACATCTGCCTGATACTTACAGGTAAGTTCATCCGCTTGATTCATACGGGAAAAGATAACACATCTGCCTGATACATACAGGAAAGTTCTTCCGCCTGATTCTTACGGGAAAATCATAACACATCTGCCTGATACATACAGGAAAGTTCTTCCGCCTGCTTCTTACGGGAAAAGATAACACATCTGCCTGATACATACAGGAAAGTTCTTCCGCCTGCTCCTTACGGGAAAATATAACACATCTGCCTGATACTTACAAGAAAGTTCATCCTCCTGTTCCTCACGGGAAAACATAACACATCTGCCTGATTCATACAGGAAAGTTCTTCCGCCTGCTTCTTACGGGAAAATCATAACACATCTGCCTGATACATACAGGAAAGTTCATCCGCCTGATTCTTACGGGAAAATCATAACACATCTGCCTGATACATACAGGAAAGTTCATCCGCCTGATTCTTACGGGAAAATCATAACACATCTGCCTGATATATACAGGAAAGTTCATCCGTCTGATTCTTACAGGAAAAGATAACCTTGGATATAGCTTCCTAGCCTGTTCGCGGTAGTAGCTAACTCCACTGGGGATATTCTGAAAATAACTGCCCGACACCCGTTTCGACAACAAGTGACCTCTTCTGAAATTTTGACTCCTGAAACCCTGAAATGTTGTCGCGACAGCAAACCTGAAGAAAACATTCCGCTGGTCGAATAAGAGAAACTTCAACCAGTAACTCTGTGGGGAATAAGGACTGCATCATCACATATCTCACGGTGAGACCTCGATCGTCTGGTAACAGATCTGCACTGTAACTTCATACTCCTGCTGAGAAACACACCTGAAAGCAAAAGGTTAACCAACCTGATTTATGTTTCATAATGCGTATGTCTGACAATGGCGTAATGCTCCATACGGCATGGAAATGCTACACGTTTGTGGGTAGATGCAAACATGATGATGTATGCAAATGCAAATGCAGGTTCAGGCTGCTGGGGAAGCTCTGACAAGCTTGCTTCAACACGACTGTTGAGAGCAAATACCACCCTGTTGGGGATGAACGAATATCGCGAAGTATTCTGGCAAAATAAATGCCGAAAATACAACCAAATCTGCCGGGGAGGGATTACACATCGACTTCCACTGGGAGGAAAGAATAACACCTGCTGGGAAGACTAACTCAATTGGGGGAGAAGCAACCCTTCTGGGAGACAACTGTCTGGGTACAGTTTACGAACTCGGAACTACCACTCCGCTGGCGATAATCATCCTGTGGGGGAGAAAGAAAACCATCCTCGGTGGGGTTAATCCTTCTGAACTTACTATCCTGGTTATGTGTCGTGGAAATCCTCCCAGCTGGGGATTGAACGTGCACATCTTCGACTCTCTAGGGAGTATAAACTCTGCATGGGACACTGATCTTGGCTTGCTGGGGATATCCTGTGGACAACTTCCATGAGGATACTCTTCTGGGGAAAATAATCCCTCCTCCGGTGAGATATAACATTGTCTCAACCTCTGGGGATGAAGCTCGACCTGCATGGGGATTAGCGTCAAACAAAGTCAAGTCTTTCACCACGAGCCTCCGGCTGGGGCCACAATTTTCTGATCGTTCGCTTCAAAGGTGAGAAACCTGCAAAACACAAACGAGACAAAACAAATCTATATAACCAAATCTATTCGGGTTAGTGTCCGTGACATTACTTCAGTCAATTCGAAGTTTTAGCAATTATTGGCAAGGGCCAGCAAAGTTATGCACATGCAAGTTCATCGGAACATTGGCGTTTTCCACATACAAAACAGTAAAGCACAAACGTCAAATACTGAATAACATGTTTTATTAACAACATGCCTCTGAATAGGCAAAGTTTTGTACATCGGATGCAACTCCTGAAAAGAGGAAGTTACACACACACACATACATATATGCACAGAAAGCATAAAATACAAATACAAATCGAATTTGTACACATGTCGACAACGTGGTGCAGACAAACATCGTGAGCTGATCCTCCTATGACTCGCCTGACTCTGGTGCCTTCCCGGTATTCAACTTTCGGAAGAGATTGTGTCGGATAAACAAACCCTCAGGTACTCCCAAACCACTAAGCAATGTAGTATCAGATCCGGACCGCAGTCATTTGCTTTTTCAATCCCTAACTTTTGCGTGAACCGCCCTTTGCGGGTTTTCGATTCACCGGGATACCCTTTTTTGCCGAAGTCGCCCAATGCAGGTTTTCGACTTCAGGAGTGTACATCTTTTCAATTTTATCCCTAACTTTTGCCCGAACCTTTTATTCATTTTTTTCGGTTCGCCAGGATGCCCCATTTTTGCCTGGACTCTCTTTTTACTGTCCAGCGGGTCACTTTCAAGCAAAGTATTTTTTAACTGCGTCCGAATTCACAGGCGACGTAAAGTCTTCACCATCCATGGTAGATAGTAGCAAGGCTCCTCCAGATAAGACTTTTCTGACAACGTAGGGCCCTTCGTAATTAGGGGTTCACTTGCCCCTGTGATATGTGTCGCTACTGCGAAAATCGGCGCCGGCTGAACAGAAGAGTCGCCACCGTGCGTTATTTATCCCACGGGAGGGAAAGGAAACGCTCAGAGTAAACCTCGCACAACACGGGAAAGGCATGGTCGTCGCAACCAAAACCTGGATTCGGGAGTCGGTTACGCAAGGGGAAGGTATTAGCACCCCTCACGTCCGTCGTACTCGACGGGATCCACGCTTGTTTTCGGGTATGGATTGTTATTCTATCTAAACTATAGGTCAAGGGTTAAAAAGAAAATAAGACTGAAAATAAAAATGACTCGGCAAAGTATCGCACTTTATGCCTACGTATTCCCGTCTGGAACGAGAAATCAGAGTCAACGTAGTTCGCCTACCTACGGGAAAGGAGGGGAAGGTTGCTCGCTAGGATATCGCATCCTATGCCTACGTACTTTCATACAGCATGAAAGATCAGAGCAAACGTAGTTCGGGCCACGTACGACACAAGCTTGTCCTTGATTGATTTTATTCCTTCTGAAAAAGGTTTTTCTGATTAACAGTCCAAGAGGACGAAAATGACGTCTTGATGAGTTCACGTTCTTTTACGGAAGAAGTGTCTTTTATTGTGTTTGAAATCTTTATGTGTTTTTCTGTTTGTTTTGAGAAAGAAAGAGACAGAACTCTAACCTACGGTTGCGAAGGGAAACAAGCTATCCTAATGTTATCATGCATGGGTTAAGACCTAGTGTCTATCATGCTCCTCTCTTGCACAGAGAGAAACAGAGATCCTAAGGGATAGGCAGAAACAGAAACAATATCAGATATATACAGTAAAGCAGTAAGATGCATGGATGCAACAATACAAGCGAGGCAAGGGAGTCCCACTCAACCTCGAACCTAGAAAACAATAGGCGAAAGTGAACAGGCTTCACTTTCAACCCAACAGGGTAAACAGCAAACAATACAGTTCAAAAAACCAATCAATACATCAACAAATGAAATACAGCAATAAAACAAACAGCTTCAGCAGCTCTGAGTCAACAACTGACTTCAAGCAATCTCCAATCATTCACAAGCTTCAACAAGCATCAATCTCCATCTTCATGGCCTTCAGGCAAGGGCTTTGATCATCAGTCTTCCATCTGCAATGGCTTTTCTTCAAGCTCAAACCTCCAGGATGAGGGATCAGTCACAAGAGTGAATTGGGTGTTAAGCAATCAGCTGACCACCAAAGGTGGTGAACAGACTGCTTCTAACACAAGAGACATTTTCTCTCAAGAGTTCTATCTCATAGACACTATCACCAAGCCTTCCAAAGGAAGGGGGTGAGTGTCTTAGAGAGACTCTGAATCACAGAGAAGAATGGATGCAGACAAGGCAATCCATGTTTGAGAAACAAGCTTTCTAATCTAGAGCTCTGCCTAGCTCCTAAACCCTAGTCTCCTCAGCATCTGCTAGCAAGAAACTCCTCCTCAACTCTGACAGTTGATCTTCAATCTTTGAATCTTCAATGGCTTCATCTCCACAAATCTTCAGCTTCCCCAGGGCCCCAGACAAACCCAATACCCAATCAAACAATCAACAATCCCCAGAGGGCACACCACACCAGACAACAGATATACAGACAGTAATAATATCAGTAGGGGAATCCTAACTTTTCTCTAAGGGATCTAATAACTACCCATAGCCCCTATAGTCCCATAACTAATCTATTCAAACCCTAAGTCCTAAGGGAGAAAATTGAACTTCCTAAGTTGTCACCTAAAACCCTAGTTTTGTTCATGATATTCAAGCATTTATTAATCACCTAAAATTAGCCTCTAAAAATGGGAACTAAAATATTTCTACAAGCTTAACATCTCATCTAAACAATATGAAAAGAATGATCAAAAAATATTAAAGCATGTGAGAGAACAAAAATCATAAAAATAATGCATGAAATGTAACTATTTATTATGACATTTATTTAGAAAATATGAAAAAAATATGAAATAAAACTAAAAATGAAATTTTATTTTCCTATAATATTCTAGACATTTTAATGAAAACATGGTAAAAAGAATGGATTAAAAAGCATTTTTTATGAATTATTTATGATTTTATGAAATTGGTAAAATATTAAAATGAAATAAGAAAAAATAAAATGAATTAAAATAAGGAGGGGGGTGCATTCAGAAACTCGCCCCAGTTGATATCTGGATGGGCCTTCACAATGGGGTGCGTTTAGCAGTTTTCCAAAGCCCAATATTTATTCAGAATTAAAAGAAATAATAGAAAGGCGCTGGGGGGGTAAGAATAGCAACAGATTCACGTTAGAAATTGGTTTGGGCCTAGTTCAGGGGGGTGGGATTAGCATGACACTCAGTAAGCCCAGATGCCAACATTAATGAAACGCCGCGTTTAGTTCACACTATCTCCCTCTCATTTTCAGTTCAAATCTGGACCGTAGGATATGAGTCTTGGTCAACCATTTTAGAATGATCCAACGCTTATGGCATTATCTTCTTCAAATGAACCTGCAACCTAGGGTTTTACTTCACCATGAGAGCTCATGCACGAGCAGGTTTACACCAAACCGTTCTCCTTCTACACGCGATGAAAAGCCACGCCATAAACACGAAACTTGCTCAGAATCTTTCACTCTACAATCCTATGACCTCAATTCAATCTGAAACTCAATAAATCTCTCAATCCGATAGCATCAATCTCTGATTACCATGGAAGGACACTGATATGCAACATCACCATTCTCAATCAAACTTAACCTAAACTGAACTACAACTAATGGAGAGTAACATATGCTATCAAGCCACAATTATAACACACTAATCTAAGAGATATGAGCACTAACAGTTTATGGCACCTGTCACTAACCATCACCAAATCGTTCCAAATTCATCTAACTTAATCTCCTAACCACCTAGATCAATTCTACACTAACAAAATCATGCCTAACTAACTGGATCAAGCAGTTTGAATGAAAACTTACCTTGTGCAAAATCTTGCAAACAGCTATGGAGATTGATGATTTGAGGCTTTTGAGACTTGGATCTTGATCAATCCTTGATGAACTTGATTCTGTATGCAAGCTTTGGATGAGATTTGGCCAGAATTATGCTATCCACTTGCAACTTCAATCTTGATGCTCTTGAAAAAAAGTGCTCGAAGATGGATGATTCACACCAAAACTTTGCTTCAATTATGATCTATGATGATGATGGAGTCAGATTGAGTTGATTTTGATGAAAGTTGTTGAAGGTTTTGAGAGAATTGTAATGAAACTTTTATGAAAAAGTATGAGAAATTTGTGGAATTCTTGGTGCAAATGAGGCCAACCCTTGCCAAATTCTCCTTTCATGCTTATATAGACCCCAATGGTACATTCTAGATCCATCTTGCACATTCCCTTGTTTTCAAATTTTGGCTCATTTTTGATTATGTTTCTTAAAAGGTAAGCAACCATGGATAACTTCATTTCTTCCTTCTAAACTCAAAAAAGTGTGTGAACCATTGTTCTTAGAATTGTTTTTCCATTCAAAATCATATATTGGAAGTCTCCATTTGGACTTGTAAATCTCCCAAACCATTTTTCACTTTGAAATTATTCACTTTATAAGCCTTTTTAGTTCATATTTTGACCAATCATGCAACTCCATGCTATGAGCTTCTCCAATAACTTGTGACCTTCTTTCTAGACTTAAAATCCCATTTGGAGCAAGTTTGATGTTGTAAGTTTTTCCATTTGAGGCCTCCTTGTATGAGTTTTGGGTATAGGTTAAAATGACCTGTAATTCACAAATGCCCAAAATACCCTTTGCTTGTCAAGACCATAAGTTGAGTTCTCCACATCATATGAAGGCATGCCATACCATTCTAGAAAGCTAAGACAATGAGGAACAACTCTTATGTTGACCAAGAATTCATTTGAAATCTCCTTGAGGGGTAAAACTAGCTTGGAAGTCAAGTCACTTTCACAGACAAAAGTTCAGACACCCCAAATGACCTGTAACTTGCAAGGACCATAACTTGAGTTCCATAAATCTCCTTGAGGTCTTCCACCACTCAAATTGAAGGTCTTGAGATCCTCTACAAGTTTCATGTTGGCCAAGAAGCCATTTGAAGCTAGCATTTTGACTTATCTTGCTTGGAAATTTGACCTAAACTAGGGGATTTTACAGAGAAACCCTAATTTAGTAACTCCTCTTCTCCTTGATTTTTCTTGAATTCTCCTTGTCATATCTCCATATCTTTATTCTCCATGTCCAATATTGATCCCCACATCTCTCCAATAGACTTGAATGCCCTCTTAAGTCAGTCAACTGACCTAGGGTTGACCTAGGGTTGACCTAGATGAAACCCTAGTTGACTGCCTTCAACTGTAGCTCTTGTGCTCACATCAACAACTTGCTTTCTTCTCCAAATGACTTTATAAGTCTCTCAAGATGTCTAGATGCTCTCCATACCTTCAATCCACAGCTCATAACCCTCTTGTTGATCCTCAGATATCCTCAGCTAGGAGGTAGACTCAAGGCTTGCTCTGCTGAACTCTTTGCTTTCAAATTCTTTCCTGATGACTTGAGTGAGATTGAATTGGGATAATAACCTCTTGATAGGCCTCTAGAGATGAAAATAATGATTGGTCCCCTGTTGAATGACTTGCTATGCTTATGCTATGCAGATGGTTAGTCTATGTACATGACTCTATATGCAAAATGCTAATGATGATGAAACATAAATCCAAGGAATAAGGTTGAGCAAATTTTAGGGTGCAACAGCTGCCCCTATTCAAGCGACTTGGACCCGATTGGATGAAGAGCCCGGAGCCTTCAGACATTCGCGGTACGAGACGGTTGAATACTAGTGAAACCAGAAATTTGCCAACCGCAGAAATAAACTGCGCTCCTGCTTGAGGAATGACATTCATCAGCTGAATCTGACTGTTAGAGCAACCCGCTGATCTCGCGCGACCGTGCTGGGGATTGGCTTCATCGTTCTGAAGAGGATTCTGTCATAACAGATTGCTTGCTTGTCCACGTTAGGACTCTGTCTGTCGTCGATACGAAGAAATCTCAACTAAAACTTGTCCACGTTAGGACTCCACTTACTGTCAACCCAGGAAAATCTCGGCAACTCCGCTGGGGATAATTCACCTGCATTTCCGTAAACTGAATTGTCCACGTTAGGAATAACACTCTTCCACGTTAGGAGTAACACCAGTCCACGTTAGGAATCACATCGTCCACGTTAGGAGTAACGCTTCTATCTTTCCACGTTAGGAAGCAATCTTCTTTCCACGTAAAGAGAACTACATCAATCTGTCCACGTAAGGACTCCAATACCACTTGCCATGTCCGCGTCAGGACTCCAACCTTTCCACGTAAAGAATACAACTATTTCTGAACTTGTCCACGTCAGGACTCAACTTCTCGAATCTATCCACGTCAGGACCCCAATTTCTCCGCGTAAGGAATAAACTTCTTCTTCCACGTTAGGAATATCTTGATATGATCTGTCCGCGTGATGACTCAATCTTTCCACGTAAGGAATAAACTCATCTTTCCACGTAAGGAAACCATTTTTCTTCCACATAAGGAATGCTCTTGATATGTCCACGTAAGGACTCTGATCTTTCCACGTCAGGAATCAATTCTTTCTCAATTTGTCCGCGTCAGGACTCATTTTTCCACGTAAGGAATGCCATCTTAATCTGTCCACGTAAGGACTCTCTTTTTTCCACGTTAGGAATACTGTCATTTCCGCGTAAGGAAACTATCTTTTGATACGTCCGCGTATGGACTCCCTCTTTTCCGCGTTAGGAATAATAATCTCTTTGATCTGTCCGCGTTAGGACACTGATCTCGTCTTGATTTATCCACGTTAGGACTCAGGCATCTTCGACTCACTGAGGAAATAAGACTTGTCCACGTAAGGACTCACACGTCTTCGACTTGCTGGGGAAATACCCGCGTTAGGACTTACACTTTGTCAACAACACGAAGAAGGATAAATTTGTCCACGTCAGGATTCTTGTATCTTGTCATCACAAAGAACTACAAACTTGTCCACGTCAGGACGCACATTTCACCATTACAAATAAAGATATCTGCCGAAAACAAAATGATCCACGTCAGGATACCAACACGAAGAGTAACCAATCTTTTTGTCAACGTCATGACCTCCCTTTCTCCAAATTTCGGGGGACCGAATCTATCCACGTCAGGATTAACACACCTTACCAATCCTGGTAAAACAAACCTGTCCACGTTAGGACGCCCCCTTCTGAAAAAATCCCGTCATTCCAGGAGTAAATGGTCCACGTCAGGACTTAGTTCTTCAATGATCCTCACCCACAAACTTCTTAGCGCTGACGCGACAGCGACTTTGAGATGAACTCTACTGGGGATGTCTGAAAACCAACTATCGGACGCCTGTTCTGATAACCGGCGGTGGTCTCTGAAATTCTGATTCATGCGACCCGTTGATGACAAACAAACTCTGCTTGGGGATAAGAAGACACTTATCCTGGCCACTCTGGCTGGGGAAAATAAGATACATTTGCATAAATGACTCTGCTGGAGACAAAGAGAGTGTTATCACGATAACTCTGTGGGGGAATACCGCCGAAACTGACATTGTCATTGAATATCTCCTGCCGAGATCTTGACTGTTTAGTAATTTATTTGAGCAAGAGCTCTCTCCACCTGAACTACTAGAGTACAGAAACTGCTTCAGCAAAATAAATGCTGGAAGGATAACGCCGACTCGCCGGGGATAGCCTGATGCTACAAAATTATTCCAGCAAAATAAATGCTGGAAGGGTAACGCCGACCCTGCTGGGAAGTTGGGAACTCAAACCACACGTCTTGTTGAAGTAACCCCCTGCTGGGGAGTATAACTCAAACCAAATACCTTGCGGAGGTAACCCCCTGCTGGGGAATATAACTCTGCTGGGGAATAGCAGATGCGCCTGATATGATTGAGCCTCTGCTAGAGAGTGAACTAATATCACACGGTATCTCTGACAAAATAAGTGACAGGAACCACCATCGACTCTGCCTGGGAGAGTCTTAGTCTTCGAGTTCCACTGGAAGGAAAGAACATTTACTGAAAAGAGAACTCCGCTGGGGATGGCTGGATTCTCTTGGGGAAAATTAACTGACTCCGCCGGGGGAGAATGCATGACCCTGCGGGGGGAGATGAACCTGTCTGAATACAGCCCTACGATCTTGGAATCGCCAAATTCTGCTGAGGACGAGTAACTTCTCTGGAGCACGTCCTTTGGATAAGCTACGGCTAGCTGGGGAATTCTATCCTTCTTCAGGAAGAACATGCATGACCTGCGTGGGGATCAAGCCTTTCACTATTGCAATCTTTTGATCACCTTCCTCGTACGGTTATGAAACCTGCAACAACACAAACAAGACACGGCAAGCCTATGCAATCCAAATCGATTCAGGTTAGTGACGTTACACTCAGTTAATTCAAAGCTTTAACAATTGTTGGCAAGGGCCAGTGATGTTATACTCATGCTAGCTTCATCAAACTTAGGCGTTTTATCGTGCGCAAAACAGTAAAGAACAGGCATCAAGTACTGAATAACACATTTTCATTGATTGGGCCCCTGAATGGGCGGAGTTTTTGTACACGGGATGTAACTCCTGAAAAGAGGAAGCTACGCAAAGCAAATATACAAGTATGCAAGTATTCACAAGAAGCATAAATATTGACAAATTAAATTTTGTACACATGTCGGCAACTGGATGCAGATGAACACCACGAACTGATCCTCCCCTGACTCGTCCGACTCTTATACTTTCCCGGTATCCCCACTTCTGAAGAGGTTGCATCCGATAACTGACTCCTCAAACATATTCTCCCGCACTGATGCTCATTGAATTCGAATTCGGACCGCAGTCATTTGCTTTTCTCATCCCTAACTTTTGCGTGAACCGCCCTTTACGGGTTTTCAGTTCACCGGGATACCCTTTTTTGCCGAAGCCGCCCAGTGTAGGTTTTCAACTTCGCGGGTGTACATTTTTTCGATTTTATCCCTAACTTTTGCTCGAACCTTTCATTCTGTTTTTGGTTCGCCAGGATGCCCCATTTTTGCCTGGACTCTCTTTTTTCTGTCCAGCGGGTCTATTTTAAGCAAAGTATTTTTTAACTGCGTCCGAATTCACAGGTGACGCAAAGTCTTCCCCGTCCATGGTGGACAACAATAAAGCTCCTCCTGAAAAGACCTTACTGACAACGTATGGCCCTTCGTAGTTGGGGGTCCACTTGCCCCTGTGATCTGCTTGCGGCGGGAGAATCCTTTTCAGCACAAGGTCGCCCGTCTGAAAGCTTCGCGGAAGTATCTTCTTGTCGTACGCTTTCTTCATTCGTCTTTGATACAAACGACCGTATGCCAGAGAAGCTAGCCTCTTCTCATCCATCAAACTCAATTGGTTCAATCTGTTCTTTACCCATTCTGCCTCGTCCAGCTGAACGTCTCGCAATACCCTCAGAGAAGGGATCTCAACTTCCAATGGTAATACCGCTTCCATTCCGTATACCAACGAGAACGGAGTTGCCCCGGTTGATGTGCGTACCGTCGTACGATAACCGTGCAAAGCGAAAGGTAGCATTTCATGCCAATCTTTATACGTCACCACCATTTTCTGGACGATTTTCTTGATATTTTTATTGGCCGCTTCGACAGCGCCATTCATCTTGGGTCGGTAAGGGGAGGAGTTGTGATGTTCGATCTTGAAATTCTGACAGAGCTCCTTCATCATTTTGTTGTTCAGATTAGAACCATTATCCGTGATTATCCGCCCGGGAATTCCGTATCGGCAAATGATATCTCTCTTGATGAATCTAGCCACCACTTGCTTCGTTACATTTGCGTAAGACGCCGCTTCCACCCACTTGGTGAAATAATCGATTGCTACGAGTATGAACCGATGCCCGTTAGAAGCCGTCGGCTCAATCTTTCCAATCATATCGATTCCCCACATTGAGAATGGCCATGGAGATGCCATCACATTTAGAGGACTCGGAGGCACATGTATTTTGTCAGCATAGATTTGGCACTTGTGGCACTTTCTTGCAAATTTGAAACAATCAGTTTCCATCGTCAGCCAAAAGTAACCTGCCCGCAGCAGTTTTCTCGTCATAGCATGCCCGCCAGCATGCGTACCAAAGGCACCTTCGTGAATTTCCTCCATGAGAAGCTTTGCCTCTTTTTCGTCTACACAACGCAACAACACCAAGTCGTGGTTTCTTCTGTATAAGACGCCATCCGGGTTCAAATAGAAATTACCCGCTAATCTCCTGAGAGTCTTCTGATCTTGACTGGATGCCCCAGCCGGATACTCTTTATTCTTCAGGAAATTAAGGATATCAAAATACCACGGTTTGCCATCAGACGCTTCATCAATAGCAAATACATAAGCTGGCCTGTCTAACCGAGAGATAGTGATTTGGGGAGCTTCGTTCCAGAAATTGACCTTGTACATGGAAGACAAAGTGGCAAGGGCGTCAGCCATTTGATTTTCTGCTCGTGGCACGTGATGCAATTCAACTTTGTCGAAGAAAGGCAACAATCTCCTTGCATAATTCATGTAATGTATCAAATTGGGCTGCCGTGTCTCCCATTCCCCTTTGATCTGATTCACCACCAGAGCTGAGTCTCCGTATACGTCTAGATGTTTGATTCGCAAATCAATGGCTTCTTCAAGCCCCATTATACAAGCTTCGTATTCGGCCTCATTGTTGGTAACAGCAAAGGTCAATCGGGCAGTAAACGGGATGTGCGACCCGTGCGGCGTAGTGATAATTGCCCCTATTCCGCTACCGTAAGCATTCACAGCTCCGTCAAATATCATCTGCCATTTGGACCCCGGCTCTGGTCCTTCGTCTGGCAACGGCTCTTCGCAATCCTTCATCTTGAGATACATGATATCCTCGTCAGGAAAGTCAAATCTCATTGATTGATACTCTTCAATAGGCTGCTCCGCCAGATACTCAGACAACACACTCCCCTTTATTGCCTTTTGCGAGACATATTGAATATCATATTCGGTCAAGATCATCTGCCACCTGGCAATCCTACCTGACAACGCCTGCTTTTCGAATATATATTTGATCGGATCCATCTTCGAGATAAGCATGGTTGTATGATTCAGCATGTACTGCCTCAAACGCTTGGCGGCCCAGGCTAGCGCGCAACAAGTTTTCTCCAGCATTGAGTATCGAGATTCACAGTCCGTAAATTTCTTACTCAAATAGTAAATTGCATGCTCTTTTCTCCCTGTCTCGTCGTGTTGACCGAGAACACAACCCATGCTTCCCTCAAGAACCGTTAAATACATTATCAAGGGTCTCCCTGCCACTGGGGGTATCAAAATAGGAGGCTCCTGCAGATACTTCTTTATTTTGTCGAACGCCTTTTGACAATTATCGTTCCACGTTACAGCTTGATCTTTCTTTAGCAACTTGAATAATGGTTCGCACGTAGCAGTCAGGTGAGATATGAACCGAGCAATGTAGTTCAATCTCCCTAAAAACCCGCGCACCTCTTTCTCTGTTTTAGGCGTCGGCATTTCTTGAATCGCTTTTATTTTAGCAGGATCGACCTCTATTCCTCTTTCGCTTACGATAAACCCCAGCAGTTTACCCGATCTCACCCCGAAGGTGCATTTATTAGGGTTCAGCCTCAGCCTGAACTTCCTAAGCCTTTTAAACAACTTCAGCAGATTCACCAGATGCTCTTCCTCCGTCTGGGATTTGGCAATCATATCGTCAACATAAACTTCGATCTCTTTATGCATCATGTCATGAAAAAGAGTCGTCATCGCACGCTGATATGTTGCCCCAGCATTTTTCAAACCAAAGGGCATCACTTTATAGCAAAATGTTCCCCAAGGCGTTATGAAAGTAGTCTTCTCCATATCCTCTGGCGCCATTTTAATCTGATTATAGCCTGAAAAGCCATCCATGAAGGAGAATACAGAGTACTGAGCAGTATTATCAACTAACACATCAATATGAGGAAGCGGAAAATCGTCTTTTGGGCTTGCTTTATTCAAATCCCTATAATCCACGCACATTCGAACCTTGCCATCTTTCTTTGGCACTGGTACGATGTTGGCAACCCATGAGGGATACTTCGTCACAGCCAGGAACCCAGCGTCCCACTGTTTCTGAACCTCCTCTTTAATCTTCATTGCCATATCTGGGCGAGTTCTGCGAAGTTTTTGTTTGACAGGCGGGCAGTCTTCTTTCAGTGGCAGACGATGCACAACCATATCTGTATCGAGCCTTGGCATATCTTGATACGACCAAGCGAATACATCATTATACTCTCGGAGCATTTCAACCAGTTTTCGCTTGATATCACTCTGCAGTGCGGCTCCGATACGAATATTCTTCTCAACCCCTTCCGACCCCAAATTGATAATTTCGATAACCTCGTCGTGAGGCAGAATGGCTCTTTCCTCTTGCTTCACCAACCAAGACAGTTCTTCAGGAACGTCGCTATCTTCGACAATCTCTTCTTCGGTCTGGAATACCGGGTGCTCGAAGTCGGGACGAGTCATAGGTGGTTCAAGGATGTCATCTGAAAATGTTATCCTGCAAAAGAAAGGGTTAAGTGCTTCAAAATGCGTATAAAGCGGATAACCACGTTGCCATTTTATTGAAAAATACAAAACAAGAAAGACAGGGATTACGGTATTTACACATGAAAAAAAACGCCATTTATTTAATGATTAACGAAGCAATGTTTATAACAACACAGCCCTAAGCAAATCCTGATGCCCCGGGCAAGACATCAGATTATTCAACAATTAATAAAGCAAAGCATTACTGTTTAAAAGTCACAGGAACAAGCTCCTGAATGGACCAGTTGCATAGTCCTTGTCCTGGCGTGCTTGGCTGAATCCAGGCATCCATATCACAGTCGCTGTCCCCTTCATCGGATTCTGAAGCAGCATTGACAGATTCATGGCATACTCCACTGGCAGAGATGGTGATTGACTTTCTGAAATGAGGGGCCCCCACAGAAGGGGTTGATGACGATGGTCGGTACCCCAGTCCGAACCGGTCCATTTTCACAGGAATGTCCAATACTTTGCCCCAGCCCGTGGCTTCTCCTGCCTTCACTAGCGCTTGAGCCTCTTTATACGAAGAAACAGCTATCTCTGGCACTTTGCTTGGCCCGGGACTCTTGTCCTTTATGCGCAAACCTTCGAATGCCTGGCATGGCGTCTCGTGGATCTCCCCGTCGACTTCCACATATTTAAACGAAGATAGATGGCTGACCAGGATGTCTTCCTCTCCGCACACGGTGACTACACTGTCTCCGACCATATACTTTAACTTCTGATGCAGGGTAGACGTAACTGCCCCTGCACCGTGAATCCAAGGTCTTCCCAGCAAGCAGCTGTACGCAGGCTGTATATCCATGATATAAAACTCCGTTGCAAACACTTCCGGCCCCACTTGCAGAGGCAATGTGATCGATCCGAAGACTGTTCTCCGCGTGCCGTCAAACGCTCTGACCACCAAATCACTTGGTGTACACAAAATCCCTCGAACATCCAGCTTCATCATAGCCTTCTTAGGCAGCACATTCAAAGACGACCCGGTGTCAACCAATACGTGCGACATTGTCGACCCTCTGCACTCAACAGATACATGTAATGCCATATTATGGTCCCTTCCTTTCGGAGTTAAGTCGAAATCAGTAAAGCCCAGACTGTGGCCCGCATTTACATGTGCCAATACTCCTTCTAGCTGGTTCACGGAGACATCCTGTGGTACAAAAGAAGTGTCCAGGACTTTCAGCAAAGCATTTCGGTGAGCCTCTGAACACAACAGCAATGACAATATAGATATTTTGGATGGCGTTTGCTGCAGATGCTCCACGATTTTATAATCGCTTTTCCGAATTAAGCGCATGAATTCTTCGACATCCTTAGATGCTGCTTCTTTTTCATTTGCTTGAACCGGAACATTCTCCACCGCTTTCCCTTTTCCTTTCGCTATCCTTTCGGCTTCCACCTCAGGAGATATAAAGATCCTGCCGCTCCTCGTCATGCCTCCTGAGCCCACAACATTATCCACAATCTCCGCTGACTGCTTGTTAACATCGATTTTAATCCCGTCACAATACACCTCTAGCCCATATGACCATGGGACTGCTTTCGTATTCTCATACGGGATTGGCCCGGCTTTAGTTATAGTAATCGGTGGTCGCTGAGCTGGTGCTGAAATAGTGATCGTCTTCCTAGGAATTGTCACTGTGGCAACATCACTCCGATTATCCACTACTGCCCCTGCCGGCTCCCCAGTTGCTGTTCTATCAAACTGCAATATACCATCATCAATCAAGGCCTGAATGCCTTTCTTTAGATCTTCACACCCCCCAGACAGGGCCCAACAATCTAAGCAGTACTCATTACAACCCGGATAAACACCTCCCTGCAACAGTCGGCTTTTTATTTCGCTCAGCGGCGTCTTTAAATCCTCAACATTCATAATCAGATTCAGACCTTCCTCCGTCAGCACGGCGTTCGCCCCATGATTAGGCATGGGTTTCTGGACTATATTCGCACCGGTCGTTCCGAAGTTGATAGACTTGTTGTCCAAGAGATCCTGCACAACGTGCTTAAAAGCATGACAACCTTCTATATCATGGCCCGGGGCCCCAGAATGAAACTCGCAGCGCCTATTTGCATCATAGCCGAACGGGGGAGTTCCCGTTATCGGTGCCAAGGTTCTTTTCTCCACCAGATTCAATCCCAACAAGGTCTGCAATAAATCAGCGTAGTTAGAGGGAGGCTTCTCGAACACCCTTCTCGGCTTACCACCCTGGAATTTTCTCTGAGCTTGCTGTGCCCCCTGCTGAGGCTGCTGCTGCTGTGGCATTGGTTGCTGCTGAACCTGTTGTTGTTGCTGGATTGGTTGCTGTTGATAAGGGATAGTAACACTCGACACTTGCTGCGGCTGACGATATTGATTTCTTCCCCTGCCTCGGCCTCGGCCTCGGCCTCCAAATACCGCGCTAGCTTCGCCCTGACGGCGCCCACCATAAGCTTTCCTATTACTGCCAGATGCAGTTGATTCATCGACTTGGAACTTTCCTTGCTTAATGTTCCGCTCAATCTTTTCCCCCATCAAGATCAGGTCTGAAAAACTAGCCAGAGACGTATGAAACAACATATCATGAAACAGCCCGGTGAATGTGCCAACAAACATGTCGTTCATTTCTTTATCTTCCACAGGAGGACGAACCCTGGCAGCCATATCGCGCCACCTTTGCGCGTATTCTTTAAAACTCTCCCCCTTCTTCTGCGAAAGCCCGGCCAACTGGACCCGATTGGGTGCCAGGTCACTGTTATATTTGTAATGGGCTACGAACGCCTCTGCTAATTGCTTCCAAGTCTTGATATCAGTGGGCTCCAACCCCATGTACCACTCTAGGGAAGGACCCGATAGACTATCCTGAAAGAAATGCATGAGCATTCTTTCATCAGTGGAGTATGCAGACATCTTTCTGTAATAAGCTCGCACATGCACTTTCGGACATGTATCTCCTTTGTACTTATCGAACGCAGGCGCCTTAAATTTAATGGGCACCCTCAAGCCAGGTACCAAGCCCATAGTTGCCATGTCCAATCCCACAGCACTCTGATTTAGGACTCCTTTCATTTGCTCTTCCAGCATTCTAATCTTTTGAGAATCATCCATCGGCCCTTCAAAACCCCCTCCAGAGAAGGCGTCTTCCTGCTGATCCTCTTGCCACATACCGTTTCCAGCCCCGTATCCATCATATGCATTATTACGTCCAGCTCTGACCTGATTCATCCCCGGAACTCGGCCTCTGTTGCCATACCCTTGAACACCTCCAGCAGGACCACCAGCCACAAAACCAGCACCGTTTCCGTTTCCAAAACCTCCGTAGCCCTGATTGACCATACCATAACCATCTTGCCCAAAGCCTTGAGCATTAAAGCCATACTTGCCAGTGTTGTCGAATCCCTGATCGTTGAATCCGAACCCAGCGTTGACAAAGCCATTGCCTCCGAGATTATCTCCCACATTGACATCACCCAGCCCAGCGTTATGGACAACAGTTTCATTTCCAACTCCGACAGCAGCGGTAGCGTTGTTGACGTTAGCAGCATTCACATTGACGACAGGCGGAGCCACTGGCGTTGGAGTGCCATCTCCATGAGCAGTATCAACCCTGACAGACTGATGATCTTCGTTACCATGACCAGCGTTGCGAGCCAACAACGGCTGGACCATGGCCTGCAAATTCTCTTGCCCTTTTGCTATAGCCTCCATGGTCTGCATGAAGAGGGCGAGCTTCTCGCGTACATCCTGCATCTCGTTCTGAATCTGGTCCATGACTTTCCGACAGTTGGATCGTGTAGAATAGCGGTGCGGATGTTGATCTGGAATCCTGTTAAGTACCTGGTACAGAGCAGGAGATAAGACACCATTCATATATTACCTGTTATGCAAGATGAATATGAATGCAATGCAATGTGTCTGTGCATTAGGGAAGTTCATTCCCCCAGTTCTAGTGCGAGGGTGCCGGTGCAGTGACAGTGTTGACAATAGGAATATCGGAGCTGAATCATAGAAAGCCTCATATATTGCAGAGAGAATCAATAAGCCCCGGGGTACAATATCAATGAGAGTACAAAGATGGCATGACCTCAACCAACAATCCTGGTGATGGTCAGCACTATGCAAATAAAGCATACAAATAATGGAATGATCAGATCCTCCCAAAAGTTTGGTACTCCTCTATCAACTTCTTGGTCTCCGGATGGCTTGGTCGATCAAGCAGCCCTTCAACAAGCTGGTTTCTCTTCTTAAGAACGCGGCGTACGTCTTCAGCAGTTTCTTCCCATGTTGCTTCTCCGAAGCAATCTTCTAACTTTCGCTTCTGGGACACTGCTTCATCTCTGGATTTGATTGCCTTGTTCAGTGCATGCTGGACACTATACCGGTTCATCACTTCCTCCTCACATTTCTTGATGCTAGACTTCAACTTCTCCTCGAGGTCGGAAATTTGCTGCTTTAGCTTATCTTCCCTCTTCTTGTTGTTGGTGAGTGTAGCATTCCAAGTCTTATTGCAAGAGGATATCTCTCGGTGTGCTGCGTCGAGCGCTTTCTTTTTGGCTTCCAGCATGTCATGGGAACTTCTGAACTCTTGCCCCAGACGTTCGCGCTTTTTCTTTTCCTCGGTCAACTCAGCCCCTAACCTGTTTAACAGCTCGATCTGTTGTTGGAAAGCATATACGGCCTTGTTTTTCTCACTGCGTGCTTGGGCTAACTCTTGCTCTAACCCTTCGTTAATCTTCATTAAGGCTTCTTTCTCCCTCACAACCTGTTCATAGACTTCCCTAGAAACAGTGGTCGGCTCTTCTACCGGAATAGGATCAAGAATTGGTGCCTCTGGAAACGGCATCTTCAACTGACTAGCCCTCTCTTGAATCCAAGCTCTATAAGGTGCATAGGCCTGACAGTCATTCTTTCCTAACAACGGCTTCCCTTTGCGGTTAATACGCGTCCAGGCATGTCGCAACTTGGCTAATAACTCCCCCTTCACGTCACCGGTGAAGTACAGAGATTCCTGTACTTCTTCCTCTTGAGGTGGATTCTTCAGCGCATATCCGAACTGGCGAATGAATAGAGAAGGGTTGTAATTGATACACCCTTTTCTTCCTATCAATGGCACATTAGGGTACCCAGAACAACTGAAGATGAGCTCCGATCCCAACAGATCTCTATCAAACCACTTCATATCTTCCGACGATAACCTCATCAAACGCTCCGGCCAACCAACTGGAACTGTAGTCTCTGCAGCAGATCCTCTCTTAGGAAGATGACTCTCAAACCACATACTCAATAAGGGTACACACAGGTGAACATTCTTCCCTCTTCCCTTCTCATTCTTATAATGCAGTGAGTGATAGAGGTCTCCGAGTAAAGTAGGCACAGGATTACCAGCGGCAAACAAGTAGAAAGCATCGAAGTCCACAAAATCCGGTATGTTGGGGAACAAAACTATGCCATAGATGCACAAAGCCAACACAGCATTGAAAGCAACCCAGCACCCGTTCTTGGCGTACTCTTGGGCTTTACCAACTAAGAACTGAAATGAGAAGCCTGGAACTCCACGGGAAACAGTAGTCACAAGTTCAGAAGCATCAACATGCAAGGCTTTTGCCAATTCCTCCGGCTTAGGTTTGGTATCATAATGAATGAATGGAACCTGGTTCTGCACGGGCAGCTCAACATACTCAGCGTATTCCTCCAGAGTTGGTCCCATAATAAAGTCAGAGAACGTAAAACACCTCAAAGCGGGGTCGTAGAATTGCATCAAAGCATACAGCCCATCTAACTCTACCTCTGTAGGTTTGCACACCAATCTCAATAATCTACCATAGCTCATCCGGAAACTCCTACGAACACCCTCATCAGCAAGAGAGATCAACCCCAGTAAAGGAACAATATCAGGCGTAGGCAATTTGTAGGCAACTGTTCTCCTTAGGCTAGTCATGATCAAACACTCAGAAGTCTGGGCTCTAGAACTAGGGAAATGCAAATGCACCTGCAGCACAGACACACGTTAGTGAAATGCAAATGATAATGGATATGCAAGGATGCAATGCAAGTAACATTCAACAGGGACCAAAGCTGCAGCTGAATAGCCTAAACCCACTCAAGAAAGGTCTCGGATAGACCATCCAGAAGTCACCAAACCCTGGTCTCAGATAGACCTAAAATAAAACTCCAACACTGGTCTCTGACAGACCTCAAACCATAACTCCAACTGGTCTCTGATAGACCTCAAATCACCTCCATAATTGGTCTCTGACAGACCTCATAACACATCTCCAACTGGTCTCTGACAGACCTCATAATACATCTCCAACTGGTCTCTGACAGACCTCATAATACATCTCCAAATGGTCTCTGACAGACCTCAGAACAAATCTCCACATGGTCTCTGGCAGACCTCATGACTCTCCATAAATAACCCGGATCTCTGATCAAGAAATAACCGGTAGTCTGGAGGTCTAGTTACCTGCATAACCCTGAATCCCCTCACAGGTGGGTGGCCCTATAACTGGCACAAGGTACGGCATCCTATGCGGTCGTCGGCGTCACAGACTTTCAGGGTTGATGATACGATTCCCAGAAGGAGTGGCATCATCAATTCCTGAAGAGGCCTCACTTAGCCAACTTCCAAATGATCGGTCCCCAGAGTCGACAATCCAACTAACCAGCAACCCACGCCAACCAAAGGAAGGGGCAGGAGGCCAACCAGAGGAACCTCGTCTGAGTGTAGATTTCATGGGACACCAAAGCAAGCAAAGCAAGCGGGCGCCCACTAATTTCTACTCTAATTCTAGGTGCACTCAAGCCCAGGTCCGGCTTATCTCTCAATATCAGAACACCCGTCACACCCCGATACAGCAATAATAAACAATATATAAAGCTGAAAATACAAGGTTAGAAATATAAAAATAACTCCATACAAAATCCTCGACGGGAAAACAAGCGTTAGGATTGACTCTCTTAAGGGACGTTGGATCCCAAATGCATAAGAACCATCGCAGTTCTTAGCAGCCAGGGGACGTTGGATCCCCAGCAGAGTCGCCAGCTGTCGCTACTGCGAAAATCGGCGCCGGCTGAACAGAAGAGTCGCCACCGTGCGTTATTTATCCCACGGGAGGGAAAGGAAACGCTCAGAGTAAACCTCGCACAACACGGGAAAGGCATGGTCGTCGCAACCAAAACCTGGATTCGGGAGTCGGTTACGCAAGGGGAAGGTATTAGCACCCCTCACGTCCGTCGTACTCGACGGGATCCACGCTTGTTTTCGGGTATGGATTGTTATTCTATCTAAACTATAGGTCAAGGGTTAAAAAGAAAATAAGACTGAAAATAAAAATGACTCGGCAAAGTATCGCACTTTATGCCTACGTATTCCCGTCTGGAACGAGAAATCAGAGTCAACGTAGTTCGCCTACCTACGGGAAAGGAGGGGAAGGTTGCTCGCTAGGATATCGCATCCTATGCCTACGTACTTTCATACAGCATGAAAGATCAGAGCAAACGTAGTTCGGGCCACGTACGACACAAGCTTGTCCTTGATTGATTTTATTCCTTCTGAAAAAGGTTTTTCTGATTAACAGTCCAAGAGGACGAAAATGACGTCTTGATGAGTTCACGTTCTTTTACGGAAGAAGTGTCTTTTATTGTGTTTGAAATCTTTATGTGTTTTTCTGTTTGTTTTGAGAAAGAAAGAGACAGAACTCTAACCTACGGTTGCGAAGGGAAACAAGCTATCCTAATGTTATCATGCATGGGTTAAGACCTAGTGTCTATCATGCTCCTCTCTTGCACAGAGAGAAACAGAGATCCTAAGGGATAGGCAGAAACAGAAACAATATCAGATATATACAGTAAAGCAGTAAGATGCATGGATGCAACAATACAAGCGAGGCAAGGGAGTCCCACTCAACCTCGAACCTAGAAAACAATAGGCGAAAGTGAACAGGCTTCACTTTCAACCCAACAGGGTAAACAGCAAACAATACAGTTCAAAAAACCAATCAATACATCAACAAATGAAATACAGCAATAAAACAAACAGCTTCAGCAGCTCTGAGTCAACAACTGACTTCAAGCAATCTCCAATCATTCACAAGCTTCAACAAGCATCAATCTCCATCTTCATGGCCTTCAGGCAAGGGCTTTGATCATCAGTCTTCCATCTGCAATGGCTTTTCTTCAAGCTCAAACCTCCAGGATGAGGGATCAGTCACAAGAGTGAATTGGGTGTTAAGCAATCAGCTGACCACCAAAGGTGGTGAACAGACTGCTTCTAACACAAGAGACATTTTCTCTCAAGAGTTCTATCTCATAGACACTATCACCAAGCCTTCCAAAGGAAGGGGGTGAGTGTCTTAGAGAGACTCTGAATCACAGAGAAGAATGGATGCAGACAAGGCAATCCATGTTTGAGAAACAAGCTTTCTAATCTAGAGCTCTGCCTAGCTCCTAAACCCTAGTCTCCTCAGCATCTGCTAGCAAGAAACTCCTCCTCAACTCTGACAGTTGATCTTCAATCTTTGAATCTTCAATGGCTTCATCTCCACAAATCTTCAGCTTCCCCAGGGCCCCAGACAAACCCAATACCCAATCAAACAATCAACAATCCCCAGAGGGCACACCACACCAGACAACAGATATACAGACAGTAATAATATCAGTAGGGGAATCCTAACTTTTCTCTAAGGGATCTAATAACTACCCATAGCCCCTATAGTCCCATAACTAATCTATTCAAACCCTAAGTCCTAAGGGAGAAAATTGAACTTCCTAAGTTGTCACCTAAAACCCTAGTTTTGTTCATGATATTCAAGCATTTATTAATCACCTAAAATTAGCCTCTAAAAATGGGAACTAAAATATTTCTACAAGCTTAACATCTCATCTAAACAATATGAAAAGAATGATCAAAAAATATTAAAGCATGTGAGAGAACAAAAATCATAAAAATAATGCATGAAATGTAACTATTTATTATGACATTTATTTAGAAAATATGAAAAAAATATGAAATAAAACTAAAAATGAAATTTTATTTTCCTATAATATTCTAGACATTTTAATGAAAACATGGTAAAAAGAATGGATTAAAAAGCATTTTTTATGAATTATTTATGATTTTATGAAATTGGTAAAATATTAAAATGAAATAAGAAAAAATAAAATGAATTAAAATAAGGAGGGGGGTGCATTCAGAAACTCGCCCCAGTTGATATCTGGATGGGCCTTCACAATGGGGTGCGTTTAGCAGTTTTCCAAAGCCCAATATTTATTCAGAATTAAAAGAAATAATAGAAAGGCGCTGGGGGGGTAAGAATAGCAACAGATTCACGTTAGAAATTGGTTTGGGCCTAGTTCAGGGGGGTGGGATTAGCATGACACTCAGTAAGCCCAGATGCCAACATTAATGAAACGCCGCGTTTAGTTCACACTATCTCCCTCTCATTTTCAGTTCAAATCTGGACCGTAGGATATGAGTCTTGGTCAACCATTTTAGAATGATCCAACGCTTATGGCATTATCTTCTTCAAATGAACCTGCAACCTAGGGTTTTACTTCACCATGAGAGCTCATGCACGAGCAGGTTTACACCAAACCGTTCTCCTTCTACACGCGATGAAAAGCCACGCCATAAACACGAAACTTGCTCAGAATCTTTCACTCTACAATCCTATGACCTCAATTCAATCTGAAACTCAATAAATCTCTCAATCCGATAGCATCAATCTCTGATTACCATGGAAGGACACTGATATGCAACATCACCATTCTCAATCAAACTTAACCTAAACTGAACTACAACTAATGGAGAGTAACATATGCTATCAAGCCACAATTATAACACACTAATCTAAGAGATATGAGCACTAACAGTTTATGGCACCTGTCACTAACCATCACCAAATCGTTCCAAATTCATCTAACTTAATCTCCTAACCACCTAGATCAATTCTACACTAACAAAATCATGCCTAACTAACTGGATCAAGCAGTTTGAATGAAAACTTACCTTGTGCAAAATCTTGCAAACAGCTATGGAGATTGATGATTTGAGGCTTTTGAGACTTGGATCTTGATCAATCCTTGATGAACTTGATTCTGTATGCAAGCTTTGGATGAGATTTGGCCAGAATTATGCTATCCACTTGCAACTTCAATCTTGATGCTCTTGAAAAAAAGTGCTCGAAGATGGATGATTCACACCAAAACTTTGCTTCAATTATGATCTATGATGATGATGGAGTCAGATTGAGTTGATTTTGATGAAAGTTGTTGAAGGTTTTGAGAGAATTGTAATGAAACTTTTATGAAAAAGTATGAGAAATTTGTGGAATTCTTGGTGCAAATGAGGCCAACCCTTGCCAAATTCTCCTTTCATGCTTATATAGACCCCAATGGTACATTCTAGATCCATCTTGCACATTCCCTTGTTTTCAAATTTTGGCTCATTTTTGATTATGTTTCTTAAAAGGTAAGCAACCATGGATAACTTCATTTCTTCCTTCTAAACTCAAAAAAGTGTGTGAACCATTGTTCTTAGAATTGTTTTTCCATTCAAAATCATATATTGGAAGTCTCCATTTGGACTTGTAAATCTCCCAAACCATTTTTCACTTTGAAATTATTCACTTTATAAGCCTTTTTAGTTCATATTTTGACCAATCATGCAACTCCATGCTATGAGCTTCTCCAATAACTTGTGACCTTCTTTCTAGACTTAAAATCCCATTTGGAGCAAGTTTGATGTTGTAAGTTTTTCCATTTGAGGCCTCCTTGTATGAGTTTTGGGTATAGGTTAAAATGACCTGTAATTCACAAATGCCCAAAATACCCTTTGCTTGTCAAGACCATAAGTTGAGTTCTCCACATCATATGAAGGCATGCCATACCATTCTAGAAAGCTAAGACAATGAGGAACAACTCTTATGTTGACCAAGAATTCATTTGAAATCTCCTTGAGGGGTAAAACTAGCTTGGAAGTCAAGTCACTTTCACAGACAAAAGTTCAGACACCCCAAATGACCTGTAACTTGCAAGGACCATAACTTGAGTTCCATAAATCTCCTTGAGGTCTTCCACCACTCAAATTGAAGGTCTTGAGATCCTCTACAAGTTTCATGTTGGCCAAGAAGCCATTTGAAGCTAGCATTTTGACTTATCTTGCTTGGAAATTTGACCTAAACTAGGGGATTTTACAGAGAAACCCTAATTTAGTAACTCCTCTTCTCCTTGATTTTTCTTGAATTCTCCTTGTCATATCTCCATATCTTTATTCTCCATGTCCAATATTGATCCCCACATCTCTCCAATAGACTTGAATGCCCTCTTAAGTCAGTCAACTGACCTAGGGTTGACCTAGGGTTGACCTAGATGAAACCCTAGTTGACTGCCTTCAACTGTAGCTCTTGTGCTCACATCAACAACTTGCTTTCTTCTCCAAATGACTTTATAAGTCTCTCAAGATGTCTAGATGCTCTCCATACCTTCAATCCACAGCTCATAACCCTCTTGTTGATCCTCAGATATCCTCAGCTAGGAGGTAGACTCAAGGCTTGCTCTGCTGAACTCTTTGCTTTCAAATTCTTTCCTGATGACTTGAGTGAGATTGAATTGGGATAATAACCTCTTGATAGGCCTCTAGAGATGAAAATAATGATTGGTCCCCTGTTGAATGACTTGCTATGCTTATGCTATGCAGATGGTTAGTCTATGTACATGACTCTATATGCAAAATGCTAATGATGATGAAACATAAATCCAAGGAATAAGGTTGAGCAAATTTTAGGGTGCAACAATATGTTTGCGGCGGGAGAATCCTCTTCAGCACAAGGTCGCCCGTCTGAAAGCTTCGAGGGTGTATCTTCTTATCGTACGCTTTCTTCATTCGGCTCTGGTACAACCGGACGTATGCTAGGGAAGCTAGCCTCTTCTCATCCATTAAACTGAGCTGATTCAGTCTATCTTTAACCCATTCTGCCTCGTCAAGTTGGACATCTCGTAAAACCCTCAAGGAAGGAATCTCAACTTCCAACGGTAACACTGCCTCAATTTCGTATACTAACGAGAAAGGAGTTGCCCCGGTTGATGTGCGTACCGTTGTACGATAACCGTGCAAAGCGAAAGGTAGCATCTCGTGCCAATCCTTATACGTCACAACCATCTTCTGAACAATCTTCTTTATGTTCTTGTTGGCCGCTTCAACAGCGCCGTTCATCTTGGGTCGGTACGGAGAGGAATTGTGATGCTCAATCTTAAAATTCTGACACAACTCTTTCATCATCTTGTTATTCAAATTCGAACCGTTGTCGGTGATAATCCGCTCAGAGATTCCATATCTGCAAATAATATCTCTTTTGATAAATCTGGCTACCACTTGTTTGGTGACATTAGCATATGATGCTGCTTCCACCCATTTGGTGAAGTAATCGATTGCCACCAAGATGAACCGGTGTCTGTTGGATGCCGTAGGCTCAATCTTGCCAATCATATCAATTCCCCACATCGGGAATGGCCACGGTGATGACATCACATTCAGAGGACTCGGAGGCACATGGACTTTATCCGCATAAATCTGGCATTTATGACACCTCTTTGCAAACTTGAAACAGTCTGTTTCCATAGTTAGCCAGTAATAACCTGCCCGCAGCAGTTTTCTTGTCATAGCATGCCCACCAACATGTGTACCAAATGTACCCTCATGTATCTCTTCCATGAGCAACTTCGCCTCTTTCTCATCTACACAGCGTAGCAACACCAAGTCGTGGTTCCTTTTGTATAGGACACCGTCCGGGTTCAAATAGAAATTACCAGCCAATCTCCTAAGAGTCTTCTGATCGCGACTGGATGCCCCAGCCGAATACTCCTTATTCTTCAGGAAATTCTGGATGTCAAAGTACCAGGGTTTATCATCAGATGCTTCGTCAATAGCAAATATGAATGCTGGCCTATCAAGCCGAGATATAACAATCCGGGGAGCCTCATTCCAGAAGTTAACTTTATACATGGAAGACAATGTCGCCAAGGCGTCAGCCATTTGATTTTCTGCTCGCGGAACATGATGCAATTCCACCTTGTCAAAGAAAGGCAACAATCTCCTTGCATAGTTCATATATGGTATCAAATTGGGCTGACGTGTCTCCCATTCTCCTTTAATCTGATTCACCACCAAAGCTGAGTCTCCGTATACATCTAGATGTTTGATTCGCAAATCAATAGCTTCTTTAAGACCCATGATGCAAGCCTCATATTCAGCCTCATTATTGGTAACAGGAAAGGTCAATCGGGCAGTAAAGGGGATGTGCGACCCCTGAGGAGTAGTGATAATCGCACCTATTCCGCTACCATAGGAATTTACAGCTCCGTCAAATATCAACTGCCATTTGGAACCCAACTCTGGTCCTTCTTCCGGCTACGGTTCTTCACAATCCTTCATTTTCAGGTACATGATATCCTCGTCAGGAAAATCAAACCTCATCGGTTGGTAGTCTTCAACAGGCTGCTCCGCAAGGTACTTTGACAAAATGCTACCTTTAATAGCCTTTTGCAAGACATATTGAATATCATATTCGGTTAACACCATCTGCCATCGGGCAATTCTTCCGGAGAGTGCTTGCTTCTCAAACACGTATTTGATCGAATCCATCTTTGAAATTAGCATGGTTGTATGATTTAGCATATATATCCTCAAACGTTTGGCAGCCCAGGCTAGTGCACAACACGTCTTTTCGAGCATTGAGTAACGGGACTCACAATCTGTGAACTTTTTACTCAAGTAGTAAATCGCATGCTCTTTACGTCCAGTCTCGTCATGTTGACCGAGAACACAACCCATACTTTTCTCAAGAACCGTCAAATACATAATCAATGGTCTCCCGGCTACTGGGGGTATCAATATTGGAGGTTCCTGCAAATACTCTTTTATTTTGTCGAACGCCTTTTGACAATTTTCATTTCAGGTCACAACCTGGTCCTTTTTCAACAACTTGAATATCGGTTCGCATGTCGCAGTTAGGTGAGATATGAACCGGGCGATATAGTTCAACATCCCTAAAAACCCACGCACTTCTTTTTCTGTTTTAGGCGTCGGCATTTCTTGTATTGCTTTTATTTTCGCAGGATCAACCTCTATTCCTTTTTCGCTCACAATAAACCCCAGTAGTTTACCTGATCTCACCCCGAAGGTGCACTTGTTAGGGTTCAGTCTCAACCTGAACTTCCTAAGCCTCTTGAACAATTTCAGCAGATTAACCAAATGCTCCTCCTCCGTATGGGATTTGGCAATCATATCATCAACATAAAGCTCGATCTCTTTATGCATCATGTCATGAAAGAGAGTCGTCATAGCACGTTGATATGTTGCCCCAACGTTCTTCAATCCGAAGGGCATCACTTTGTAGCAAAATGTTCCCCAGGGAGTAATGAAAGTAGTCTTCTCCATGTCTTTTGGAGCCATTTTAATCTGATTATAGCCCGAGAAGCCATCCATGAAGGAGAATACGGAGAATTGAGCAGTGTTATCCACCAACACATCGATGTGAGGAAGTGGAAAATCATCTTTCGAGCTTGCCCTATTCAAATCACGGTAATCCACACACATTCGCACTTTACCGTCTTTCTTTGGTACTGGCACAATATTAGCGACCCATGAGGGATATTTTGTAACAGCTAGGAAACCAGCATCCCACTGTTTTTGAACTTCCTCCTTGATCTTCACAGCCATGTCCGGCCTAGTTCTTCGGAGTTTCTGCTTAATAGGTGGACATTCCTCTCGCAGTGGCAGACGGTGAACGACCATATCCGTATCCAACCCAGGCATATCCTCGTACGACCAAGCAAATATATCACTATACTCTTTGAGCATCTCAACCAACCTTTGCTTGATGTTGCTCTGCAGCGCAGCCCCTATACGGATGTTTTTCACAACCTCTTCCGACCCCAAATTGATAATCTCAACGACTTCCTCACGAGGCAGAATGATTCTTTCTTCTTGTTTCAATAACCAGGTCAACTCTTCTGGTACGTCGCCATCTTCGACAATCTCTTCCTTAGCCTAAAATACCGGGTGCTCGAAGTCAAAGTGAGTCATAGGCGGTTCATAGATGTCATCTGAAATAGTAATCCTGCAAAGAAAATGGTTAAATGCTTCAAAACGCATACAAAGCAAATAACCACGTTGCCATTTTATTGTAAAAATAAAAACAGGAAAAACAGGGATCACAACATTTGTATATTAAAAACGCCTTTATTTCATGATTAAATAATGTAATGTACATAACCAAATGGCCCTAAGCAAAATCACTATGCCCTGGGTAGGACACAGGATTATTCAACAATTAAGAAAACAAATCATTACTGTTTAGTTGTCACAGGAGCAGTTTCCTGGATAGACCAATTGCAGAGACTTTGTCCTGGCACGCTTGGCTTGATCCACGCGTCCATATCACAGTCGCTATCTCCTTCTTCAGAATCGGAAACAGCATTGATAGTCTCGAAGCTCACTCCACTTGGTGTGATGGTTATCGGCCCTCTGAACTTGGGCGCTCCTGAAGAGGATGCTGATGAGAAGGATGATATCCAAGCCCGAACCGGTCATTCTTCACGGGAATCTCCAACACCTGACCCCAGCCCTTGGCTTTGCCTGCCTGCACTAGAGCCTGAGCCTCTTTGTACGATGACACCGCTACATCTGATACTTTACCTGGCACCGGAGCTTTGTCCTTAATTCGCAACCCCTCGAAGGCTTGACAGGGTGTTTCATGGATCTCGCTGTCAACCTCCACATACTTGAACGAAGACAAATGGCTAACCAGAATATCTTCCTCTCCACAAACCGTGACGACACTATCCCCAACCATATACTTCAGTTTTTGGTGCAACGTGGACGTGACTGCCCCGACAGCATGGATCCATGGGCGTCCAAGGAGACAACTATACGCTGGCTGGATGTCCATTATATAGAATTCAGCTTCAAATATTTCAGGCCCCACCTGCAACGGTAATGTTATCGATCCGAAAACCGACTTCCTCGTTCCATCGAACGCCCTCACCACTAAGTCACTGGCGTGCAGATAATCCCCCTGATATCCAACTTCATCAAGGCTTTATTTGGTAGCACATTCATGGAAGATCCAGTGTCTACTAAAACATAGGACATGACCGTGCCCCGGCATTCAACTGTCACATGCAATGCCATATTGTGCTCTCGCCCTCTCGGAGTCAAATCAAAGTCTGTGAAGCCCAAACTGTGCCCCGCATTGACATGCGCCATCACTCCTTCTAACTGATTAACAGAAACTTCTTGAGGAACGAACGACGTGTCTAGAATTTTCAGCAAAGCGTTCCGATGGGCCTCGGAACATAACAGCAATGATAGGATGGAAATTTTTGACGGCGTTTGCTGGAGGTGCTCAACGATCTTGTAATCACTTTTATGAATGAGCCTCATAAACTCCTCCACATCCTTAAGCGACGTTTCCTTTTCATTTGACTGAGAAGGACCACTCTCAGTTGCCTTAGCTTTACCCTTGGCTAATCTTTCTGCCTCTACCTCGGGTGACGTGAAGATTCTTCCGCTTCTGGTCATACCCCCTGTTCCGACAACATTATATACAACCCCAGCTGGTTGTCCATTGACTTCAATTTTCTTACCGTCGCAATATACCTCCAACCCATAAGTCCACGGCACTGCTTTAGTACTCTCAAAAGGAACTGGTCCTGCTTTGGTAATTGTGATCGTTGGCCGCCTGGCGGGTGCCGTTATCGTTATTTTTTTCCTCGGAATTGTCACTGTCGCAACATCATTCTGCTCATCACACAATGCCTCTACAGGCTTTTTAACCGCAGTTCTATCAAACTGCAATGTACCATTATCCATCATAGCCTGAATACCCTGCTTCAACTCATTACAACCCTCTGGCTGGATCCAACAATCCAAGCAAAATTCATCACACCCCAGGAATACACCCCCTTTTAGCAACCTGCTTTTAATCTCACCCAACGGTGTCCTTAGCTCCTTGACATCCGTCACTAGATTCAGATTCTCCTCGGTCAGGACGGCGTTTGCCCCATGGTTGGGCATAGGCTGCTGTATGATATTTGGACCCGCCTGTCCAAAGTTAATAGCTTTGCTATCCAATAAATCCTGAACTTTGTGTTTAAATGCCTGACAGGCTTCTATATCATGCCCGGGTGCCCCGGAATGAAACTCGCAGTGCTTGTTGGCATCATATCCGTAAGGAAGTACTGCCCCGGTAGGTGGTGCCAAAGTCCTCTTCTCAACTAAGTTCAACCCTAACAGGGTCTAGAGGAGTTTTGCATACGTGGAAGGAGGTGCGTCGAACACTCTTTTCTCTCTCGCATTCTGTACCCTTCTCTGACCAGGATTATGTCCTTGCTGTTGCTACGGTTGTTGTTGTTGTGGCTGTCTCTGTTGAGGAAGCGGGATAGTGACACTAGCTATCTGCTGTGGATGAACATACTGATGTTTTCCTCTGCCCCTGCCCCTGCCCCTGCCACCAAACACGGCACTAGAATCACCCTGTCGTCTACCACCAAATGCTTTTCTGGCACCTCCTGTTGAAGTAGACTCACTGGCTTGGAACCTTCCAACTTTAATCCCGTTTTCAATCATCTCCCCCATAAGAATCAAATCTGAGAAACTGCTCAATGACACACTAAACAATTTTTCGTAGAACACCCCCGTAAATGTCCCAATGAACATATCATTCATCTCCCTTTCAATTAAAGGAGGGTGCACCTTCGCTGCCATATCGCGCCACCTTTGCACATATTCTTTAAAGCTTTCACCGTTCTTCTGCGACAGACCCTGCAATTGGACCCGGTTTGGCGCCAAATCGCTGTTGTATTTGTAATGGGTCACGAAAGCATCAGCCAACTACTTCCAGGTTTTAATCTGCGTGGACTCCAGCCCCATATACCATTCAAGTGAAGGGCCTGATAAGCTATCCTGAAAGAAATGCATGAGCATCCTTTCATCATCTGAATACGCGGACATCCTTCTGTAGTAAGAGCGAACATGGACTTTAGGGCAGGTGTCCCCCTTGTACTTGTCAAACGTGGGAGCCTTGAATTTCAACGGCACCCTCAACCCTGGTACCAAGCCCATTGTAGTCATATCCAAGCCGGTGGAGTTCTGATTCACTACCCCCTTCATCTGTTCTTCAAGCATCTCGATCCTATGCACCAGATCAACAGGTCCTTCAAATCCCACACCTCTTCCAGAAAAGGCGTCCTCCTGGCAGTCTTCGCCCCAATTTACATTCCCATTTCCATATCCGTCGTAACCAGTGTTGCGACCAAACCCTTGCTGATTGATCATGGGACCTCGTCCCCCGGTACCGAAACCCTGGTTGACCCTAACAGGTCCAAACCCAGTGTTGACAGGAATCACCCCAGCACCATTCATATTACCAAATCCGCCATACCCTTGGTTAGTGTTACCAAAACCGTCATAACCGAAACCCTGAGCGTTGAAGCCGAATTTCCCGTCCTGATTGACGTAATCAAATCCCTGATCGTTGTAGCCAAAACCATTGTTGCCAAAACCATTACCGCCATTTTTGTTACCACCGCCTTGGTTGGCGTCCCCAAATCCAACATTGTTAACAACAGTCTCATTTCCATTCCCTGCGTTGCCTTTGCCAGCGCCAGTGTCATTGTTCACAACCACCACAGGTGGGGTCACTACAGGTGGGACCACGGGCGTAGGGGGCCCATCCTCCGGAATAGTTTCAACATGCGCAGAGTTGTGGTCATTGTTGCCATTCCCATTAGCCCGCGTCAGCAGCGGCTGTACCAAAGTCTGAAGGCTCTCCTGGCCCTTAGCAATATTCTCCATTGCTTGCATGAACAGATTCAACTTCTCGCGAATTTCCTACATCTCCACTTGGACTTGATCCATGATTCTCTTGCAGTTGTTTCGGGTTGAGTAGCGGTGAACTCTTTGTTCGTCAATCCTGGAAAACCTGAAGATGCAGGAAATAAGATACAGATTCAAGAATACCGGTCATGCAATATGAATGCAGATGCAATTATGTAAATATGCTACAGGTTATATCCCCCCCGATTCTAGTTTCGGAGAGAAGGCCACCATGACAATGGAGTCCCTATCAAGCAAGCAAGGAATCAGAAAATCCTCATATATAAACGAATGCCAAAAGGCTGAGTACAAGAGTACAACAGAATACAACTGAAGGGACCTCGGCCAACAAGCCTGGCGATGGTCAAAATACAAGTACAACTGTCAAGGCAAAGATAAATCAAAGCAAATGGCGTGCTCTGACGTCTTCCAATATCCTCAGCGTCTCCGAATGCCCTAATCGGGAGATCAGCTCCTGTATCAGTAAGGCATGCCGCTCGGTAGTGGATCTCAGCTTTTTGGCGTCGTCCTGGTAGGTTCCTTCGCCAGAACTCTCGTCAAGTCTGTACCTCTTGGAACCGGCCTTCACGTCATAACCTCTCGGCTTCTCATCAAGGTCACTAACTCTAAGCTCAACAGCGCTCCTAAGTGATGTCTCTTCGGCGATCTTTGCGTCTTGTGCTCTAATCTGCGCCTCTAGCGTGGCAATCGGCATTTTCAGTTCGTCTTCACGCTCCTTCCGCTTGGTAAGCATGGCATTCCACAAGGCTTCCCACTTGCTGATACGGGCATAAGCTTTTCTCAAAAGTTCTTCCTTTGAAGTAAGCACCTTGCTAACACCTGTTGCACCCCAAAATTTGACCAACATTTCTTTACCTAGCTTGTGTTTCATTTCATTCACATTAGCATTATCATTTGCATTTCATTGACATGTATGCAGGAGATCAAGAGGTATGAGTACCAATCAAGAGCTATACAAGACCATGAAGCTAGACAAGAAGGTTATTCAAGTGTTCAGGGGTAGATATCTTTGTCAGAGAAGTTAGAAGATCCTCAGAGAGGGTGGTTGAAACCAAGGTTGTGTGCCTCCTAACTTGAGAGTTGTGGGAGTTCCTCAGATGATTCTGAAGTCAGGAATGTGGACTTGAAGCCTTGAGAGAGCTTAGGAGATGTCTTGAAAGCCATCATGAAGCCTAGACAGGTCATTGTGCAAGATTAAGAAGCCACAACCATGATTGGTGTGATTAGGGTTTGACTGGGTCAACCCTAGGTTAACTGATGATTTGAACAAGGTTGAGACCTAATTCAAAGGCCATGTGATCATGGATTGATGCATTGAGATGCTATAAGGATGATTCCAAGGTTAAATCATCATGATTGAAGAGTTTGAGAAGCTTCAAGCTAGGGTTTCTAAGGCTTGACAGTGTAAAATCCCCTAGTTTGACCCCTATCTTCAAGGAAGTTTAGCCCAAGATGTGATTGTCATCTCATCTTACCCCCAACATGAATGTTTTAGAGATTGTTCTTAGCTTTAATTTGAGTACTAGAAGTCCTTGATAGGATTTATAGAACTCAAGTTATGACTTTGACAAGTTACAGGTCAGCTGAGGTATGTGAATCTGGGGCCTTGAAAGTTACCCAACTTGCATCAAACTTTTGCCCAAGAAGGATGATTCCTATGAACTTTTGGTCAACATGAATTTTGTTCCTTATCCTCTTAGATTTCTAGATAGTACTAGAACTCCTTGATAGGATTTGTATAACTCAAGTTATGGCTTTGACAAGTCAAGGGCATTTTGGTCATTTGGAGATTACAGGTCATTTCAAGCATAAGGCCATAACTCCTATTTCCAAGCTTCAAATGGAAAAATGTTCAACATCAAACTTGTTCAAAATGATGTTTTAAGGCTAGTAAGGAGGTCATGAGATGATGGAAATGCTTGTAGCTCAAAGTTGCAAAAATGACCTAAAATAAGGGTATAAGTTAAATGAATCAAAGTTGGAAATTGATATTTTCAACCTACACATCCAAACCATGGCATGTAATATATCATTTTGACTCTAGAAAACATTTTAAGAACATTGGTTTAGCCACATTTTTGATTTGAGGTTCAATTTGTGGACTTGCTTTGGAAAGTGGTTACTTGCATATTAAGTAACATGTGCAAAACATAGAATCAAGGCATGAGCAAGGTCCTTTGCAAGCTAAACACTTTCAAAATGTCACTAGGGGAGAAATTGAAAGAGAATGAGGTTGGTTTCAAGCTATTTGCAGCATTATGCATATCATGATATGTGATTGAAAATCTCATGACATGAGAGATTGAAACTCTCATTAGAAGGGTCTAGAGGGTTCTAGATCACTCATACACCATCTATATATTGAGTAGAGGTGATCCAATGAAAAGGTTGGTGATGATTGAAGGAGAGAGCATAAATTGAGATTGAGATTTCTTGGCTTGCAATTGGATTCGGTTTCACCAAATTCTTCACTTTCCATCCATTTTCTTGATTGAAACTTCTTCCATGGATGCTAAGGAGTGATTCCAGATCATAATCCAAGAGAATTCGTGGCTGAATCGTGTAGGAGCAACTGAATTTTTCCACCTGCAACTCACCATCGGATTTCAAGATTCAGGAGCTTTCAACCGGTTCTTTTACAGAAGCAAGGAGAGGGTTCATTGATCGTGTCTGAAAGATTGGAGAGCTTGAATTGGAGGTTTAGTGCATCTGTTCATCCAAGATTTTCAGGTTGGTAACTTTCTTCCTCTAGCATGAATTAGGTAGAATCAAGATGAATTAAGGTGTTAGTTGCATTGTAGAACGGTGTAGGAAGGTTTTCAGACCATTAATTTGAGAATTAGTGACCAAAATAGGTGTGTTACCATTTTCGGTTGAGAATTGGATATGGTGAATCTTGAGGATTTAGGTTGAATTAAGGGCAGGAATGAATTCGTGACACAATTTGGGACAAGTTTCATGTATTGACCATTTGCAATGGAGGATCCTAGAGAGAATTAGGGTTGAGGAAGATGACCGGAGCACCACCGGTGGTGACCGGAGCTGGGCGCGAAGTTGCAGAGGTTCAAAAGGTAGGAGATGACTCTGGGACCATCAGATCTTAGTTTGACTTGGACTATGACCCTCATCCAACAGCCACGTTTTAATTCAATTTGTGAAGGATCTGAATGAATGAAATGCACCGTTTCATTTAATCAGTGGTTCTGGGCTTAGTGGAAAGATTGTTATTCACACCCCCCTGATGGCCTAAACCGTAGTTTGAACTGTGTATCATTGCTATTTGCACCGCGCGTGTGTTATTTTATTTTGATTTTCATTATTTTTTCCATTTTATCCATGGTTCTTGGAAAAATCATATAAAATTGAAAATTAATCCAATTAATCCCATTCTTTTTGCATTTTACTCATGATTGAGTCTAATATTTTTTAGAGAAAAAATATTTTCATTTCATGCATTTTCTGATTTTATGGGAATTTTATATTTTAATTAATATTAAAATGGTTATGTTTGATACATGATTTTGTGGAATTTTGTGTGATCATGTAGTGATGATTTTGATCCTAATTTTTTGTGTGTGATTAGGTTAGACATGTATGCTCCCATAGCATTTTTCTCGCATTTTTGTGATGAAAATAGGTGTGCTTTCTAGATTGAGATTTAGATGCTCCCTTTTAGGGTTTAGGTTTAGTACCTCATAATGTAGAATTTATTTCTAGGTCTAATTTGATGGTTTGATCTCTGAAATTAATGTGGTAGAGTCATGATTGACCTAGGTTCCCATAGTCATTTTTGTAAGATTTTACAATTGGTTTTAGTATTTTAGTTAGGACTAACTTTAGTACTAGGTTTTAGGTGATCCTAACTTACTAATTCAACTAGTTTAACTTCTTTAGTTCCCTTAGATTAGGGTTTTTGCTTTGTTTGCCTTTGGTTGAGATTGAAGACAAGTTGAAGACAAGGGGAGGATGCTTGAAGTTGCTTGAAGTAGCTTGGAGCTTGGATTTGCTTGTGCCTGAAGGTGTCTGATGAAGATTTAGGAGATAGGAGCCATAGGGAGAGCCTTATAGTTAGAATGATTTCTTTCACAAATATGGAAAGCATCTCGTGCTTCCATTCCTCCCAATGACCAAAAGTCCTTCTAAGATATTCACATCCCTCCTTTGGGAGGATGAGTGGCTTTATCTGGGAAGTAGAACTTTGAGTGAACCAGTCTCTCATAATGATGAACCCTTACATGCTTCCTTTGGTTGTCAGTAAGCTATTTATCATTTCCACTCATCCTGTTAAATCAATTGTCTTCTGGTTTGAGTATCTGGAAAGATGTTGGACTTGAGTTTGAAGATGAATACTTCATTGAAGAGTGTGGAAGAGGATGATTCCTTGAGCATTGTCATTGCAGCTGAAGCTTGAAGAGCAAGAAGAACAGGTTGATGCTGGTGAAGAAGATTCAATTGAGATTGAGTGTAGAGATGAGGCTTGAAGAATAAAGGATGAGTTGATATTTGCACTGATGCATTGAGAGCCTGAAGGAATCAAGTTGATACTTGTAGTTAGAAGCCTGAAGGTGGAGATGACTGAAAAGCTGAAGCTTGGAGAAGAGAGAATAAGTTGATACTTGTCATGGAAGATGATAGCCTTGAAGGGTGATTAAAGTCTGAAGACTGGGTTACTGTCAGAAGAGCTGAAGCTTGGAATTGAGAGAGGGAGTGTTGTTAATCTGCTTTCCTGTCTGTTTTCTTTTCTGTGCTGATGTGCCTTGTTTGACTTGCTTGATGCATTAGAATAAGTTCATATCTAGACTGACTTTAATCTAGGAGCATGATTGCACTAGAGGTTGAGTTGCTCCCTCTGCTTGTATTGTTACTGTATGGCTTTGCTTGCGGGTATTCGGTAGAGCCCTGCTCCCTTGCCCATGTGGTTTATTCTACTTGACAGCATTTCATTTCTTCTGTATGATTGCAGTTTATTGTATTTTGCTTGATAGCATGTTAGTTCCTCTGTATGATTGTTGTTATTCATATCTGGCTTGAGGTTGAGATGAGCTTGTGGAGGCTGATGCCCCACACACATTTTCTCCCTCACTTGCATTGCATGCATCTTACAGTCGTTTGCTGTTTACCGTTTAAGCTGATGTTTTATCTGTTTCTGTGTATCATTGACATGATCCCTTAGGAATCTCACTCCCTTTGATAAGGAAGTGATGATTAGAACTTTAGGTTGAAACCTATGCATGATAACTTCTAGGAGTCCCCTGTTTCAAACCTCAACCATAGGACGAATCCTTGGCATGACAACAGTAGGACTTGATAGTCTCCCTTTAGTTGAGCCTGTTCTCTTCTCATCTCAAAACAGCTTAAGATACAGTAATCATGAATGATTTCTTTCGTACGTTACGAGCCTTAAGCTATCTGAGAAAGGATTGTTGGAGAGTTTCTTTTCAACAGTCTGGATGTTTAGTATGGTACCCTTTGGGTGACATGCGACGCATTCACTCTCAGGTCATAGTCTTTAGTGCGATTGAAATTGCAAACACAATAAAAAACAGTTCTTCCGTAAAAGACAGAAAACAAACTTCAAACCTTTTTGCCCCGTGGGCCCATAATTCAAAGGAAAGCTTTTCTGAAGAAAAGAGTGTCGTTAAACTTCAGCGCCACTGCAAATAGGCTTTGTCCCTAACTGCTGGAATTGTTGTTTAACCCTACTCAATAAAACAGATGAATCTGAATCCCCGTAAGTCGTATTATCCCGAACTACGTAAGCTCTGATCTCTCATATTTGTTGAGAGTACGTAGGCACAATACTGACGTATTGGCGAGCCACCTTCCCCGTAACCCGTAGTAGGTCGAACTACGTTGACTCTGATTTCTCGTTCTCTGATGAGAATACGTAGGCATAAAGTGCGACACTTTGCCGAGTCATTTTCTTTTTTGTTTAAGCCAGCCTTGATAGGTAGATAGATAAACCAACTCGTCCAGTAAACATAACAAGCGTGGATCCCGTCGAGTACGACGGACGTGAGGGGTGCTAACACCTTCCCCTTGCGTAACCGACTCCTGAACCCAGACAACGGTTGCGATGACCTTGTCTTATACCTATTCGTCAGGTTTTTCTGATCGTTTCCTTTCCCGTTCTGAGGGATAAATAACGAAAGGTGGCGACTCTTCTGTTTTGCCGACACCTTATTTTCGCGGAAGCGACAGCTGGCGACTCTGCTGGGGACTTGATAGTTTCCTGGGATCCAACGTCCCGTATGCGAGTCAGTTTGGGGATCCGACGTCCCCTGCGAGAGTCAATCCTAGCACTTGTATGATTACTTGTTGGGTTGTGTTTATTTATCGCACTTTATTCCCCGCACTTTATTTTCAGTATGATATGATGATCTGTGCTGTTGTGGGAGGGGCATTCTGATGAGTGAGAAGCCAAACCCAGGCTTGAGTGAACATAGCATTAGTTGTGGAAATTAGTGGGCGCGTGCTTGCTTGGCAGGTACTAGTGTCTCATGAAATCCACGCTCAGACGAGGTTCTCTCGGTTGACTTCTTTTTCAACCCTTTGGGTTGAGGGGGTTGTTGGTTTGGAGGTGTTGCGGTGGAAATAGGATCACAAACTATTAATGAGTTTGAATCGCAATTCAGTTCACAACCGTTCTTTGATTTATCCGAAGGAAAAGGTCAAAAGAGGGAAAACCTATTTTGCATCGTAAACACAATGCGGGGAAAGATCTAGGGTTCGGGGGTTGGTTAAATTTAGGGAAGGTATTAGCATCCTAAACTTCTGTAGTACTCTACAGGAACCTTTTGTTCAAATGTTTACTATTTGCTTTATTCATTTGCTTAAGGTATATGTACAAAGGGATTAAAAGAGAGAAAATAAACCTAAGGGGTTAATTCTAAGTTTACTCGGCAAGACATCACATCTTGTGCCTACGTATCCTTACGGGAATGGAATCAGAGTAATCGTAGTTCCCCTCAAAAGGGAGGTTAGAGACTTCTTGACTGTGGTCAAGGTCTCAAGGGGAATAAACGCATCTTAAGGACACGCTTACGTGGAGTGTAGAAACTCCGATCTCTACGTGGAATTGTTAAGTTGTAATTAGGGTTAAATTAGGGATTCCACGGCGGGAAACCCTAAAATGAGCGCGACGGCTCTTTGACCTAATGCTAGGGGTAAAATGGTAATTTTGCCTGCGGCGAGGCATTTGTGAAAATTAGTGTTTGTGAGGTTGTAAGGGTTTGAAGTTGAGGACTATTGACACGGCGGCCAAACGGCTAGACCTAACCTTCGGATGTGTGTAATGTGACAGGAGTATTGATAAATGGGTGAAATAATTGAATTATGCAAACAGAGAGATAACGTCTTAATTTAACCATGCAAACAGAAATTTAAAGGCAGAATTTAAAGAGCGATTGTTAAGTTCGCGAGGTTACATGAGAGGAGCAGTTACAAAAATGATAATGACATAAAAATGAAATAAATAACGGTAAACGCAATAAACTGCAAAACGAGCAAACACTGTTAATGGGCAGAATTGTCAGATGGTGACGAAATAAAATTATGCATCTTTTGGTGGTTTTATTTTGTGATATAATCTTCAATTTAAAAATGAAATTCTTAATATTAATTTAACTCAACCCTAAAAACTATTTAAACCTAATTATTATATTTTTTAAAAAGGGATTTAATACATTTATTTAAAAAATGGTTTTTATTTATTATTATAAAAAGATTTTTTAATTTTATATAAAAAGTTTTTTTTAATCATTATTTTATTAAAACAATTTCAATATTAGTTTTTTTTTAAAAAAAAGTTTAATAAAGTTTAACTAATTATAAAAAAAAAGAAAAAAGGTAAAAAATAAAAGGGGTTGGGCCGGTCATCACTTCCGGACCCAACCCGGTAGGTGTAGTGTTAACAAAAAGATTTTAGGGTTTCATAACCCTAATATCTTCTCCGCGGCGTTGTTTCGTTCTCTTCTTTATTTTCCTTCGCTCGTCGCTCGCTCCTCTCATCTTCTTCATACTTTCACTTTGTTCATCCTTTATTAACCTGAAACAAAACACGAAAATTGCGAGGAAAACGCTTCATGGCTTACATTTACGACGGAGTTTCGGTGAAAACGGCCGATGATGAAGTGAGCTGAGGCCCGTAACGGTTGATTGCCCGTCGTTTGGTTAAAACGGCACCGGTGGTCTTTCGTTTGGTGTGATCGATGGCTGTTTGTGATGGCTTTGGTTGAAAACTTCTTCTTCTTTTGATATCGCGGCCGCTAGGGTTTGATTGCAATTGTTGTTCGCCGTTTTTTCTAGGGTTTCAACGAGGTGATCTAACCCCTTTTTATATCTCTCTGATTTTCTCTTTTTTGGGCTTGGACCATATTTGACTTGCGTTATTATTACTGATACGATTTGAGGAGATTGTTTGGGATTGATTTGATTTTCTGATGCGATTTCTTTCCTTTTCTGATTTAGCTTGGATTCCGCCTTTTGGATTTCACTGATATGCTCTGGATTTCATTTGGATAACTGGGTCCACTTGGATAACCTATATTGACTTGTGTTTCTGGCTTTTTCAGATCTGGGCTCCCCTTTGAATGAACTGGTTTTTCTGTCACGAACTTCATTAACTTCCTTTTTCTTTTTCAGAACTGGTTTATGGCTGTGAATTTTGTGGTTGTGATGTTCAACTGAGCCTTAAACTTTGCACTTTACTTTTCCAATGTGCCTTGCACCTTTAGTCGGAATTTATTCTGAACTGATACGTTTTTCTGATGCAGTTCTTAGTTTGTACTTCTGTTTTACCGATACAAGCTTATTAACCTTTTTCCTTCTTCATTCTCAGGACAGATGCTGCCGTTTTGGGTTAAGTCAATTTTTTTGCCGAGGAAGGCCAATGGTTATGATGACGCTTCGTCTGAACCTATGTTGGATACTATTCGATGATGCCGCGGTTTCCTTCGACAATTGCTTTTGATTTTTCTGCTGTGTTCTGTTGAATTTGGTTCAGAACATGAGTTGGGCTGCTATTTGTGTTGCGAGCAAGATAGTGACTGGTTGTTGGTTTTCAGATTGATTGTTTCTGTGATATTATGTTGGGCCATGATGTGCGATAGCTGAGCCCCTGCATTCGGTGCCTTATTCCACGATGCCCCTAGCAGTTTGAGGTGATTTGGTCGCAGGATCTTACTGATACGAACTGCTTTGTTGGCTTTTCATGGTGACTTTCACCTTTGATTGAGGCTTGCCCTGAGCTGATGTGATTACGCGAGCTTATCTTGCTCTTTCTGGTATGATTTGTGCTATGATTTCGTGCTGTTTCTGTGCTTCTTCTGATACAATTTGGTTTGTATTCTGAGCCTTTTTGTGGCAGATTTGCTACTTTGTGTCTTTTCATGATTGAACTGGTGCGGGATTTCCTGTCGGGTTGTTTTGTAAAATGCACTTAGCCTCTTATTTTTCTGGACATGAACTTGTTCTTTCTGTTCTTGAATTGAACTGAGCGTGCTTTTTCTTTTGCCTGGTTGCTATTATGGCTTCTTTTGATGCATTCTGAACTTGGCTGAATTCTTTCCTTCTTATGAACCTAAGCTGTTTTTCTTGTTTGGTTCGAACTTGATTCTTGGTGCTGTTTTTTTGTGAATTTTCAGGTGTTGGAAAAACTTGAACACAAAGTGGTTCATACCCGTCGGCATCCGGGTTTATGACCAAATTGATTGTGCTGCTTTATCCTTGTATCAGTTTGGAAAGTAAATTGGGATTTACATGATTTTGAAATGAATCCAATTGCGGCAAAAGCGAATCAGTCCCGCTTCTTTTATCTCTTTTATCTCTCGGTTGTCCCGTATGATAAGAACAGATGTTACCTGATCTGACGCCAACGACGCAGATCGGTAACGGGGGTAGGACGCAGCTTCGGTTGTGCCACTCCCGGCACTCGATGATGACGATGTTCTGAGAGTGTCAAATTATTTCTCCTGACATTTTCTTCCGCTTTTCTTTGTTTTCATTGTGCAGGTAATCGGATAGCGAGTGATGAACGCGAAGCATCAACACGAAGCCCACATGACTTAGAACTTTAGGAAATGCAATTTTTATTTCTCTTCTGTAACTTGTAATAAAAAGTATTATGAATAAATTCAATAATATTTTTTATCCAAATTATTTCCTCTTTGTAAATTATGATAAATATATTATGAATTAACTTCCAATGTTCTATCCAAATTCACTTTCTCTTTACAAATTGTAATAATAATAAAATATTATGAATAAAATTCACATATTCTATTAAAATCACTTTTCAATTTCTTTTCCATGATTTAATTTGCTGCAAACACCTCAACCCCCGATTAAACCTCACCAGTCAAATATCCCTGAATAAAGGTTGAAATTAATTCGATCCAATCTTGCATAATAAGCTTAATACCTTCGACATGAATAAGTTCCATTAATCAGTCGAAGTTTTCACTGTTTTCCCTTTAAAATGAACTGGAAGATAGAAGAATGAATTCTTGTTAAAACCATGTTCCACAGATCAGATTCTCGCATCGCCTTAAACCAAACCAAATTGATATCTTAACATAATCAACCCACGTAAATAAATGACTCAGGAATAAAACCTCATTGGGCCCAAAATTACGAATTATGCTTCAAAATGACCAAAACGCCCCTAGGGGTAATTCCTGCAAAACAAATCGCGCTTCAATGATTGGTTAGTGATTAATGGATGCAAAAAATGAAATGTCATGCGCCATGACTGACTAAATGTAAGAGTAAAATTTGGGGTATTACAGTTGCCCCTATTTAAATAGCTACACCGGACGATTTGAGTGGCGGAGACTCGAGGGATCATGGTGGAGGGATTTAAATATAGATAACCAAAAATTTTACCCTTATATGTGGCGATATGTGATGTTATGGACAAAACAAAAACAGACTGATGCAAGCAATGCCATGAATATGATGTGATGCGTATGCTGGAATGATGAATGCGAAAATGTTGACGAATACGACGACACAGGGACAGACGTTACGAGAAGAACACACTGGGGAAACGACGCGCTGGGACACAGCACAACACCGGGGAATTCCAAAATGATGGTCAACTGGTGCGAACACGACCAATTGTCATTTTTAGATCTGGGATGAGATTCTCAAATGGAGATGGCACCTATGAGACGGCCTCCACTAGGGAATCTAAAAGTAAAACTGGATCATGTACGACTGCAAGATCGATTACAGAATGCTGGAGCATTGAGCAAAGAATAACATCCAAGATTCTGTAAACTATCTCTCATGACAGGATCAAACGGGCCTTTCGGAACTCCGTAGCAAATATACAGGGTAAAAGACCGGCTGTATGCCAAAATAAATGGACTTAAAGAATAAGATCCTTAAATGGAGGTGGCACCTATGAGATGACCTCCACTTGGGAATGTCTAATAATAAAACGGGATCTACACGACTGCAAGATTGATCACAGAATGCTGGAGCATTGAGCAAAGAATAACATCCAAGCTTCTATAAACTATCCTTTGGGATCGGACGGACTTTTCAGAATCCGTAGCAAATATACAGGGTAAAAACCGGCTGTATGCCAAAATAAATGGACTTTGATAGGAAATGCCCTGATAAGCTTCTCGAGGGAGAACTCTCACTTATCGTTGGAAGGGACTTACATGCCAAAAATGGATAAGCACTCAAATAAAGAGGCTGCTGCTTATCTGATATATAAATCTTCTCATATTTAAGGTCGGCGCCTGGAATACGATTCTGATTCTTCTTTTACTAAAGGATAACTGAACTTCCTCATACTTCAAGATCGTGCTCTCCTGAATATGACTCCGCTCCTTCTTTTACTAAAGGGTAAATGAACTTCTTCATACTTCAAGATCGTGCTCTCCTGAATATGATTCGGTTCCTTCTTTTACTAAAGGGTAAATGAACTTCTTCATACTTCAAGACCGTGCTCTCCTGAATATGATTCCGCTCCTTCTTTTACTAAAGGGTAAATGAACTTCTTCATACTTCAAGATCGTGCTCTCCTGAATATGATTCCGCTCAAACCTCCCCATACTTCAAGATCGTGCTCTCCTGAATATGATTCGGTCCAAACCTTCCCATACTTCAAGACGACAGGTAAAATGGAAGCCCAACTGCTCAATGGAGATGGCCATTTGCTGCGAGTCATAACGAAGATAGGATTGGCTTCTCAGGCGAGAAATGTCGCTTTTTTTGCAAGAGTAGCAATAATAAGCTTCTCATGTAAGAACTGCTTGTAGAGGTGATAACAGATGATGATAAGCTTCTCGGCGGAGAACTGTTGCATACCGTTGCTGAAGAACGTTACGATAAGCTTCTTAACCGAGAACTGTTGCTGATCGATTGTGATAAGCTTCTCTTGGCGAGAACTGTTGCATATCCCGTTGTGTATGGTTGTGATAAGCTTCTCTGGTGAGAACAGTTGCTGATCTTGTTGTGTAAGGTCGTTATATCGATAGGCTTCTCAGGCGAGAACAGTTGCATACCAATGCTGTAGGATTGTAAAGTGTTGTACCGATAGGCTTCTCAGGCGAGAACAGTTGCATACCGATGCTATAAGATGTACTTATGGATTTCCAGGCGTGAACTGGCGTGTATCTGTAAAGGATTGTGATTGATTTTCTTGAAAAATAGTGCAAAATAAATGCACATCCGGGTACAGTGATAAGCTTCTCAAGCGAGAACAATCGCATATCTGCCAAGGTATGGTGAAAAATTTTAGACGGTGCAAAATAAATGCACGTCCGGTTGCAGTGATAAGCTTCTCGGGCGAGAACAGTCGCATATCTGCTAAGGTATGGTGAAAATCTTTAGATGGTGCAAAATAAATGCACGTCTGGTTGGGCTCGGCGACCGACAAGACTGAGATTCAATCTAGGATCGAGCTAGAAAGAAAAATGGCAATCAAGACTCCATCAAGGGAATGAACTCGAAGGGTAGATATCTTATCCTGGTGAGGAAAGATAACTGAAGTAACCGTCATCCACGAGGATCGAGCTCGGTGGGGAAACTGGAATCACATATGTATTTTATGCTTTGGGCTGACAATCTATTTGAAGAGAATGGACGGACCCAGTTACTCGGCGGTAACAACCAATGGTGGCGAAACATAATGAACCTGTGAATGCTAACGCATATGTTGATGCATATGTTAATGTGAATGTATGTTAATGTCTATGTACGTTAATGTCTATGTATGTAAGATGTTATGAAATGAGTATGCAATGAGTATGTGAAATGAATACATGAAGTAGGCATGTGATGCTTATGCCCTTGCGTATGCTGACGAAACAGACTAGAGACAGAACGAGAGATGAAATAAACATCTCGACGGAGATACCCTGCGTTCTCTGCAACCAATACGTCAATCATGGGTAAGAAAGATCAATGGTAGGACCAAGTCTGGTTTTAAAGTTCTGAATTCTCTGGGGAAAAGGTAATCTGCTTGGGTGCACAGTATCACGTCTTCACATGGGGAGAAGAAAACTTGAGGGACACTTTCGAGTTACCCAAGAAAAAGTTGTCAGCTTATAGTCTCACTGGGGACTGTGTCAGAGCAATGATTTAAAAGCGTTTCTGCCACAATGAGATTTTTCGAGGAGTGAAGAGATCCTTCCGAAATTTCCACTAGTCAAAGTAATTTCTCATATTTCGAGTGCGTTTTCGAAGAACAGTCTTAAAAATTTTCAAAGCACCTTTCATTTTCAAAATTTTAAGAATAAATGGCATTTTGCATAACAATAGAAACAAGAGTAATGCACCGAGGAAATTAAGTAACAAAATGGTATCTTTTATTAAAGGATGGCAGCTTGCTGAGGGCATAGCTCCACAGATGATTATGCTTTGAAATTGGCAACATGGGAAAAGGTTACATTGAATCCAATGACACCTACTGACACTAATAACTAAGACTAATCCAGAATCTTGCTTTGGACGAGGATGAGAGAACTGGAAAATGGCTCTCATGCGGAAAGTGTGTTTGCGATGATCGGTGTTTTCTGATGCAATGAAATGCCTTCGTCCCTAACTTTTGCCTGGACCGCCCTTTCGGGTTTTCAATCCACTGGGGCGCTCCTTTTTGCCTAAGCCGCCCTTTCGGGTTTTCAACTTAGCGAGCTTTTTATTATTATTTCTTTTTCAACCCTTACTTTTGCCTAAGTCGCCTTTTGCAGGTTTTCGACTTAGCGGGTTTTTAGGCATAATATTTTCGGACTGCATCAGAATTCACGGGATGTGCAAGCTCTTCACCATCCATTGTTGTAAGTATCAGAGACCCTCCGGAGAAAACGGTCTTTACAACAAATGGGCCTTCATAATTTGGCATCCACTTTCCACACATATCTTTATGTACTGGCAAGATCTTTTTGAGTACGAGCTCTCCTTGACGGAACTCACGGATGCGAATCTTCTTATCAAATGCTCTTTTCATCCGTTTCTGATATAATTGTCCATGGCACATGGCTGTCATGCGTTTCTCGTCAATGAGATTCAACTGATCCAGTCTGTCTTGAACCCATTCAGCTTCCTCAAGTTCAGCTTCCATCAACGCTCTTAAAGAAGGTATCTCTACTTCGATGGGGAGTACGGCGTCCATTCCATACACCAATGAGAAAGGTGTTGCCCCTGTCGAAGTTCGCACTGAGGTCCTGTATCCATGCAAAGCGAACGGTAACATCTCATGCCAATCTTTGTAAGTCACGACCATTTTTTGCAGGATTTTCTTGATATTCTTATTCGCAGCTTCAACGGCCCCATTCATTTTAGGACGGTACGGAGAAGAATTGTGATGAGTGATCTTGAAACTGTCACACAACTCCTTCATGGTCTTGTTATTCAGATTGGTGCCATTGTTAGTTATTATCCGACTTGGAATTCCATAACGGCAGATAATTTCTTTCCTGATGAAGCGGGCAACCACTTGCTTAGTCACGTTGGCGTAGGAAACAGCTTCTACCCACTTGGTGAAATAATCAATAGCAACAAGGATAAAACGATGACCATTAGAAGCCTTCGGCTTGATTGCCCCAATCATGTCAATGCCCCACATTGAGAACGGTCATGGCGAAGACAAAACATTCAACGGCGATGGAGGTACATGCATTTTATCAGCGTAAATTTGGCACTTATGGCATTTTCTGGCGTATTGGATGCAGTCAGCTTCCATGGTTAACCAATAATATCCAGCCCTTAACATTTTCTTAGACATAGCATAACCATTGGCATGAGTTCCGAAGGTCCCCTCGTGAATCTCTTGCAGTAACATGTCCGCTTCCCGTTTACCAACACATCTGAGCAAAACCATGTCGTGATTTCTTTTGTACAACACACCATTACTGATAAAGAATTTTGAAGCCAGTCTTTTCAACGTTTTCTTGTCCAGACCAGTAGCACCATCGGGATACTCTTGCTTGGCTAAATAGTTCCTGATGTCGTGAAACCAAGGCTTTTCATCCACCTCAACCTCTTCGACCATTTGACAGTACGCGGGCTCAACCTTGCGTTCAATATGGATAAGAGGTGCTTCATTAACGAATTTAACTTTCCACATGGATGCTAACATGGCTAAAGCATCAGCAACGTGATTCTCAAATCTAGGAACATGCTCGAACTCTATCTCGTCGAAATACTTAATCAGCTCGACAATGTAGTCCTTGTAAGGGATTAACTTCTCATTCTTCGTTTCCCATTTGCCTTGTACCTGGTAAATAACTAAGGCTGAGTCACCACTTACTTTAAGAAGTTTGATTCGGAGATGAATTGCTGCTTCGAGGCCAAGAATACATGCTTCATACTCTGCGACGTTATTAGTACACTCAAAGTCTAACCTGGCTGTAAATGGAGTGAAACCACCCTTTGGGTTCATCAAAACGGCGCCTATACCATGCCCATTGAAATTCGAGGAACCATCAAACATCATCCTCCACCAAAGACCTGGTTCTGGACCTTCGCTCGGATCTGGCTCTTCACAATCTCTCTTTATCAACAAAATATCCTCATCAGGAAAGTCAAACTTAAGAGGTTCATAATCTTCTACTGGCTGATCTGCAAGATAATCCGATAAAATACTTCCCTTAATTGCCTTCTGGGGTACATACTGGATGTCATATTCGGATAACAACATGTGCCAACGGGCTAGCCTCCCGGTTTGAGCAGGTTTTTCAAGAATGTACTTGATCGGATCCATTTTAGAAATCAACAATGTGGTATGACAGACCATATATTGCCGAAGGCGCCTAGCGGCCCATGCCAACGCACAACAAGTTTTCTCCAATGGTGAGTATCTGTTTTCACAATCGGTAAACTTCTTGCTCAGATAATAAATCGCATGTTCCTTTCTTCCAGTCTCATCATGTTGCCCGAGCACACAACCCATAGACTTTTCAAGAACAGTAAGGTACATAAACAACGGTCTTCCAGGTACGGGAGGAATCAGAATAGGGGGGTCTTGCAAATAACTCTTAATTTTCTCAAACGCTTTCTGACAATCTGGGTTCCACTCAATCGTCTGCCCCTTACAAAGCAACTTGAATATCGGCTCACAAGTAGCGGTCATGTTAGAGATAAACCTGGAAATATAATTCAAGCGTCCCAGAAAACCTCTAACTTGCGTCTCGGTTTGCGGAGCTGGCATATCTTGAATGGCTCGAACTTTGTCAGGATCTACCTCAATCCCTCGTTGACTAACAATAAAACCAAGCAATTTTCCAGATCTGACACCGAAGGTACACTTAGCAGGATTCAACTTCAACTGATATTTCCTGAGTCGTTCGAACAACTTTACCAAATGGTCTAGGTGTTCCTCTTCACTCTGAGATTTGGCTATCATATCGTCCACATACACCTCGATCTCTTTGTGCATCATATCATGAAAAAGAGTGGTCATAGCGCGTTGGTAAGTTGCCCCTGCGTTCTTCAAACCGAAGGGCATGACTTTGTAGCAAAAGGTCCCCCAAGGAGTAATGAAAGTAGTCTTCTCTCGATCATCGGGATCCATTTTAATTTGATTATAGCCAGAGAAACCATCCATAAATGAGAACAACGCAAAACTGGTTGTATTGTCTACAAGTGTATCAATATGTGGCAGAGGGAAGTCGTCTTTCGGACTTGCTTTGTTCAGATCCCTGTAATCCACACACATCCTAACTTTACCATCTTTCTTGGGCACTGGCACAATGTTGGCAACCCAATCTGGATATTTTGCAACTGCCAAGAAACCTGCATCTAACTGTTTTTTAACCTCATCTCGAATTTTCAAAGCCATGTCGGGTCTCGTTCTTCGAAGCTTTTGTTTGATAGGTGGACAATCTGGCTTAAGTGGCAACTTGTGAACAACAATGTCTGTGTCTAGACCAGGCATATCTTGATACGACCACGCAAACACATCAATATATCCTTTTAACAACTCAATCAGCCTCTGCTTAACCTCTGTCCCAAGTATTGCACCAATCTTGACCTCTTTCTTGTTTTCATTTGTACCAAGATTAATTAAATCCACCTGCTCTTTATGCGGTTGAAGCTCTGTGTACTCGTACTCAATCAATTTTGTCAGTTCAGCGGGTACTTCAAAATCTTCTTCACCCTCGTCTTCAGCTTGATTGATGGGTGCATCCCAGTTAGGAGTGTCAATAAAGTCATTGGATCCAACAAGGTTTGCGATGTCTCTGCATGATGGAAGGCTTACTTAATTAAAATGCTCGAAGGTATGTAAGATAAGAAATGAAATGCTATTTTTTTTGTTTTATTTTTGAAAAAGGTTGCCAACTTCATTTTTAAAAAGTGGAAACGAAAAACGCAAATGAACCAAAGTGGAATTGAACAAAATGCCTTTATTAATATCCTTTTAAAAATGAAAGGTGGCCCAACAAAAACGTCCCTATAGCCTTGGGCAGAGCTACGAATTTTTATTTGAAAACATAAATGAAAATGCTAAAAATTACTTTGATAATGGAAAAATAACAGGGATCTCTACGGCCTCCCAGTTGTTCAAAACTGCATCACCCTTAAACACCAGGTTGCTCAGATCTTCATTTTCCTCACAGTCACTGACGGCATTGACTTGGAAACCTCCGCTGACAAATACCTCTTGGATAACCTTCGGACGCCCTTCGACAGTTGTGGCAGCTCCATTTTGAGTTGGTTTGTAACCCAACCCAAAGCGATCGGTCTTGGTCCTGACATCAATTACCTCTCCCCAACCTTCCGGGATACCCCTGTTAATTGTTGATTTGGTACTCTTCAGAGATGCAAAAGATGGATTACCCTGACCCGCTGTCTCTTCAACTTCTAATAGAACAACATTGGCGATCTCGAGTGCTTGAAAGGAGATTTCCAAAGCATTCTCATCGGCCTCGATGTAACGGAAAGAAGACAGGTTACTGACCATCAGATCCTCCTCACCGTGTATAATAACCAACTTTTCATCGATCACGAATTTCATCTTTTGATGTAACGTTGAGGTTACTGCCCCAGCGGCATGAATCCACGGCCTTCCAAGTAAGCAGCTGTAATTGGGATTAATGTCCATGACTTGAAACGTGATATTAAAAACTTGCGGACCAATCAGGATAGGAAGCTCAACCTCCCCCATTACCGACCGGCGAGAACCATCGAAAGCCTTGACGATCAAAGGAGTAGGTTTCAACACAGTCTCTTTGAAAACCAACTTATCAAGAACCCTCTTGGGTAGAACATTCAAAGAAGAACCGGTGTCCACTAGCACTCTTGCTAAATTGTCCTCCTGACATTTCACTGATATATGTAAAGCACGATTATGATTCGGGCCCTCCTTTGGTAACTCTTCGTTGCTGAAACTAAGGGTGTTACATGCGGTCAGATTGGCAATCACACTATCAAACCGACTGGTGTTGATATCTTGATCCACATGTGCTTGAGTCAAAACTTTCTGCAAGGCCATCCTATGAGCGGGTGAACTCATCAACAGAGATAAAATCGAAATCTTGGAAGGAGTTTGATGAAGTCGATCGATAACTTTATAGTCACTTTTCTTGATGATCCTCAAAAACTTAGCATCTTCATCATTCGTAACGGCTCCCTTACCTTTGTCTTTGGCAGGCACTGGGATAATAGTTGTTTCCTTAGGTGGGACCTCATTGAAACGGGGAGTATACACACGGCCACTGCGAGTCATCCTGCTTGCCTCTGCGATATTAGTCACAGTGTCCTTAACCTCTTCATTTGGAATAACCTTCCCAGACTCTTTGTCAATCATCGTCACGTCATATTTCCAAGGTACAACTTTAGGATCACTGAAAGGAAACAGACTTGGTTTTCGAATAATTATAGGCTTAGGCTGATTCGTCTCAGGGATAGACGACTTTGGTATATCGAACACGGGATTGGCAGAACTTGCCCCTGACAGATTAAACACTGGTACCTTACCCTTTGATTCAGGCTGATGGAAGACAGGCTCAACCACAGTGACTTCATCCTTCTTGGCTTGGCTTGTCACTTGTAAAATACCCTCATCAATCAACCTCTGTACATCGTTCTGAACCAACACGCAACCCTTAATACTGGCTTCACAACTTGCGCATGCAACGTGGGAAGTATCTACCAGACCGGCTTCAAACAACTTCGAATGGAATATCTTAAGAGGAGTCTTAATTTGAACAACATCAAGGACATAACCTTCCTCAGAATCGGCACTAATGGCATTAACACTCTCATGGTTAGGAAAAGGGTTCTTCTTAACATTCGGTTGAGGATCTTCAAATGACAAAATCTTCTTTTTCCAATAAATCCCTGACAAGATTTTTGAGAGCATAACAGTTCTCCAGATCGTGACCAGGCGCACCCTCATGAAATAAACAATGAGCAGCGGCGTTGTAATTGGCGGGTAGAGGATTTGGAGGCGGACCCAAAGCTCGAGTAGTGATTAGACCTTGCTTGACTAATGAGGGATACAACTCGGTGAAAGTCATTGGAATCGGCGGGCAAGGTTTATACTGTCTCTTGTTCGGGACATTCTGGCGAGGAGCTGGATTCTTTGGCTGTTGATAGGCAGGAGCGTTAGGCGCTTGTTGATAGTTAGGAGGCGGATAAACATGAGATTGTTGCATGGGTTGATACATAGGAACCTGTTGATTGAAAGAAGGTGCAACAGCTGCCACATAGGGTTGTTGAGCATATTGAATCGGATACCCTTGAGGTTGAGCATAACCTTGCGGATAATGATAAAATTGGTCTCTTCGTCTACCAGAGGATATAGCATTAGTCTCACCTTCTTTCTTCTTCTGAGAGCTGTACGAAGGTTTCTTCGGCTGATCCTTTGAAACACCATGAGTATTTGTCATTTTACCGCTTTTCATACCCAATTCAATCTTGACACCCACAGCAATGATGTCAGAGAAATTTGAAGTCACACTACCCACCATCCTCTCGTAAAATTCTGGACGAACCGTGTCGACAAACCAATCAGCTAACTCTTTCTCGGTCAAAGGAGGTTCTACTTGCGAAGCAATCTCTCTACACCTTTGAGCGTACTCTTTGAATGACTCAGAACTCTTTTGTGACATACTCAGCAACTGTCTTCTGTCAGGAGCCAGATCCATATTGTACTTGTAATGTTTGATGAAAGCGTCAGATAAATCTTGGAAACTCTTAATATGAGACTGGTCCAAAGTTAAGTACCACTTGGAAGAAGCACCCTTCAAACTATCTTGGAAGCAATGAATCATCAGTTTATCATTTTCAACATGGGCAACCATTTTGCGATAGTACATGATCAGATGGCTCTTAGGACAAGTGGCACCTTCATAGCGATCGAAGTTCGGAGTTTTGAACTTCGGGGGAATAACCAAACCTGAGACCAAACAGACGTCCCTTGCAGCAGTCCCAAAAATTTGATCACCTTCTACCTTCTTCAATCTCTGGGCGATAGTGTCTACTTCCTCACGAAGCTTGTCATGTTTCTCATAACCTTCAACATTCTCATCAAGATTATCGAAGACGGTCTCATTGAAATACGGTTGCACACGGGTGTGCACGACAGGTGGTGCAAAGATAGGAGCCCCCTAGAAACTTCAGAAAATAAAGGAACGGCTTGCTGAACAGGCTGATTAATCGGAACAGTGGCTTGAGGAGGCACAAAACCGGGAGCAAGACCATAAGGTGGGTCCCTTGCTACGGTCACATTCGGTGGAGGGTCCACAGTAACGCCGGTAATCTCGGAAACAACAGTGGGCTGGGTATCCATCTTAGCATTCATGACATGTAATAGTTCCATCATACGCCCCATACCCCCTCGCAGGTCTTCAAGTTCGTTGCTAAGGCGATCAATCTCTTTTGTCTGATCCTCCATTCTCTTCCGAGTTTGAGCTCTGGTGTTGTACTGGTGTCGAGGACTCAGGGTGACGAAACTGGAAGGTGAGAGAACCGAGTATGAGAAATCGGGAGACACATGCAATGCAAGAAAGTATATGATGCTATGATGCGAATGCAAATGAAGATTTCATGGAATTCAAACATTTACGAATGTCGTGGGGTACCAAAAAAAAAACTTTTTGTTTTTCGTTTTTATTTTATCCCGCGATATAAATGATGTTTGAATTCCATGAAATACAATGCAATGGGATGCTTTATGGATGCCATGCACATGAATACACAAAACCCTAGGTTAAAAGTCATGAGTGGAGTTAAGGTCTACCCATCCTCAAAAGGAGTGTACTATAGGTTAGTTGTACCTGCCGAACAAGGTTCTAAGAAGTGCCCAAAGTCATCAGCCCATCTTTCGGATATTATCAACCTTCCGATTGACTCGGGGGTTAATAATATTCTCAAGAGAACCTCTTTTGAGTGTAGTATCGCGTAGCAACCGTTGTAGGATTACTCCCACATAGCTCCCGCACTACGTCCTAAATAAGGCCAAGGTGGTGTAAAGGTACTACGGTTCCTAATATCACAGACTCCAATCGACCATGGAAAAAGTTTTCACGATTATACTCGATCAACCGAACCATTTTCGAAAAGGTCTCAACTGAGCGGTGATTCTCGAATCAGCTTGGTCGGGATTCGACTCCCTATAAACTTCATCGAATATATCCCCATCCTATAATAATGTCACTAGTCCGGGCGTAGGACTTATCTCACAACACAAGGAACTGTCCCAAACCAGAGCACAAATATATACATGCAAAATAACAAAACAAGTAGCAATAAATATGAACAAATTAGGGATAACCCTCAAAAATTAAGAATAGCTTCCCCAGTGAAGTCGCCATTTTCTGTTGCGGTGGAAATAAGATCACAAACTATTAATGAGTTTGAATCGCAATTCAGTTCACAACCGTTCTTTGATTTATCCGAAGGAAAAGGTCAAAAGAGGGAAAACCTATTTTGCATCGTAAACACAATGCGGGGAAAGATCTAGGGTTCGGGGGTTGGTTAAATTTAGGGAAGGTATTAGCATCCTAAACTTCTGTAGTACTCTACAGGAACCTTTTGTTCAAATGTTTACTATTTGCTTAAGGTATATGTACAAAGGGATTAAAAGAGAGAAAATAAATCTAAGGGGTTAATTCTAAGTTTACTCGGCAAGACATCGCATCTTGTGCCTACGTATCCTTACGGGAATGGAATCAGAGTAATCGTAGTTCCCCTCAAAAGGGAGGTTAGAGACTTCTTGACTGTGGTCAAGGTCTCAAGGGGAATAAACACATCTTAAGGACACGCTTACGTGGAGTGTAGAAACTCCGATCTCTACGTGGAATTGTTAAGTTGTAATTAGGGTTAAATTAGGGATTCCACGGCGGGAAACCCTAAAATGAGCGCGACGGCTCTTTGACCTAATGCTAGGGGTAAAATGGTAATTTTGCCTGCGGCGAGGCATTTGTGAAAATTAGGGTTTGTGAGGTTGTAAGGGTTTGAAGTTGAGGACTATTGACACGGCGGCCAAACGGCTAGACCTAACCTTCGGATGTGTGTAATGTGACAGGAGTATTGATAAATGGGTGAAATAATTGAATTATGCAAACAGAGAGATAACGTCTTAATTTAACCATGCAAACAGAAATTTAAAGGCAGAATTTAAAGAGCGATTGTTAAGTTCGCGAGGTTACATGAGAGGAGCAGTTACAAAAATGATAATGACATAAAAATGAAATAAATAACGGTAAACGCAATAAACTGCAAAACGAGCAAACACTGTTAATGGGCAGAATTGTCAGATGGTGACGAAATAAAATTATGCATCTTTTGGTGGTTTTATTTTGTGATATAATCTTCAATTTAAAAATGAAATTCTTAATATTAATTTAACTCAACCCTAAAAACTATTTAAACCTAATTATTATATTTTTTAAAAAGGGATTTAATACATTTATTTAAAAAATGGTTTTTATTTATTATTATAAAAAGATTTTTTAATTTTATATAAAAAGTTTTTTTTAATCATTATTTTATTAAAACAATTTCAATATTAGTTTTTTTTAAAAAAAGTTTAATAAAGTTTAACTAATTATAAAAAAAAAGAAAAAAGGTAAAAAATAAAAGGGGTTGGGCCGGTCATCACTTCCGGACCCAACCCGGTAGGTGTAGTGTTAACAAAAAGATTTTAGGGTTTCATAACCCTAATATCTTCTCCGTGGCGTTGTTTCGTTCTCTTCTTTATTTTCCTTCGCTCGTCGCTCGCTCCTCTCATCTTCTTCATACTTTCACTTTGTTCATCCTTTATTAACCTGAAACAAAACACGAGAATTGCAAGGAAAACGCTTCATGGCTTACATTTACGACGGAGTTTCGGTGAAAACGGCCGATGATGAAGTGAGCTGAGGCCCGTAACGGTTGATTGCCCGTCGTTTGGTTAAAACGGCGCCGGTGGTCTTTCGTTTGGTGTGATCGATGGCTGTTTGTGATGGCTTTGGTTGAAAACTTCTTCTTCTTTTGATATCGCGGCCGCTAGGGTTTTGCTTGCGATTGTTGTTCGCCGTTTTTTCTAGGGTTTCAACGAGGTGATCTAACCCCTTTTTATATCTCTCTGATTTTCTCTTTTTTGGGCTTGGACCATATTTGACTTGCGTTATTATTACTGATACGATTTGAGGAGATTGTTTGGGATTGATTTGATTTTCTGATGCGATTTCTTTCCTTTTCTGATTTAGCTTGGATTTCGCCTTTTGGATTTCACTGATATGCTCTGGATTTCATTTGGATAACTGGGTCCACTTGGATAACCTATATTGACTTGTGTTTCTGGCTTTTTCAGATGTGGGCTCCCCTTTGAATGAACTGGTTTTTCTGTCACGAACTTCATTAACTTCCTTTTTCTTTTTCAGAACTGGTTTATGGCTGTGAATTTTGTGGTTGTGATGTTCAACTGAGCCTTAAACTTTGCACTTTACTTTTCCAATGTGCCTTGCACCTTTAGTCGGAATTTATTCTGAACTGATACGTTTTTCTGATGCAGTTCTTAGTTTGTACTTCTGTTTTACCGATACAAGCTTATTAACCTTTTTCCTTCTTCATTCTCAGGACAGATGCTGCCGTTTTGGGTTAAGTCAATTTTTTTGCCGAGGAAGGCCAATGGTTATGATGACGCTTCGTCTGAACCTATGTTGGATACTATTCGATGATGCCGCGGTTTCCTTCGACAGTTGCTTTTGATTTTTCTGCTGTGTTCTGTTGAATTTGGTTCAGAACATGAGTTGGGCTGCTATTTGTGTTGCGAGCAAGATAGTGACTGGTTGTTGGTTTTCAGATTGATTGTTTCTGTGATATTATGTTGGGCCATGATGTGCGATAGCTGAGCCCCTGCATTCGGTGCCTTATTCCACGATGCCCCTAGCAGTTTGAGGTGATTTGGTCGCAGGATCTTACTGATACGAACTGCTTTGTTGGCTTTTCATGGTGACTTTCACCTTTGATTGAGGCTTGCCCTGAGCTGATGTGATTACGCGAGCTTATCTTGCTCTTTCTGGTATGATTTGTGCTATGATTTCGTGCTGTTTCTGTGCTTCTTCTGATACAATTTGGTTTGTATTCTGAGCCTTTTTGTGGCAGATTTGCTACTTTGTGTCTTTTCATGATTGAACTGGTGCGGGATTTCCTGTCGGGTTGTTTTGTAAAATGCACTTAGCCTCTTATTTTTCTGGACATGAACTTGTTCTTTCTGTTCTTGAATTGAACTGAGCGTGCTTTTTCTTTTGCCTGGTTGCTGTTATGGCTTCTTTTGATGCATTCTGAACTTGGCTGAATTCTTTCCTTCTTATGAACCTAAGCTGTTTTTCTTGTTTGGTTCGAACTTGATTCTTGGTGCTGTTTTTTTGTGAATTTTCAGGTGTTGGAAAAACTTGAACACAAAGTGGTTCATACCCGTCGGCATCCGGGTTTATGACCAAATTGATTGTGCTGCTTTATCCTTGTATCAGTTTGGAAAGTAAATTGGGATTTACATGATTTTGAAATGAATCCAATTGCGGCAAAAGCGAATCAGTCCCGCTTCTTTTATCTCTTTTATCTCTCGGCTGTCCCGTATGATAAGAACAGATGTTACCTGATCTGACGCCAACGACGCAGATCGGTAACGGGGGTAGGACGCAGCTTCGGTTGTGCCACTCCCGGCACTCGATGATGACGATGTTCTGAGAGTGTCAAATTATTTCTCCTGACATTTTCTTCCGCTTTTCTTTGTTTTCATTGTGCAGGTAATCGGATAGCGAGTGATGAACGCGAAGCATCAACACGAAGCCCACATGACTTAGAACTTTAGGAAATGCAATTTTTATTTCTCTTCTGTAACTTGTAATAAAAAGTATTATGAATAAATTCAATAATATTTTTTATCCAAATTATTTCCTCTTTGTAAATTATGATAAATATATTATGAATTAACTTCCAATGTTCTATCCAAATTCACTTTCTCTTTACAAATTGTAATAATAATAAAATATTATGAATAAAATTCACATATTCTATTAAAATCACTTTTCAATTTCTTTTCCATGATTTAATTTGCTGCAAACACCTCAACCTCCGATTAAACCTCACCAGTCAAATATCCCTGAATAAAGGTTGAAATTAATTCGATCCAATCTTGCATAATAAGCTTAATACCTTCGACATGAATAAGTTCCATTAATCAGTCGAAGTTTTCACTGTTTTCCCTTTAAAATGAACTGGAAGATAGAAGAATGAATTCTTGTTAAAACCATGTTCCACAGATCAGATTCTCGCATCGCCTTGAACCAAACCAAATTGATATCTTAACATAATCAACCCACGTAAATAAATGACTCAGGAATAAAACCTCATTGGGCCCAAAATTACGAATTATGCTTCAAAATGACCAAAATGCCCCTAGGGGTAATTCCTGCAAAACAAATCGCGCTTCAATGATTGGTTAGTGATTAATGGATGCAAAAAATGAAATGTCATGCGCCATGACTGACTAAATGTAAGGGTAAAATTTGGGGTATTACAGGAGGATTGTCGACTCTAGGGACCGATCATTTGGGATTCAGCCGAGTGAGGCCGCTTCAGGAGCTGGCGATGCCACACCTTCTGGGTATCGTATCACCCCTCTTGAATGTCTGTGACGCTGATGACTGTATAGGATGCCGAACTTAAGTCAGTTTAGGTCCATACCTGTGAGCAGGGTTGGGTTTGTTGCAGGAAACTTTAACCTTCAGACTACCTGATTTTCTTGATAGTGAATCAGTTTTGTTGGTACCGGAGGTTCTCATCATCAGATATATGATTGTTCTTGACAGAGCAGAGTTATGGTCCTGTATCAGAGGACCTTCTCTTCAGAGATGTATGTTTGTTCTTGATAGAGCAGGTTTATGATTGGGATCTGAGGATCTCATCTGCAGATGTATGTTTGTTCTTGACAGAGCAGAGTTTTGGTCCTGTATCAGAGGTCCTTTATCAGATGTGCGTTCTTGACAGAGCGGATTTATGGTCCTGTCTCAGAGGTCCTTATTATCAGATGTTTGTTCTTGACAGAGCAAATTTATGGTCCTATGTGTGTGTGTGTTCTTGATAGAGCAGATTTGTGGTCCGATACAGGGGTTTTCTTCTTATCAGATATAATGGTTGTTCTTGACAGAGCAGCATCATGGTTTTGTTGACGCAGAATCTCCACAGCACAGTTGCCTTGATCTCCTGCTGCATGATTGCATTTTACATTGCTTTGCATACCCATTCGCATTTCATTAACGTGTGTCTGTGTTGCAGGTACCGTTTTCCCCGATCCAGGATTTCTTGCCTCCTATTGTATTGTTATGGGTTCTCTGAGGAAGACCGTGGCTTACAAGCTCCCTTCCCCTGATGTGGTTCAGCTGACTGGTTTGATTGCTTTAGCAGATGATTCTGTGAGAGATGAGTTCAGAAAATCTTACGGCAAATTGCTCAGTTTGGTTCGTAAACCTTCTGCGTTCGAGTTGAATGGGTTGCATGCTCTGCTGCAGTTCTACGATCCTCCGTTGAGATGCTTTACTTTCCAGGATTTTGTTCTCGCACCCACACTAGAGGAATATGCTGATTTGTTAGGTGTGCCTATCAAGAGGCAGATGCCCTTTATTCATATGGATGCTGAGCCTAATCTGGCTGGTCTAGCTCCGTCACTTCATCTGGATGCCTCCGAGTTGGTATTGTCTAGTTGGAACAAGGTTCCCGGTTTCTCCTTGCCGTTCTTGGTGGGAAAAGCTCAGCAGTGCGCCAAAGACGGATGTTGGGTCGTGTTCAACGCCATTCTCGCTCTGTGCATATATGGCATCGTTCTGTTCCCCAATATGCCCGATTTTGTAGACTTCGACGCCTTTCGCATCTTTGCTTCAGGGAATCCAGTCCCTACCTTGATAGGAGATGTCTACCATTCCATCCACTACAAAAACGAGAACAGAAGGGGTAAGAATGTCTCGTGTTGTGTGCCCCTGCTTTATAAATGGCTTGATAGTCATCTGCCCAAGAGGGGTCCCTTTGTTTCGTCTGCAGCCACAACTGAGTGGTCCGAGCGTTTGATGAGTCTATCTGCAGAGGATATTGACTGGTTTGACAGAGATAGGTTGGGTACCGAGATTATCTTTAGCTGCAGCGGGTTTCCGAACGTGCCTTTGATAGGCAGGAAGGGCTGTATAAACTATAATCCGTCTTTGCTGGTCCGACAGTTTGCTTACGCTTTGAGAGCTCCGCCGAGGGATGAAGAGGTGCAGGAATCTATGTACCTCACTGGTCTTCTAGAGGGGGATATGTTGTCTAAGCTTCAGCGCGCTTGGAATGGTATCAGTAAGAGGGGAAAACCATTGCTGGGGAGAAGCAATAGTCAAGCCTACCCTCCGTACGTGACGTGGATCAGAGCCAGAGCATATGCTATAGGGATGCCGTTTCCTCCTGCCAAGCCAAAAAGCCCTCCAGTGATTGAAGAGCCTACCACCGTGCCCATTCAGCAGCATAATCAGGTGTTAGCTGAAAGAGATGAATTGAAAAAGGCAAATGAGGAACTGGAGAAAGAATTGGCTCAACTCCGAAGCGAGAGAAACGAAGCCGTCCATTCCTTCAAGAGGCAGATAGAGCTGGTGAACCAGCTAGGTACATATTTGACTAAGCAGATAGCCGAGCGTGAACGCATGGGTCGAGACTTCAAAGTTGTCAATGATGTGCTGGCCATGAAGAAACAACACTTGGACGAAGCGTATCAGAGGATATCCAAGTTCAACCAACACTGGAAGGCCTCCCTAGCCAACAGGAAAGAGCGGGAGGATAAGCTGATGCAACAGATTTCCAAGCTGAAAGCCCAGGTGAAGGCTAGTGAGAAGAGGTTTGATGAAGAAACCGCTCGCAGATATGCCGCCGAAGGCCAACTCAACAGAGCTCTTGCTAACCTGAAGGAGTGCAAACTGACGTTTGAGTCCAAGAAGCGGAAGCTAGAAGATTGTTTCGGCGAAGGAGCATGGGAAGATTCGGTCGAAGGTCTTCAATATACCATTATGCAGAGGGAGTTACTCGTTGAAGGGTTGCTCACTCGGCCCGATCATCCAGAAACGAAGGGATTGTTAGAAGAGTTTCGCGCCCGTGGCCGTACTTGACTGTATTTGTATTCCTTTTGTTTGATCATTGTTGTATGTTGACCATTACCAGGCTTGTTGGCTGAGGTCACGCTGTTGATTCATCTTGTACTCGCTGATGTTGTGTACTGCCTTGATGGGCTTTCTTCATATATATGAGATGTTATTTCCATGATTAGACTCGGACTTCTTATTATCAGCACTGGCACTCAGGCACTAGGATCGGGGGAAATCTCCCTAACGCACAGACACACGTTTGCATTTGCATGAAGCATTTGCATAGCGAGCGCTTTGTCGTTTTTTCCTAACCCTTTTGTGTTTTCAGGTTGTTTCAGGTTGTTCCAGGATTGATTAGAGACCTATTCACCGCTATCCGACCAGAGCAAATCAAACCAGAATCATGGAGCAAGTGAAAACTGATGTTCAAGAACTCCGCGAAAGAATGGATCGCTTCATGAAGCTCATGCAAGCGGTCGCCAATGGCCAGGATCAGCTCAGAACCTTGGTTCAGCCTCTGATTTCAAGGGTCGATAGCAATGGCGTACTCCATGGTGGGACTGTACCTACCCCTCCACCAGTTGAAACTCCTCAGAATGGCGTCCCCGTGACCGGGGGGAATGGCAGTGCCAACGGCAATGTGATAGCTAACATGGGACTCAACGGCAATACGACGGGCGTCGGTAATGGGAGTCTTGAAGCTAACGTCAATGTTGGACTAGGCAACGGCAATGCAGGCGTTGGAAATCTGTTTGGGCCTCAGCCCTGGTTAGAAGACCGTCAAGACGATGTGTTCTCTCAGAGAGGTGCTGAAGGGGAGCTGACTGCTGAAGCACGTCTAAGGTTCAAGGCACTCGAGGATAAGATGAGGAATATCGAGAACCAGAACACTTTGGGTGTTGATATGTCCAAGTTGGGACTGATTGTTGATTTCAAGGTGCCTCCCAAGTTCAAGGTACCTGACTTTGAAAAGTACAAGGGCACCACTTGCCCTCGCGTCCACCTGAGATCGTACTACAGAAAAATCCGTTCATTCCGAGGACGAGAAGTTGTTGATGCACTTCTTTCAGGACAGTCTGTCCGGACCATCCCTCGAATGGTACATGAGTCTGGAGCCTACCAGTGTGCGCACGTGGAAGGACCTTGCTGAAGCATTCGTGCACCACTACCAATATAATAAAGACTTGGCCCTGAACCGAGTCCAACTGCAGAATCTGTCGCAAAGGGACAACGAAGGGTTCAAGGAATACGCCCAGCGATGGCGTGAGTTGGCAGCCAGGGTTCAGCCGCCGATGGTTGAACGGGAGCTTGTGCAGATGTTCGTAGCCACCCTCCCGGGGGTTTACTATGAGAAATTGGTCAGCGGTATGTCTGGAACCTTCTCAGATCTCATTATCACGGGTGAGCACATTGAAAATGGGATCAAGCTCGGGAAAATTCAAGGTGATTCATCCTCAGCCGGAGGAGGAGGAAAGAAACCTTATAGTGGCAAAAGACGGGAAGGAGAAACGAGCGCCGTGACCAACGCTCAAAGGAAGGGTAAAGGCCCTCACCAACAGGTGGTCAGCATAACTATCCCGGCAGTTCAACAGCCACAGCAGCAGCAGCAACCGAATCAGCAAGGGTACAGAAAGTATTAGAATCGGGCACCTCTGTCGAGCCGTCACCTCCAGACACCGCCCATGTCGTACGCGCAACTATTGCAGACTTTGCTTCAGCTACAGTTGATCCAGAAGAGAACCTTGGCTCCCTTGACAGGGGCACCTCTGCCAGGTTATGACGCAAATGCAACTTGTGAGTTTCACTCAGGGGCACCAGGCCACACAATAGAGAATTGCAAAGCCTTCAAGCACAAGGTGCAGGACATGGTGGACGCTAAGATCATCAACTTCTCAGATAATGTGCCAAACGTCACGAAGAATCCTATGCCGAATCATAGGGGAGGTGGAGTAAACGCCATTATCGAAGATGAGAACTTGGATTTGTTGACTGACGTCAGAGATCTGAAGACGCCGCTTAGCTTCATTAAAGCTAAGCTGGTGAAAAGAGGTTTCTTTCCAGGTTGCGGAGAGCTATGTATGGGCTGTGCGACGAGTCCTGATGGATGTGAACAGTTGATAGAGGGGATTCAAAGTCTGATGACTGAAGGGATCTTACAGTTTAGCCAGAGGGCCGAAAGTGGATCGGGAGAGGTAGTGCTGAAGCAAGATGATGAGGTCGCCACCATCACCATCCCTCGCCAGACGATAACTATTTCTGCACCCAGGCCGCCCACGATTACCATCACCAAAGCGGGGCCGATACCATTCGAAAGCACTAATGTTGTCCCATGGCATTATGGGGCTGAGGTCTACTGCAACAGACAGAAGTTGGAACTAGAACCGTTTGGGTCGTCTGTGGAGAACCTAGCGGGCATTAGCGGAATCACTCGCAGCGGGAGAGTGTTTGCACCACCTGAGGTCGTGGAAGACAAAGCAGACAAAGCTGATACAACTGATAAAGGGAAAAGTAAAGTCGTTGAAGAGATCCCGCGTGGGGCAGAAAAAGACTTACTCGTTAAAGACGCCGAAGAATTTATGAGGTTGATTAAAAAGAGTGACTACAAGATTGTGGATCATCTCCATCAGACACCCTCAAAGATTTCCATCCTGAATTTGTTGCTGTGTTCTGAAGCACACCGCAACGCACTGCTGAAGGTGTTGAACGGCGCATATGTACCGCAGGAAATATCGGTAAACTAGCTGGAAGAGGTCGTAGCCCACGTGAATGCTGGAAATGGGGTAGGGTTCACTGACCTAGAGCTGACGCCGAAGGGAAGGAACCACAATAGTGCCCTGCACATCTCGATAGAGTGCAGCGGAACGATTATGTCGCACGTGTTGGTGGACACGGGGTCGTCACTCAATGTTCTTCCGAAGAAGGCATTAATGAAGTTAGATACTCGCGAAGTGATTTGCACACCCAGTGATCTGGTTGTGAAAGCGTTCGATGGAACCAAACGCCATGTTTTCGGGGAGGTGACGTTGCCAATCCAAGTCGGGCCGGAAACATTCGACGCAGTCTTTTACATTATGGACATCATGCCTGCCTACAGCTATCTCTTAGGCCGGCCATGGATCCATTCGGCGGGTGCCGTGACCTCCACGTTGCACCAGAAGCTCAAGTACGCTGTCGGAGGTAGCATCGTGACTGTGTGTGGTGAGGAAGACATAATGGTGAGCCATTTTTCGTCCTTCAAGTATGTTGAGATGGATGGGGAAATCCACGAAACCCTATGCCAAGCGTTCGAAGCTGTTAAAGTCAAGGACGTAGCTCCTGTAGTCACTGAGAAGCCAGAGATGACTCTCTCTTCATTCAAGGAAGCCCGGGCCGTTGTTCAAGCCGGATCTACCCCAGGCTGGGGGCGAATGTTGGATATACCTAACAAGCAAGACAAGTTTGGGTTGGGATATTCTCCTGGAGCTGAAGCTTCCTCTTCTAGCAGTGCGTCGCGAGGTAAAGGGCCGATCCAGTTTACCAGTGGCGGGGTGATATTTGAAAGCGTCAACGCGGTGTCTGAAGACAGCGGAGATAGCGACTGTGACCTAGACTCTTGGATCCAGCCAAGCAAGCCAGGCGAGAGCCTCAACAATTGGTCCGTCAAGGATATTGTCCAGATGACAAGCGAAGAGTAATGATTTACTTTTTCCAATCATTGTACAACCCTATGTCCTACCCGGGGCATAGTAGTTTTATTGTCAGGGCCTTGTCTGATTATGTACATGCATTTTACTAATAAATCAAAAGGCGTTTTTCTTCGTATTCAAATATTGTGATCTCTGTTATTCCTGTTTTATATTTATTTTGAAAAACAATAAAATGGCAATGGGGTTTGTGCTAACCTGCATATCCTTGTTTTAAGCTTAACCCTTGTTATTGCAGGATCCACATAGCAGACGACATCGACTCTGGACCTTCTACGACTCACTTCGACTTCGATTGCCCAATCTATCAAGCCGAAGAAGATATTGATGAAGACGAAGACCTTCCCGAAGAGTTGGCCCACTTGTTGAAACAAGAAGAGAAAGTTATTCTGCCTCATGAAGAGGAGATCAAGATTGTGAATTTGGGTTCTGAAGAACTTGTCAGGAACGTCAGAATAGGGGCTGCATTGCAGAATGATGTCAAGTAGAGATTGGTCGAGATGCTAAGAGAGTATAGTGACGTCTTTGCTTGGTCATACGAAGATATGCCCGGACTTGACACTGACATCGTGGTCCACCACTTGCCGCTGCGAGAAGATTGTCCTCCCGTTAAGCAGAAGCTTAGGAGGACGCGACCAGATATGGCCGTTAAGATCAAAGAAGAAGTACAAAAGCAGCTTGATGCTGGCTTCTTAGCGGTCACTACTTACCCTCCGTGGGTTGCCAACATAGTGCCTGTACCGAAGAAGGACGGTAAGGTACGAATGTGCGTCGATTATCGGGATTTGAATAGGGCGAGCCCTAAAGATGATTTCCCGCTGCCTCATATTGATGTGTTGGTCGACAATACAACTCAGTTCTCTGTGTTTTCGTTCATGGATCGCTTCTCCGGCTACAATCAGATCAAGATGGCGCCGGAGGACATGGAGAAAACTACGTTTATCACTCCCTGGGGAACATTTTGCTACAAGGTAATGCCTTTCGGTCTGAAGAACGCAGGGGCCACTTACCAACGAGCAATGGTAACTTTGTTTCATGATATGATTCATCATGAGATTGAAGTTTATGTTGATGACATGATTGCGAAGTCCCAAACGGAGGAGGGACATCTGGTCAATTTGCTGAAGCTTTTTGAGAGGCTTAGGAAGTTCAGGTTGAGGCTGAATCCTAACAAGTGTACTTTCGGAGTACGGTCCGGAAAGCTACTAGGGTTTATCGTGAGTGAAAGAGGCATCGAGGTTGATCCTGCGAAGATAAAAGCAATTCAAGAAATGCCAGCGGCAAAAACAGAAAAAGAAGTTCGTAGTTTCCTGGGCCAAATAAACTACATTGCAAGGTTTATCTCTCAGCTCACGGCCACGTGTGAACCGATGTTCAAACTACTAAAGAAAGATCAGGCGATTATCTGGAACGGGGATTGCCAGAAGGCATTTGATAAGATAAAACAGTATCTACAGGAACCTCCGATCTTGATACCCCCAATGGCCGGACGACCCTTAATCATGTACTTGACAGTTCTTGAGAATAGTATAGGGTGTGTTCTCGGTCAGCACGACGAGACGGGCAGAAAGGAGCATGCCATTTACTATTTGAGTAAAAAGTTCACAGACTGTGAATCTCGTTACTCGATGCTGGAGAAGACGTGTTGTGCACTAGCCTGGGCTGCCAAACGTTTACGACAGTACATGCTCAATCACACCACCATGCTAATTTCGAAGATGGATCCGATCAAGTACGTCTTCGAGAAGCAAGCGCTTTCGGGCAGGATTGCCAGATGGCAAATGGTGTTGACGGAATATGACATTCAGTATGTTTCCCAGAAGGCCATTAAGGGCAGCGTATTGTTTGAATACCTTGCCGAACAGCCAATCGAAGATTATCAGCCGATGAAATTTGAATTCCCTGATGAGGATATCATGTTTCTCAAAGCGAAAGATTGCGATGAACCGTTGCCCGACGAGGGGCCAGATAGGAAATCCCGGTGGAAATTGATATTTGACGGGGCAGTTAATTCTTACGGAAGTGGCATTGGGGCGATCATCACGACTCCCCACGGATCCCACATCCCGTTCACTGCGGGACTGACGTTTCCAGTCACCAATAATGAAGTGGAGTACGAAGCATGCATCATGGGTCTAGAAGAGGCAATTGATTTGAGAATCAAGAACCTAGACGTATATGGTGACTCGGCACTTGTGATTAACCAGATTAAAGGGGAGTGGGAGACTCGCCAATCGAATTTGGTGCCGTACATGAATTATGCCAGAAGGCTACTTCCGTTCTTTGATCGAGTGGAACTCCATCATGTGCCCAAGGCCGAGAACCAGATGGCTGACGCCTTAGCCACGTTGGCTTCGATGTATAAAGTTAATTTCTGGAATGAAGCTCCAAGAATTGTCCTTTCTCGTCTTGATAGACCTGCATTCGTCTTTGCAATCGAGAAAGCCTTCGACGACAAGCCATGGTTCCATGACATCCAGACCTTCCTTATGACTAAGGAATATCCTGCGGGAGCGTCAACCCAGGATAAGAAGACTCTGAGGAGGCTGTCTGCAAATTTTTATCTCAATCCTGATGGAGTTTTGTACAAGAGAAACCATGATCTCGTGCTACTCAGATGTGTAGATGAGAAAGAGGCGAGTATGCTCATGGAAGAAGTCCATGAAGGCACATTTGGTACGCACGCCGACGAGCATGCTATGACGAGAAAGATCCTGAGAGCAGGATACTACTGGCTGACGATGGAGTCGGATTGCTTTAAATTCACGAAGAGATGTCATAAATGCCAGATTTATGCTGATAAAGTTCATGTGCCGCCGTGCCCGTTAAATGTCATGTCCTCCCCGTGGCCGTTCTCCATGTGGGGCATCGACATGATAGGAAAGATCGAGCCTACTGCGTCTAACGGTCATCGCTTCATTCTAGTAGCTATCGACTACTTCACCAAGTGGGTGGAGGCAGCCTTATATGCTAATGTGACCAAGCAGGTGGCGGCTAAATTCATAAAGAGGGATATCATCTGTCGTTACGGAATTCCCGAACGGATCATTACTGATAATGGTTCGAATTTGAATAACAGGATGATGGAGGAGCTGTGCCAGGGTTTCAAGATTGAACACCACAACTCATCTCCTTACCGACCGAAGATGAACGACGCCGTTGAAGCGACCAATAAGAACATCAAGAAGATTGTTCAGAAGATGGTTGTGACCTACAAGGATTGGCACGAGATGTTGCCATTTGCACTGCACGGTTATCGTACGACGGTACGTACATCAACCGAGGCAACTCCTTTCTCCTTAGTGTACGGTATGGAAGCAGTCCTACCGTTAGAAGTGGAGATCCCTTCTTTACGAGTTTTGGTTGACGTGAAACTCGATGAGGCAGAATGGATTAAGAATCGACTAAACCAACTCAGCCTGATGGATGAGAAGAGATTAACATCGATTGCGCATGGTCGTCTGTACCAAAGCCGAATGAAGAAAGCTTATGATAAGAAGGTGCGTCCTAGAAGCTTTCAGACGGGTGATCTCGTCCTGAAGAAGATTCTTCCTCCACACTCCGATCACCGGGGCAAGTGGACCCCCAATTATGAAGGTCCGTACGTCATCAGCAAGGTCTTATCGGGAGGAGCTTTGTTGTTATCCACGATGGATGGCGAAGATTTTGCATCCCCGGTGAACGCGGACGCAGTTAAAAAAATACTTTGCTTAAAAAATGACCTGCTGGAAAGAAAAAGAATATCCAGGCAAAAATGGGGCATCCCGGCGAACCATAAAAAAGGAAAAAGGTTCGGGCAAAAATTAGGGATATAAAAGAAAAAGAACGTACACCCGCAAAGTCGAAAACCTGGAAGGGCGACTTTGGCAAAAAAGGGTATCCCGGTGAATCGAAAACCCGTAAGGGCGATTCAGGCAAAAGTTAGGGATTTAAAAAAAGCAAATGATTGCGTTCCACGTGTGGACTTTCATTGTTTAGTGGTTTGGAAGACCTGAGGTCCGTTTATCTGAATCAATCTCTTCTGAAGCTGAAGCGTCAGAGAAGTATCGAAGTCGAGTGGGTCCTAGAGGGATCAACTCATGGTGTTCGTCTACGCCTCATTGCCGACATTTGTACATACTGATGTATATTTATGTTTATATTTGCGCAGCTTCCTCATTCCAGGAGCTTGCATCTGTTGTAAAAAATTTTTACCCATTCAGGGGTTCGTTATCAATAAAATGTATACTATTCAGCAATTCTGTTTGTCTGTTTAGCATTTATCTGTTTTGTTTGCGAAAAGAACGCCGATGTTTTTGATAAAATGCGCATACATAAACTTACTGGCCTAGGCCACTGATTGTTGAAACAATGAATTACTCGAACATTGTCACAAGATGATCACCTTGATAGGTCCCTTTGAGAAGGGTATCTTGTCTGTTTGTTTGTGTTGTTGCAGGTGTAGCGTACTCCAGGCAGCACGCCATATGCGTCCTCAAGCAGGATGATTCCTTCTTCTCCAGCAAAGTTCAGCAGCCTCTCCCCGCAGAGTCTGAACCGGAGATCGTAAAGCATTGATATGTTCCCCCAGGTAGAGAAGATTCTCTCCCCAATCAGATGTATCCTGAAGGAGCGGCATCTCCCCAGCTGAGTCAGGCGCCGAAGCGTGTGTTCATCCCCCAGCACCGGGCCACAAGTGCAAGTCTCGTAGGAGACTATTCACTGAAGTGTGCAGCAATTGATAATCCCAGACTGAAGTCTCCGACGGAATTGAGATTCCCCACAGAGTCGTACTCTCCCTAGGAAGCAGGATGATTTCTTCTTCCCCAACCGAGTTTGCAGATCCCCGAGAGAGCCGAGTCCTTGGAAGCAGTTTGGGCCATGATTGGTTTTCCCCAGTAGAATGTTGAATAGCTGATGCTGTATTTCCCCGCCGGAGTCGTTATCTCCAGGGAAGTAGTCGCGAAGGCCGCGCAGTTTATTTCCACGATTGACATCGCTTTCCTCAGCAGGTCCAGGTTCTCGTAGAGCTTCATTCCCCTGCGGCAGTCGACCGGAGTTTGCTTCCCCACCAGGGTGGTTCCTTCTCCTTGACAGGAGGATTCTCCCTTCAGCATTTATTTTGCTGACGGGATCGACGCATTTTGCATGATTGCATAGCATTTATCGTAAACGCATAGTATTTCCATCGTGTGGAGCATTGCACCGTTGTCAAAGCATATGCATACTAAACATGAGCTAGGTCGTTACCGTTCTTATTTTGCAGGTGTTCCTCCGCAGAGTCGCTTGCTCAAGATGAGTCTTGAGTTCCCCAGCAAAGTCTTCGGCCCAAGATGGTTCTTGAATTCTCCAGCGAAGGTGCTTGTTTAAGATGATTCTTAAAATCCCCTGTGAAGTCGCCAGAGTTGGTTGCTCAAGTTGATACTTAGAGTCCCCGGCAGAGCGTTTGCTCAGGATGAATCCCGAGATCTCCAGCAGAGTTATTGGTTCAGGATGATTCTTGAAGTCCCCGGCGGAGTTATTTGTCCAAGATGATTCTTGAAGTCCTCAGCAGAGTTGATTCACCCAGAATGATTTTTGGATCCCCGAAGCAGAGTTACTTGATAGTTCTCCAGAATCCCCAGCGGAGATGCGTCATCCCCAGCAGGTTTCTGAACAGCGAAGTTGAAACTTCCCCTGAAGACTTGATGATTGAAGTCCAACCGTATTGACGAAGCAGTTCTCCCAGCTGATGCGGAGTACCCGATGGCAGAAGTTTGAATATCCCCAATCGGTTCATGATTGACTGAGAATGCCATTCCCGACTTACTGACGAGGTCCGGCTGATGCCCGAGAAATTTCTCTGAATACCCGACGACATGATTAACTTGATTGTTGACCTGATGGATCCCGAGGAATCTTGATGCCTGACGGCATGATCGACCATGTATCATCGGTTATCGTGTGACCAATTCCCCAGCTAGTTGCCGTGCAACTAGTATTTCAGTTTTCGAAGATTTGTTCCCATTACAGTACCGTGTACTTGTGCAGTTGGCAAATTTCCGGGTTTGTCGGTATTCAACCGTCTCGCACCTTGATTGTTTGAGAGCCGTTCGCTTCTCACCCAGTCAGGTTCAAGCCGTTTGAATAGGGGCAGCTGTTGCACCCCAAAATTTGACCAACATTTCTTTACCTAGCTTGTGTTTCATTTCATTCACATTAGCATTATCATTTGCATTTCATTGACATGTATGCAGGAGATCAAGAGGTATGAGTACCAATCAAGAGCTATACAAGACCATGAAGCTAGCCAAGAAGGTTATTCAAGTGTTCAAGGGTAGATATCTTTGTCAGAGAAGTTAGAAGATCCTCAGAGAGGGTGGTTGAAACCAAGGTTGTGTGCCTCCTAACTTGAGAGTTGTGGGAGTTCCTCAGATGATTCTGAAATCAGGAATGTGGACTTGAAGCCTTGAGAGAGCTTAGGAGATGTCTTGAAAGCCATCATGAAGCCTAGACAGGTCATTGTGCAAGATTAAGAAGCCACAACCATGATTGGTGTGATTAGGGTTTGACTGGGTCAACCCTAGGTTAACTGATGATTTGAACAAGGTTGAGACCTAATTCAAAGGCCATGTGATCATGGATTGATGCATTGAGATGCTATAAGGATGATTCCAAGGTTAACTCATCATGATTGAAGAGTTTGAGAAGCTTCAAGCTAGGGTTTCTAAGGCTTGACAGTGTAAAATCCCCTAGTTTGACCCCTATCTTCAAGGTAGTTTAGCCCAAGATGTGATTGTCATCTCATCTTACCCCCAACATGAATGTTTTATAGATTGTTCTTAGCTTTAATTTGAGTACTAGAAGTCCTTGATAGGATTTATAGAACTCAAGTTATGACTTTGACAAGTTACAGGTCAGCTGAGGTATGTGAATCTGGGGCCTTGAAAGTTACCCAACTTGCATCAAACTTTTTCCCAAGAAGGATGCTTCCTATGAACTTTTGGTCAACATGAATGTTGTTACTTATCCTCTTAGCTTTCTAGAGAGTACTATAAGTCCTTGATAGGATTTGTATAACTCAAGTTATGGCTTTGACAAGTCAAGGGCATTTTGGTCATTTGGAGATTACAGGTCATTTCAAGCATAAGGCCATAACTCCTATTTCCAAGCTTCAAATGGAAAAATGTTCAACATCAAACTTGTTCAAAATGATGTTTTAAGGCTAGTAAGGAGGTCATGAGATGATGGAGATGCTTGTAGCTCAAAGTTTCAAAAATGACCTAAAATAAGGGTATAAGTTAAATGAATCAAAGTTGGAAATTGATATTTTCAACCTACACATCCAAACCATGGCATGTAATATATCATTTTGACTCTAGAAAACATTTTAAGAACATTGGTTTAGCCACATTTTTGATTTGAGGTTCAATTTGTGGACTTGCTTTGGAAAGTGGTTACTTGCATATTAAGTAACATGTGCAAAACATAGAATCAAGGCATGAGCAAGGTCCTTTGCAAGCTAAACACTTTCAAAATGTCACTAGGGGAGAAATTGAAAGAGAATGAGGTTGGTTTCAAGCTGTTTGCAGCATTATGCATATCATGATATGTGATTGAAAATCTCATGACATGAGAGATTGAAACTCTCATTAGAAGGGTCTAGAGGGTTCTAGATCACTCATACACCATCTATATATTGAGTAGAGGTGATCCAATGAAAAGGTTGGTGATGATTGAAGGAGAGAGCATAGATTGAGATTGAGATTTCTTGGCTTGCAATTGGATTCGGTTTCACCAAATTCTTCACTTTCCATCCATTTTCTTGATTGAAACTTCTTCCATGGATGCTAAGGAGTGATTCCAGATCATAATCCAAGAGAATTCGTGGCTGAATCGTGTAGGAGCAACTGAATTTTTCCACCTGCAACTCACCATCGGATTTCAAGATTCAGGAGCTTTCAACCGGTTCTTTTACAGAAGCAAGGAGAGGGTTCATTGATCGTGTCTGAAAGATTGGAGAGCTTGAATTGGAGGTTTAGTGCATCTGTTCATCCAAGATTTTCAGGTTGGTAACTTTCTTCCTCTAGCATGAATTAGGTAGAATCAAGATGAATTAAGGTGTTAGTTGCATTGTAGAACGGTGTAGGAAGGTTTTCAGACCATTAATTTGAGAATTAGTGACCAAAATAGGTGTGTTACCATATTCGGTTGAGAACTGGATATGGTGAATCTTGAGGATTTAGGTTGAATTAAGGGTAGGAATGAATTCGTGACACAATTTGGGACAAGTTTCATGTATTGACCATTTGCAATGGAGGATCCTAGAGAGAATTAGGGTTGAGGAAGATGACCGGAGCACCACCGGTGGTGACCGGAGCTGGGCGCGAAGTTGCAGAGGTTCAAAAGGTAGGAGATGACTCTGGGACCATCAGATCTTAGTTTGACTTGGACTATGACCCTCATCCAACAGCCACGTTTTAATTCAATTTGTGAAGGATCTGAATGAATGAAACGCACCGTTTCATTTAATCAGTGGTTCTGGGCTTAGTGGAAAGATTGTTATTCACACCCCCCTGATGGCCTAAACCGTAGTTTGAACTGTGTATCATTGCTATTTGCACCGCGCGTGTGTTATTTTATTTTGATTTTCATTATTTTTTCCATTTTATCCATGGTTCTTGGAAAAATCATATAAAATTGAAAATTAATCCAATTAATCCCATTCTTTTTGCATTTTACTCATGATTGAGTCTAATATTTTTTAGAGAAAAAATATTTTCATTTCATGCATTTTCTGATTTTATGAGAATTTTATATTTTAATTAATATTAAAATGGTTATGTTTGATACATGATTTTGTGGAATTTTGTGTGATCATGTAGTGATGATTTTGATCCTAATTTTTTGTGTGTGATTAGGTTAGACATGTATGCTCCCATAGCATTTTTCTCGCATTTTTGTGATGAAAATAGGTGTGCTTTCTAGATTGAGATTTAGATGCTCCCTTTTAGGGTTTAGGTTTAGTACCTCATAATGTAGAATTTATTTCTAGGTCTAATTTGATGGTTTGATCTCTGAAATTAATATGGTAGAGTCATGATTGACCTAGGTTCCCATAGTCATTTTTGTAAGATTTTACAATTGGTTTTAGTATTTTAGTTAGGACTAACTTTAGTACTAGGTTTTAGGTGATCCTAACTTACTAATTCAACTAGTTTAACTTCTTTAGTTCCCTTAGATTAGGGTTTTTGCTTTGTTTGCCTTTGGTTGAGATTGAAGACAAGTTGAAGACAAGGGGAGGATGCTTGAAGTTGCTTGAAGTAGCTTGGAGCTTGGATTTGCTTGTGCCTGAAGGTGTCTGATGAAGATTTAGGAGATAGGAGCCATAGGGAGAGCCTTATAGTTAGAATGATTTCTTTCACAAATATGGAAAGCATCTCGTGCTTCCATTCCTCCCAATGACCAAAAGTCCTTCTAAGATATTCACATCCCTCCTTTGGAAGGATGAGTGGCTTTATCTGGGAAGTAGAACTTTGAGGGAACCAGTCTCTCATAATGATGAACCCTTACATGCTTCCTTTGGTTGTCAATAAGCTATTTATCATTTCCACTCATCCTGTTAAATCAATTGTCTTCTGGTTTGAGTATCTGGAAAGATGTTGGACTTGAGTTTGAAGATGAATACTTCATTGAAGAGTGTGGAAGAGGATGATTCCTTGAGCATTGTTATTGCAGCTGAAGCTTGAAGAGCAAGAAGAACAGGTTGATGCTGGTGAAGAAGATTCAATTGAGATTGAGTGTAGAGCTGAGGCTTGAAGAATAAAGGATGAGTTGATATTTGCACTGATGCATTGAGAGCCTGAAGGAATCAAGTTGATACTTGTAGTTAGAAGCCTGAAGGTGGAGATGACTGAAAAGCTGAAGCTTGGAGAAGAGAGAATAAGTTGATACTTGTCATGGAAGATGATAGCCTTGAAGGGTGATTAAAGTCTGAAGACTGGGTTACTGTCAGAAGAGCTGAAGCTTGGAATTGAGAGAGGGAGTGTTGTTGATCTGCTTTCCTGTCTGTTTTCTTTTCTGTGCTGATGTGCCTTGTTTGACTTGCTTGATGCATTAGAATAAGTTCATATCTAGACTGACTTTAATCTAGGAGCATGATTGCACTAGAGGTTGAGTTGCTCCCTCTGCTTGTATTGTTACTGTATGGCTTTGCTTGCGGGTATTCGGTAGAGCCCTGCTCCCTTGCCCATGTGGTTTATTCTACTTGACAACATTTCATTTCTTCTGTATGATTGCAGTTTATTGTATTTTGCTTGATAGCATGTTAGTTCCTCTGTATGATTGTTGTTATTCATATATGGCTTGAGGTTGAGATGAGCTTGTGGAGGCTGATGCCCCACACACATTTTCTCCGTCACTTGCATTGCATGCATCTTACAGTCGTTTGCTGTTTACCGTTTAAGCTGATGCTTTATCTGTTTCTGTGTATCATTGACATGATCCCTTAGTAATCTCACTCCCTTTGATAAGGAAGTGATGATTAGAACTTTAGGTTGAAACCTATGCATGATAACTTCTAGGAGTCCCCTGTTTCAAACCTCAACCATAGGACGAATCCTTGGCATGACAACAGTAGGACTTGATAGTCTCCCTTTAGTTGAGCCTGTTCTCTTCTCATCTCAAAACAGCTTAAGATACAGTAATCATGAATGATTTCTTTCGTACGTTACGAGCCTTAAGCTATCTGAGAAAGGATTGTTGGAGAGTTTCTTTTCAACAGTCTGGATGTTTAGTATGGTACCCTTTGGGTGACATGCGACGCATTCACTCTCAGGTCATAGTCTTTAGTGCGATTGAAATTGCAAACACAATAAAAAACAGTTCTTCCGTAAAAGATAGAAAACAAACTTCAAACCTTTTTGCCCCGTGGGCCCATAATTCAAAGGAAAGCTTTTATGAAGAAAAGAGTGTCGTTAAACTTCAGCGCCACTGCAAATAGGCTTTGTCCCTAACTGCTGGAACTGTTGTTTAACCCTACTCGATAAAACAGATGAATCTGAATCCCCGTAAGTCGTATTATCCCGAACTACGTAAGCTCTGATCTCTCATATCTGTTGAGAGTACGCAGGCACAATACTGACGTATTGGCGAGCCACCTTCCCCGTAACCCATAGTAGGTCGAACTACGTTGACTCTGATTTCTCGTTCTCTGATGAGAATACGTAGGCATAAAGTGCGACACTTTGCCGAGTCATTTTCTTTTTTGTTTAAGCCAGCCTTGATAGGTAGGTAGATAAACCAACTCGTCCAGTAAACATAACAAGCGTGGATCCCGTCGAGTACGACGGACGTGAGGGGTGCTAACACCTTCCCCTTGCGTAACCGACTCCTGAACCCAGACAACGGTTGCGATGACCTTGTCTTATACCTATTCGTCAGGTTTTTCCGATCGTTTCCTTTCCTGTTCTGAGGGATAAATAACGAAAGGTGGCGACTCTTCTGTTTTGCCGGCACCTTATTTTCGCGGAAGCGACAGCTGGCGACTCTGCTGGGGACTTGATAGTTTCCTGGGATCCAACGTCCCGTATGCGAGTCAGTTTGGGGATCCGACGTCCCCTACGAGAGTCAATCCTAGCACTTGTATGATTACTTGTTGGGTTGTGTTTATTTATCGCACTTTATTCCCCGCACTTTATTTTCAGTATGATATGATTATCTGTGCTGTTGTGGGAGGGGCATTCTGATGAGTGAGAAGCCAGACCCAGGCTTGAGTGAACATAGCATTAGTTGTGGAAATTAGTGGGCACGTGCTTGCTTGGCAGGCACTAGTGTCTCATGAAATCCACGCTCAGACGAGGTTCTCCCGGTTGACTTCTTTTTCAACCCTTTGGGTTGAGGGGGTTGTTGGTTTGGAGGATTGTCGACTCTGGGGACCGATCATTTGGGATTCAGCCGAGTGAGGCCGCTTCAGGAGCTGGCGATGCCACACCTTCTGGGTATCGTATCACCCCTCTTGAATGTCTGTGACGCTGATGACTGTATAGGATGCCGAACTTGAGTCAGTTTAGGTCCATACCTGTGAGCAGGGTTGGGTTTGTTGCAGGAAACTTTAACCTTCAGACTACCTGGTTTTCTTGATAGTGAATCACTTTTGTTGGTACCGGAGGTTCTCATCATCAGATATATGATTGTTCTTGACAGAGCAGAGTTATGGTCCTGTATCAGAGGACCTTCTCTTCAGAGATGTATGTTTGTTCTTGATAGAGCAGGTTTATGATTGGGATCTGAGGATCTCATCTGCAGATGTATGTTTGTTCTTGACAGAAAACAAACTTCAAACCTTTTTGCCCCGTGGGCCCATAATTCAAAGGAAAGCTTTTCTGAAGAAAAGAGTGTCGTTAAACTTCAGCGCCACTGCAAACAGGCTTTGTCCCTAACTGCTGGAACTGTTGTTTAACCCTACTCGATAAAACAGATGAATCTGAATCCCCGTAAGTCGTATTATCCCGAACTACGTAAGCTCTGATCTTTCATATCTGTTGAGAGTACGTAGGCACAATACTGACGTATTGGCGAGCCACCTTCCCCGTAACCCGTAGTAGGTCGAACTACGTTGACTCTGATTTCTCGTTCTCTGATGAGAATACGTAGGCATAAAGTGCGACACTTTGCCGAGTCATTTTCTTTTTTGTTTAAGCCAACCTTGATAGGTAGATAGATAAACCAACTCGTCCAGTAAACATAACAAGCATGGATCCCGTCGAGTATGACGGACGTGAGGGGTGCTAACACCTTCCCCTTGCGTAACCGACTCCCGAACCCAGACAACGGTTGCGATGACCTTGTCTTATACCTATTCGTCAGGTTTTTCTGATCGTTTCCTTTCCCGTTCTGAGGGATAAATAACGAAAGGTGGCGACTCTTCTGTTTTGCCGGCACCTTATTTCGCGGAAGCGACAACACCGTTCAAGGCTATTCCCACTTTTTCTTTCTTGTTGGTCTCTTCTGTCAGCTCGGAACCCAACCTGTTAATCAATTCAGTCTGTTCCTTCACAGTGAAGGTAACTTCATTCTTCTCACGACGTAACTGGAAGATCTCCTTCTCTAACTCATCATTGGCTTTCTTCAGTTCTTCGTTTTCAGACAACAATTTGTTATACTTCTCACTCTCTTCCGAAGTAGGTACCTCGACCAACGGAAGATACAGAGGTTCCACAACAGGATATGGCATCAAGGAAATCCTCGCTCTCTCTCGGACCCAAGCCAAATAGGGATCATAAGCTTTGCTGTTGCTCTTACCGAGCAGAGCTTTCCCTCTCCTATGGATGTTAGCCCATGCATGTCTCAATCTGATCAGAACAGCCGCGTCTAATAAGCCCGTGAGATACAGAGATTCCTGTATCTCCTTCTCAATAGGGGCATCCCTCAAAGCATAACCGAACTGTCTTACCAGCAATGAAGGGTTATAGTTAATACAGCCTTTCCGTCCAATCAAGGGGACATTCGGAAAGCCACTGCAACTATATATAATATCAGCACCCAGCATACTCCGATCAAACCAAATGATGTTCTCAACAGACATCCCCATCAACCGGGAAGACCAATCCAAAGTATCAACAACATCAACAAAAGGCCCTGTCTTCGGGAGATGCCCTTGGAACCACCTGTACAAGAGAGGAAGACAGCAGGAAACATTCTTGCCACGACGTTTCTCATTCTTGTAGTGAATAGAATGATAAACATCGCCCAAGAGAGTAGAAATTGGATTCTTCGAGGCAATGATCAAGAAGGCATCTGAATCGACAAAATCTGGCACATTAGGAAACAAGACAATCCCGTAGATGCAGACAGCTAGAATGGCACTGAAAGCAACCCAACATCCACTCTTCGCGCACTGCGTAACCTTTTCAACTAGGACGGACAGGTGAAAACCATAAGCTCCGTTCAGCTTGACCAAGCTCCCAGGGAACTCAGAAGCGTCTAGACTAACAATCTCAGCGAGTGTAGCTAACTCAGGCTCAGCGTCAACATGTACGAAGGGCATCTGGCCTAACACAGGAACTCCCAACATAGCGGAATACTCTTCCAAAGTGGGTGCCAGAATATAGTCGGGAAATAAGAAACATCTCAGCTGCGGCTCATAAAACTGCATCAAAGTATACACCCCAGTCGTCTCAAATGCTGAAGGTCTGTACAACAAGCTAAGCAATCTCCCATAAGATACCCTGAACTCAGCCCTCACTCTCTCATCTGCTAGAGCAACTAAACCCAGCAAGGTACTGATATCTGGCGAATGCAACCGGTAAGCAACGGTCCTCTTCAGGGACTCCATGTCTGGCTAGAAGACGTACTAGAATCAGAGGGGAATGATCACCTGCAACATAAATACATGTTAATGAAATGCAGTCATGAAGATGCACATGCATATGCAAACAAGGGACCAAGTGCAATGCTGATGAACTGTGCTGCTTTGTACTGAAGCCTGAGAACCATCCAATCTTCATCTCAAACCAAACCACTCAAATGAACCCTGTAACCACATCTCACGGACAGAGATAAACCAGGTATTCTGAGGTCAAAGGTTTCCTGCAAACAACCCCACCTACCCCTCACAGGTGTGTACTTAACTCGCAGACGAGGTACGACATCCTATGCGGTTTCAATGTCACAGACTTTCAAGAGCGATGATACGATACCCAGAAGGTGTGGCATCATCATCCCTTGAAGCGGACTCACTTAGTTGAATCCCAATTGATAGGTCCCCAGAGTCGACAATCCTCGAGTCAGACAACTTGTCGAGCCCTAAGGGCCAGGCAAGAAGCATCAAAGAGAATCTCGTCCAAGCGTAAATTTCGCGGCTAGCTGGTGCGAGCTAAGCAAGCAGGCTAACCACTACTCTCTACTTCTAAGTCTATGTGTAACCTCAAGCCCAGGTCCGGCTTATCTCTCAACAGATTACCCCCTTCCCACAGCAGCAATAATAGTATAAAGCTGATAATAAAATGCGGAAAGTAAAGACAGAAAAGTAAATCTATACAACACCCACGGCGGGAAAACAAGCGCTAGGATTGACTCGCATAGGGGATATTCCAATCCCCAACAGAGTCGCCAGCTGTCGCTACTGCGAAAATCGGCGCCGACTAAACAGAAGAGTCGCCACCGTGCGTTATTTATCCCAAAGGAGGGAAAGGAAACGCTCAGAGTAAACCTAATGCAAAACGGGAAAGGAATGGTCATCGCAACCAAATCCTGGATTCGGGAGTCGGTTACACAAGGGGAAGGTATTAGCACCCCTCACGTCCGTCGTACTCGACGGGATCCATGCTTGTTTTCTAGTATGAATTGTTATTCTATCTACTCTACAGGTCTGGGTTAAAAAGAAAAGAAAATGACTCGACAAAGTATCGCACTTTATGCCTACGTATTCCCGTCTGGAACGAGAAATCAGAGTCAACGTAGTTCGCCTACCTACGGGAAAGGAGGGGAAGGTTGCTCGCTAGGATATGACATCCTATGCCTACGTACTTTCATACAGCATGAAAGATCAGAGCAAGCGTAGTTCGGGCCACGGAAGACACAAATTTGTCTGACTGTTTTTTATCTTTCTGAAAAGGTTTTCTCCTGATTAAGAGTCCAAGTGGACAAAAATGACACTTTGATGTTTGTTTTCAGTCTTTTACGCAAGAACTATTTTTTATGATGTTTGCAATCTCTGACGCACTAGAGACTATGATTTGAGGGTGACTACGTCGTATGTCACCCTAAGGGTAACATACTAAGCAGTCAGATTACTGAAGAGTGACCCTCCAATAATCCTCTCTCAAATAGCTTAAGGCTCGTAGCGTACGGCATCGATTAACCTTATTACTGTGTTTTGAATGATTTTGAGATAGAAGAGAAAGAACTCTAAAACTTATGGTTTGAAATGGGAATCAAACTACCCTAATGTTGTCATGCATGGGTTAACACCTAATGTCTGTCATAATTCCCTCCTGCACAGAGGAAATCAGAGATCCTAGGGGATAAACGGAAAAGAAACAACAGATATACAGTAAACAGTAAAATGCATGAGATGCAGCAGTACAAGCGAGGCAAGGGAGTCCCACTCAACCTCGAACCTGGGAGAACAATAGGCAAAGTGAAACAGCTTCACTTAAAACCTAAGGGGCAAGCTGAACAAGCCAACAAACAATACAGGAAAAGAAACTAAAACCCAACACCCGCTCTGACAGTAACACCAGCTCTTATAGTAGTTCAAACAGCACCAGCTCTGACAGCTACAGTTGATCAACAGCAACAAGGTTGACAGTAACAACTTCAAGCAAGACCCTATCTTCACCTTTCAATGATCCCCAAGCTTTAGATAAGCTCCTGTCTTCAAAGATCTCCAAGCTCTGGCAAGCACATGAACCCTAACAAACAAATAGCTTCAAACAGCAGCAAAACCCTAATTTTCACAGATACCCAACTTTGACAGGTACAAGCTTCATCTTCACCAGTCTTCTATGAACTTCATCTTCCAATAGGTTTCCATCTTCAAGGCAAGCACTCACAGGAGAGAATCAGCTAAGAGATGAAGTTGAAATGTCAAGTGGCTTAATGATAACCCAAGGAAATCACTAAGATCTTAACACAGCAAGTGAATGCTATCCTCAAGGTTCTACCTAATCAAAGCATGCTCTACATCCCTCCTAAGGAGAGATGGAACTTCTTGAGGGGACCTTGTGTCATAGGATGGAATAGAGGCACAAGAAGCTCTCCATGTTTGACATAAGAAATCAGTCTACTCTAAAGCTCTCCCTATATCTCCTATCTCCTAAGTCTTCAAAAGCAACCTTCAAGGATAAGATTCTTCATGATCCAATCTTCATCCTTTATCTCCAATCATCTCCAAGGTCTTCATTAGCTCCATCAGGCAAAACTCAAGCCCAACACCCAATTAGAATAGCCCAAACCCAAGCAACAATCCAAATGCCCAAGATGGCAACATACAATCAACAACCAACTTGAAAAAATCAAAGAAAATAGTAATACTCATCCTAAAATCCTAGATTAATTTCTAAGGGAACCTAACTATGTACCCTATACCCCACATAAACCCCAAGGCCCAAATCAAACCCTAAGTACCCAAACTATGCCCTAAACTACACATATGTGTTGTAAAACCCTAATCCTAGCATCCTAAAGTTCACCATTCAAAACTAGCCTAAATTTCATCATAAAAATATAAGAAAAATCTCTAAGGGAGCATGTACCTCTAATCTAATCAATCCAATAAGAATCAATCAAAAATCATTCACCAATTGATCACAAGAAAATCCACAAAATCATGTATCAAATGTACAAAATTAAAGAAATTAATAAAATGGAAAAAATCAAATTAAATTGAAAAATGGGTGAAAATGAGATTTATTAATTTCATAAAATCACAAATAAATCCAGGATCATGGAGGTATTTTTAAAATATTTTTCTGATCAATATTGGATTTATTATGATTTTTAGAAATCAAATGCATTAAAAATAAAACTAAAATGAATTTAAAATGAAAAAAGAAAATAAAAAGCTGAAATAAAATGATATGCGTTGGATGAGAAGACTGGTAAGCGCATCCAAGGATCCTGAGCGTGTCCATGTGGGGTGCTGATTGGCGTGCCACCTCAATTATTGAAACGATGCGTTTTGGGAATTAGAGGCAATCTGTGAGTTCGAATCGTGGCCTTTGGATGCGTGAGAATGTCAACAGGTCAACGTGATCCAACGTCTACCAGATCATCTTCTTCCTTCAACTCAGATGACCTGAGATATTTCCAGGAGGTGGTCTACGGTGGAAACCACCGTCTTCTCCGGCGAGCAAGAAACACAGGCAACCAAAAAGTGACAAGTCCTATACCAATTTTGACCAGAATTTCACGTAGATTCCAAATCTCCAGTCCAAATCTCATGAATCCCCATGGATTCTTAAAACCGAATCAATCTTCAAAATGTGTCAAGGTTTCAATCATCATCAATTGCAAAATTACCACCACAGAAATGTTCCTCATGCTTCACTGATCAATAAGAACTATCTCATTCATGATGAAACCTCAAGATCGTGCCTAACCGATCCTCAACAGAAAATGTTCATCAAACCTAAGTGTCTCTATTTGCTTCAATTTCAATCCAGAAACGTCCTAACCATCATCTATAATGAATCTACCCATTTAAAACCTAGCAATTCTACATGAATCAAGCCATGGAATGCAATTTACATACCTGCAAATCTTGGATGAACAGAGTGGTAAAACCTCCAAATCAAGCTCCAAGATCTTCCAGACACGTTCAAGGATGTATGATCAAGCTTCTGTATGCATTAAATTGGACTAAAACCTCTTGAATCACCAAACTCGATTTTGACTTGCAAGGGATGATTTCAAAATGCAATCTCACGATTCTTCCACGATCTTGGCTAGAAATCTATCTGGAATCAATCACCAACATATGATCAAGCTTCTAAGTGCAAGAATTTGGATTGAAACCTCTCCAATTGGTGTAACCGATTTGGATTTGTAAGCTATGAACTCAATGTTCAATCTCTCAATTCTCCCTCAATCTCCACCAACTCTAGCTTTGAACCAGTTCTAAATCTTATATAGAACATGAATGGAGGCTCTAGAATCTTCTGGAAAGCTCTAATGAGAAGTTCACCATCTCTTGCTCTTGAAAATGTCACGAGAAATTCACCTATGGCAGCTGAGTTTCAAGCTTGCTTCAATGCCTCATTCTAATCCAATTTCTCCTTAGATGACATATTGAATGGATTGGCAAGGGTTAAGGCCTTGGTCATGCCCTAAAAAGTGGTTTTGCATATGTGACTTATGATGTAAGTAACCATTTTACAAAGCAAGTCATTGAATTAACCCTCAAATCAAAATTGTGGCAATGTCATTATTCTCAAAATGTATTTTCCAATCAAATTGGTATGTCATATGGCTTGGTTTGGACTTATAGATCAAAAATCTCAATTTTCATCCTTGGTTCATTTAAAATTCACCCTTATTTTAGGCTATTTTTGTGATTTTGTGATTCAAGCCTTTCCAATAACCCATGACCTCTTACCTAGCCTAAAAACACCATTTTGAACACATCTCATGTTGAACATTTTTCCATTTGAGGAGTGGAAGATGGAGATTTTGACCTATGTTGAAAAATGACCTATAATCATCAATACCCAAAATACCCCTGGATTGCAAGAACCATAACTTGAGTTCTACAAATCTTCTTGAAGACTTCTAGTACTCAAATTAAAGCTATTGAGAAGCTCTACAAGTTTCATGTTTACCAAGAATCCATTTGAAACTTGCATTTTGACCTATCTGGTTTGGAAGCTAGGCCTAAATTAGGGGATTTTACACTGAAACCCTAATTTAGTAACTCCTCCTCCTCTTGATTCTTTTTGATTTATCCTTGGCACAACACCACACATGTATCAAAATGTCAATTCATGAATCCCATAACCTCTAATTAAGCCTTGATGCTCTTCAATCATTCAGTGGATCTAGGGTTGACCCAGATGAAACCCTAGTTGACTGCACTTCAACTGTGGCTCTTGTACTTGAATCAATGACTTGTCTTATTTTCAATATGACCCTCTAGGAACTTCATAAGATTTGTACACATTCCATACCCTCAATTCATAGCTCATACCCCATTGATGACCCTCAATACACCTCAAATCAGGAGAGAAGTCCACCTGTTGACACTCACTCCTCAAAGCGTCAAACATTTCTTGATGACTTGGATAGTCTTAAACTTGAATAAACCCTTGATGTGCTTCTTCAGATAAGAATGGCACTTGATCCCTTGATGGATGCCTTGCTATGCTATGCTGTGCAAATAATTAGATTATGTACATGATTTACTATGCAAATGATAATGCAATTGAAACATAAATCCAGTAAAATAAGTTGAGCAAATTTTAGGGTGCAACAATAAGTTTCTAACTTTTCTTTAAAAAAATTAAACAAAATGAAATTTTTCTTTAAAATTAAAATTTTAAAATAATTATTAACATTTTCTAAAACATTAAAAAAAGAAGATTAAAAAAACAATTAATTTTAGAACTTTTTCTTAAAAACATGTGTAACATTTCACTAATTTGATTCCTAACCTTGCCCCGTTTAATTTTGATTCCTAACATTTCTGATTGAACCGTCACCTAGTTGCTAATTTGATTCCTAACCTTGCCCCGTTTAATTTTGTCTGATGTTTATGACGTTCCTAACGTTATGTCATTATTCGTCTGTGTTTACTAACCTCATATTTTTCGTATTTTTTTTCATGGTTGTAAATTATGCGAGGACATCGTCGCTTCTCATTCCGTTATCGTTTATTCTTGCATATTCTCCGATATTAAATACTGTTACTTGTTAATTTTTCCATTATAGTTATTTACCGTTAATTTCCCTCCGAAGGATAGGTCTAGCCGTTTGACCACCGTGTCAATAGTTCTTAACCCTTGCGTCTTTCACCTTTCAAACCTAGAAACTCCGAGTCGCTGTACTCATATGCTTAGGCGTCCCATTGTGGACAGTTTTACCCTTTACCCTAGCATTAGGATAAGGAGTCGCCGCACTCCATATTAGGTTTCCCGTCGTGGAATACCTATCTTACCCTTTTCAATTCAATTCAACTTCAATGTAGAGATAGGAGTCGCCGCACTCCACGTAAACGCTTCCTTAAGAACACTTATTCCCCCATGAAACCTTGACCACAATCAAGAAGTTTCGCTTCCTCCCTTTCGAGGGGAACTACGATTATTCTGATTCCATCCCCTACCTCGGATACGTAGGCACAAGATGCGAGTCTTGGCGAGTAAATTTCGGATTAACTCTTAGGTCTTTTTCTTTAACCTTTAACCCTTAGCATATCCCTTAAGCAGATAATTTTAGCAAAATATCAACATTAAAACAAGAGGTTCTTGTAGAGTACTACAGAAGTTTAGGGTGCTAATACCTTCCCTAAGCTTAACCAACCCCCGAACCTTAGATCTCTCCCCGCATTGTGTTTATGATGCAAAATAGGTTTTTCCTTTCTTTAACCTTTCCTTCGGATAAATCAAAGACCGGTTGTGAATCAAATATTTGTGATTCAATCATTAATAATTTGATATCCTATTCTCACTGCAACAGAAAATGGCGATTTCACTGGGGACCAGTCATATCTTTTTTAGGGTTATCCCTATCTTTGTTTTTTATGCTTGTTTATTTGCTTTATTATCTGCTTGTATATATTCATGTTGTACCTTGCTTGGGGTATCATTGTTGTGAGATAAGTCCTACACGCGGACTTGAGTGCAACTTTTATAGGAAGGTGATATATTCGACGAGGCTTATAGGGAGTTGAATCCTGACCAAGCTGACTTGAGAATCACCGCTCAGTTGAGGACCTCTTGAAAAGTAGTACTGTTGAACGAGTTAATCATGAAAACATTCACTATTTTCGATTGAAGCTTGTGATACTGGGGACCATAGTTACCTTTAACCCCCACTCTGGCCTTATCTAAGACGTAGTGCAAGGACTATGAGGGAGTATTCCCAAAATAGTTGCTACGCGATGCTACAATCAAAAGAGGTTCTCTTGAGAATATTATTAACCACCGAGTCATTCGGGAAATTGATAATATCTGAAAGATGGACTGATGACTTTAGGCACCTCTTTAGAACCCTTGTTCTACAGGTACAACTAACCTATAGTTTACCTTTTTTGGGATGGGTAGACCTTGACTCCGCTCATATACCTCTAACCTAGGACTTTTGTTTGTTTGTGTGTGTTTGTACATTGCATCCATAAAGCACCATATCATTCCTAGTTTCAAGGAATTCAATAGTCCTTTGCAAATTCAAAAAAGTCCTACATTTTAAAGTTTAAAACCTTTTTCAGCTTTCCTAAAAAGGAATATTTGCAATCGACCATTGAAATTCTTGAAACCATTGCATTGCATCCACATCCTGTCTTTGTATTGCATTTCTACCTCTGGTTTCTCATTCTCGATTCTCTCGCCTTTCAGTTCTGTCACCCTGGGTCCTCCGCATCAGTACAACACTAGATCCTGAGCTCAGAAAAGGATGGAAGAGCATATTCAAGAGATTGACCGCATTAGCAATGAACTCGAAGATCTTCGAGGAAGTGTGGGGCAGATTATGGAGATGCTACAGGTTATTCGTGCAAGGATAGATACTTAGCTCACTGTTGTTTCTGAGATTACCAAAGCTATTGTGGGTCCTCTACCAACTGTTAATGTTATGAATGTACCTCCTTATGGTCTTCAACCCGGTTTGGTGCCTCCTCCTATTGCTCAACCAGTTCAACAAGTTATTCTTTCAAAGTTTAAAACTCTGAGCTTTGACCATTATGAAGGAGCTACACGCCCGAAGAGTCACTTGATCAGGTATCACCGTAAAATGGCTGCTCATCAACTTTGGCAACATCAGCAAATTATGTTCAACAACAAGGTTATCCTATTCAATATGCTCAACAACCCTATGTAGTTGTTGTTACACCTGCCTTTAATCAGCAAGTTCCTACTTACCATCCTGTGCAACCGGATCTTATCTATCATCCTCCGGTCTATCAACACCCTCCTGGTTATCAACCTGCACAAGCTCCTGCCGGCTATCAACAAATGCCCAACGCTCCCGCCTATCAACAATCAAAGAATCAAGCACCTCGTCAGAAGGGGCCAGGTAGGAGACTATACAAGCCTTGTCCTCCGATTCCGTTGACTTTTACCGAGTTGTACCCTTCATTAGTGCAACAAGGTGTGATTACCACTAGAGCTGTGGGTCCACCTTCAGATCCTTTACTTGCCAATTACAACGCCTCCGCTCATTGTTTATTTCACGAGGGTGCATCTGGCCATGATTTGGAAAACTGTTACGCTCTCAAGTCCATTGTCGGGGAATTAATAGAAAAGAAGATCTTGTCTTTTGATGACCCTTAGCCGAATGTCAGGAATAACCTTCTACCAAATTATAGGGTTGTTAATGCTATTGATGATATATCTTATGCTACTCAGATCAGGACTTCTCGCAGGGTTTTCCATTTGCCAATATCAAGCTCTGCAAAGCCTGTCCTCAACATATCTAAGCCAATTACTCCTACAGTGAATCAGCCGAAGCCAGTAATTATTTTGAAGCCTAGTCCATTTCGTTATAGTGATCCTCAAGATGATGTGACCATGAATGATAAAGAATCTGGGAAGATCACCCTGAAGGAAGATTTGAAGACTGACAATAAGGATGTGACAAATATAGTTGGGGCAAGCAAGATGACTCGCAGTGATCGTACTCATACTCTTTGTTTTAATGAGGCTCTGCCAGAGGAAACCGCTACTACTGTGCCGACCTTGAATACAAGGACTTCATAAACACCTCGTCAGACAGTTCATTTTGTTTATTTATATGTATTTTATTTCTTTGGTTGTTAAAGCATAATTAGCATGTACAAACTTGGTTTATTTTGAATAATTAATGCAATGCATATGTTTGTATTGAATAAATCCATTCGTATTCACTCACAAAAAATCATTTTTCATAACTTATAATGCCAATTTTACCCGATCTCTTGCTGTGATAGAGAATTGGGAGGAGGATGATGAACCAAAAACGTCAGATCTCTTGCCGTATGCTTTTGAATTAAACCCTGTTGATGATGTAAGGCATTGTTTCAAATCCTAAACATTGGAGATATAAGGATGACAATCCCTCTTTAACCCCTTTGAGCCTTGAAGTAGGAGTTTCTTTTTCCAAATAAAAAACCCTCAACTTTAACCTGGGGCAGGGTAGTTTTTTCAGTCAAACCGATCAAATGCTCAGACTTACAAAAAGGAGGAGTGAACCTTCGAGAATCCATTTTATCCTTAACATGATAGGAGGTTGAAAAAAACACAATGACTATCCCTCGACTACTTAAAGAGTGGGGCAGTCACAAGCCTTCAAAAGAGTCACACAACTTGTGCAGAAAATAATGAATGAAAAAGAGCCCGCTAAGTCAAAACCTATAAAGGAGACTTAGGCAAAACTGGGGTACCCCGCTGGACCCCAAGGTCAAATTCAAAAGACTTCGTCCAAGCAAAAGCAAAAAAACAAAGGATTACAATAAAGAATCCCCAATAGAGAAGAAAGGCGTGTGGCCAAACACCAAAAGAAAATATGTGAGTGATTGCCATGTTCAAAGCCTTAATGGTTCCTCGACCATATCAAATCTGATTGAGAGATGAGTGCTCATATACAGTTAACTGAATATAGGATTGGAGAACATCACGAAGAAGGGGTGGGTACAAATAACTTTGAGCCTTTATCCTTTGTTTCTTAAACTGTGAACCAAGCCACGATACAACCTTTAAAAGACCTAATTGAAGTAGGATCTCTTTTGAAAGCATACTCGACGAGATAATGTTTCCTGACTCCTACGAGCTATACTTAATTTAACGTTGGCATCATAAATTAAATTCATATCCTAACTAGTGATTTCGGTCATAAGTTATTGCGATATCCTTTTTCATGCGTGTTGATTTTGCCTGATATCTTAGAAACTTACATATAGACGTTGTCAATGGAACTCGAATATCCTGCTAAACAGGGGTAGGTGGTTTCCAAGTCATTTACTGATGCAAGTCTGACTGCTATTTTTGGAGGACCCAGTCATAACACTGCCGATCCGGACTTATCACGTTGAGATTCGATAAATCTCTCCAAGAGTTTGAAATAGTGGGGCAATTAGACTCCATTTTCTCTGTAAAATCCTCTCGAGATGACTCTATCATAAAGCAGGTACTCTAGGGCATTATGTTTTCCAAAATGGCGACTAATACAAAGTCCATTAAGATTAAAACTAGCATGTTCCACTACCTTCTTCATGAACCTGATAAATCTTACTCCAGGCGGTCTTCATTCCCTAGTAAGTCTCATTGTTGCAGAAACAATTATGAACCATTGCCTCAGCACCAGTCCCCAGCGAGACTATAAGCTGACAACACTTTGGACTGATCCGGTAATCTCCAGTGACTTTCAAGACTGTAGAGATCATACCAGTATCTTCTAAGTGATGCACATTATTTGAGGACCCACTCCTAGTGGAATCATCTTTTCCGCACCAAAGCTGCCATGCTTTCCTCAGGAAATGTTCCCCAGGAGATTGCCATATTTTCCCCAAGAAGTCCAGTTATCTTCCCCAGGGAAGCTGATGTACTTTCCACAGGAAGTTGGTGTACTTTTCCCAAGAAGTCGCTACGTTTTCTCCAAGAAGCTGCCTAGCTCCACATCTTCCCCATGAAACAGATATTTATTTTATCCCCGAAAGTCTCTAATCCTCAGATTTTCTTTGGCTGATTATGATTCATGATAGCAATCCCTCCAGTGAAGCCATGATAGCGTATCCCCATATGGAGGTCATGATATCGTATCCCCATGAGGAAGTCATGATATCGTATCCCCAAGTGGATTGTTTTCTCCCCAAAGAAGTTGGAACTTTGAAGCAAGATTTAGTTCCGCCGTCAACTTTTCATATCCCGTGATAAATGTACTGTTGCAAAGGTCGCCGGGTATCCCCGTCGAGATGTTTATTTCATCTCATGTTTCCTCTCTCGTCTGTTTTGTCAGCATATGCAGGAGCATAAGCATTGCATACTCGGTGCATTTTCATACACATTGACCTACGCAACAACATCTACATGTTTGTTATCCTTGCCATCCTTTGTCGCTACCTCCGAGTAACTGGGTTTGTCTGTTCTCTCCCAGTAGATCGTCAACCCTAAGCATAAAATACCTATTATTTCCAGTTTCCCCACAGAGTTCAATCCTCGTGGATGATGGTTATTTCAGTTATCTTTCCGCGCTAGGATAAGATAATCCCCATGTGAGCTCATTCCCTCAATGGAATCTTGTTTAACATATGCTTTCTAGCTTGATTCTAGATTGAACTTCGGTCTTGTCGGTCACCGTACCTACCTGGACATGCATTTATTTTGCACTATCTTTCAGGAAGAGCCTCTTACAATGCCTTTGCAGATATGCGACCGTTTTCGTCCGAGAAGCTTATCATTACATTACAATCTTCATTACATTACAACAATGGTAAACAATAGTTCTCGTACAAGAAGCTTATCATTAAATTACAACAACGATAAACGAAAGTTCTCGTACAAGAAGCTTATCATTTCATTACATTCAATCGGTATGCGACAGTTCTCGTACAAGAAGCTTATCATTATATTACATTCAATCAGTATACGACAGTTCTCGTACAAGAAGCTTATCATTACATCACATTTTACAACCTTACATTACATTTTACAACCTATCATTACATTTTACAACCTCGACAAGTAGTTCTCATCCGAGAAGCTTATCATTGTTACTCTTACAAATAAGCGGTAGTTCTCGCCTGAGAGGCTTATCCTATCTTCATCATGACTAGCAGCAAGTGGCCATCTCCATCGAGAAGCTGATTTCCATTGCTCTTTCATCCTGAAGTATAGGGAAGTTTATTTTACCCTTTAGTAAAAAAAGAAATTGAATCATATTCAGGGCATCAGATCTTGAAGTATGGGGAAGTTTGTTTTACCCTTTAGTAAAAGAAGAAACTGAATCATATTCAGGGCATCAGATCTTGAAGTATGGAGAGGTTTATTTTACCCTTTAGTAAAAGAAGAAACTAAATCATATTCAGGGCATCAGATCTTGAATTATGGGGAAGTTTATTTTACCCTTTAGTAAAAGAAGAAACTGAATCATATTCAGGGCATCAAATCTTGAAGTATGTGAAAGTTTATTTTACCCTTTAGTAAAAGAAGAAACTGAATCATATTCAGGGCATCAGATCTTGAAGTATGGGGAGGTTTATTTTACCCTTTAGTAAAGAAGAAACTGAATCATATTCATGGCATCAGATCTTGAAGTATGGGGAAGTTTATTTTACCCTTTAGTAAAAGAAGAAACTGAGACCTATTCAGGGCACCAGACCTTGAAGCGTGGGGAAGTTTATTTACCCTTTCTGAGTGAACCATTTAGTTAAAGAAGAAGTCGAATCATATTTTTGATCATGGAAGGTTATTTTCACCAAATAAGCGACAGTCTCTCCAGAGCAGCTTATCATTTCATCCGTATCTCCATATAAACGATGGTCTCTTTATTTGAGAAGCTTATCCGTTCCATTTTGGCATGTAAGTCCCTTGCAGCGATAAGTGGCAGTTCTCCCTCGAGAAACTTATCAGGGCATTCCTCCCATTAAAGTCCATTTATTTTGGCATACAGTAGGTTTTACCCTGTATCTTTTCTAATGATTCCTGAAGATCCCATTGATCTCTTCACCTAACGAATTTCCGGAAGTTTGGATGTTATTCTCACTTGAATGCTCCAGCAGTTTTGTGTACCTGATTCTACTGCCGCGTGGATCCCGTTTACTCTTTTATTCTAGAGTGTCAGTCGGTCATGCTTGAACCTGTTAAGCAGTTACTCTTATATATTTCCCCAGTGGAGGTCGTCTCGTTAGTGCCATCTCCATTGAGGATCCCTTCTTACCGTTACTTCTAAAAGTGACAATTGGTCACGCTCACACCGGTTGGTAATCACTTTAGACTTCCCCAGTGTCGTGATGTTTCCCCAGTGTGTCGTATTCCCCAGTGTGTGGTTGCTCGTCGCGCCTGTCCCCTCTATCGTCGTGTCGTCAGCATCCTTGCATTCATCATTTCCATCATACACACCATACTAGATTTATGGCATTGTCAGCATTATAGTTCGTTTCGTTTTGTCCATAGCATTGCATATTGTCGCTACTGCGAAAATCGGCGCTGGCTGAACAGAAGAGTCGCCACCGTGCGTTATTTATCCCAACAGAGGGAAAGGAAACGCTCGAAGTAAACCTACTGCAAAGACGGGAAAGGAATGGTCGTCGCAACCAAATCCTGGATTCGAGAGTCGGTTACGCAAGGGGAAGGTATTAGCACCCCTCACGTCCGTCGTACTCGACGGGATCCACGCTTGTTTTCTGGTACGGATTGTTATTCTATCTATTCTACAGGCCTGGGTTTAAAAGAAAATAAAATGACTCGGCAAAGTATCGCACTTTATGCCTACGTATTCCCGTCTGGAACGAGAAATCAGAGTCAACGTAGTTCGCCTACCCACGGGAAAGGAGGGGAAGGTTGCTCGCTAGGATATCGCATCCTATGCCTACGTACTTTCATACAACATGAAAGATCAGAGCAAACGTAGTTCGGGCCACGTACGACACAAGTCTGTCTTGATTGTTTTTATCTCCTTCTGAAAAGGGTTTTTCCTGATTATGCGTCCAAGCGGACAAAAATGACGTCTTTTGATTGGTTTACAGTCTTTTACGCAAGAACTGTTTTTTATTGACGTTTAACCTTTTATTGTATTTTTCTGATTGTTTTGAGATAGAAGAGACAACAACTCTAAAACCTATGGTTGAAAAGGGAATCCAAATCTACCCTAATGTTGTCATGCATGGATGAGAACCTAGTGTCTGTCATATTTCTCTCTTGCGCAGAGAGAAACAGAGATCCTAAGGGGATAAATGGAAAAGCAACAACATATGTACAGTAAAGCGGTAAAATGCATAAAGGTAGCAGTACAAGCGAGGCAAGGGAGTCCCACTCAACCTCGAACCTAGAAAACAATGGGCAAAGTGAAACAACTTCACTTCAACCCTATGGGGAAAAATTAACAAACAATACAGTAAAGAAAAACCAAGCAACAGCTCTAAACAGCAACACCAGCTCCCAAAACAGCAACTCTGACATGAACAATCTTCATCTTTGATCAGTCTTCAAGGCAATGAACTTTATCCTCAATCTTCAAGGGTTTCTTCAGAGCAAGCTCTTCAGCAGAGAAATGATGACAAGAGGATTTAAAATGTTAAACAGTCTGCTGAGCACCAAAGGTGGCCTACAGAAAGTTAACATAATACAGACTGTTTCTCTCAAAGTTCTATCTCCTAGATACAGTCACTAATCCTTCCAAAGGAGGGATGTGAGTATTAAGGAGAGACTTTTAATCATTAAGAAGAATGGAGGCAAAAGAAACCATCCATGTTTATGAAGAAGATTTCTATTCTAAGGCTCTACCTATACCCTATGGCCTATGGTCTTCAGACAACTTCAAGCAAGCCAAGCAATCTTCATCAAGCTTTGGTTTTGATCTTCAACTTTCCTCTTTTGATGTCTTCATGCTTCCACAAGCCCAAGCCAAGCCCATGCCCCAAAAAACCCTCACAACAAAGTAAACCCCAAAAATGGGCAAACCACACAATCACACAATTGTAAAATATACTAAAAATAGTAATATGATATTTACAAGCCTAATATTAATTCTAAGGGAAATACTATCTCTACCCCATATACCCCATAGGTCTCATACTCTAATTCAATCTAAAAACCTAAAAATAAAATGTTCAAGTGCACCTATGTTATGTATAAACCCTAATCTAACCATCTTAATATTTTCTAATCAAAACTAATCAAAATTTATTCGCAAAAAAATGAAATAAATTTCTAAGAGAACTTAATGCTCTAATCTAGCTACCACAAAAAGAACGGGATCAAAATACAAATTTAAATTGCTAAACGAAATTCATCAATATGTATGTACAAACAATATGAAAATAAAAGCAATTAATATGCAAAAATTCACCATAAATGGAAAAAATACCTAAAATAATATTTTTATTTTCTCACAATTTTCTTCAGCCAATTATTGAAATGTGGAAAAAAATCTCATATTGAAATGACCATTTTCTGATTTTATATGATTTATTTGGTAAACTAAACAAACTAAAAGAATTAAAAAGAAAATCAAATGAAATGTACAAGGGGGGGGGGGGGGGGTTGCAAGAGCAATTTATTAGACTCATAAATCCATTGGGCCCAGGATGGGGGTGCAACTAGCGAAACGCTGGGCCCAGTAATCAACCCAGAAAAAAAACAACAAAAATGAAAACCTGGGGGGCGCGAATAGCGCGAAACCTGCTTGCATTTTCACTTGGGCCTCTAAACGGGGGTGCCAACAACAATTGGCAAGGCCCATGTTTTATTTCAGAAAGCAAAAACGGGGGGCGCAGATAGCATTAATTCCTTTGTATAATCCACGTTGGGCCTCAACGGGGGGGGGGGGGGGGCAATTAGCAATGGCCCATATCTGAATTCCAAAGGGAAAGAGGGGGTTTCACGAGTAATCACGGGGGTATGTTCAGCAATTGCCATTGGGCCTTAGGCCCGAATCCACTTCAATCCCACTTCAGCCAAAGATCAAACCCTAAACTGACTATCACTCTTCCTCACGCCACTGTTCACCTTCTTCCAAATTGAAACCCTAGCGGCGCTTCCCATCTCCAAACTCTTCTTCTCTGAAAATCTCTCTATCTGAAATCCTCTCCATTCCCTCAACCTTCGTTTCAACTTCCTCACTGACGAAGCTCGTTGTGGTGACCTGGAAACTTTGCTGGATGACTTGACGATCTATGTGCTGAAGAGGAACATGCAAGAGGCTCTTCACGATTTTGGGAGCGATTGATGAACTTGCAACGTTCTTGAGGCTTTCTGAGAATACTGATGGAGACCTTGGAGTTACAATGAAGATGATGATCTCGGGATGAAGTTTGATCTATTTGATGAAGATCTGGAAATCACCGATGAACTTGCTGAAGAACTCGTTGAAGATCTGAGCAATTCTGGAGAAAGCGTCAAAGGAAGATCAAAAATGGTGATGAAGAACATGTGAATCTGGAGATTCTGTGGATGATCTGATGAACATCCGATGAAGATGATGTGGATGTTGCTGAACTCTGATTATTGATGACGATCTGAGAAGAAAGATGAAGATTGGTGTTCTTGAGAAACGAAGGTTTCTGGAAAAATTCTATGAAGGTGGGATGAATCTGGATCGGAGAAGATGAAGGTTGGAAGAAGGAAGACGAAGCTGGATCGGAGAAGATGAAGTTTGGGTGGATTTCTGAGTTTTTTGGTGTCTCCGGCGAAATTGGCGGTGGTCGGAGGTTAGTTGTGGCGGTCGGAGTCGGTTGGGGTGGTGGCCGCCGGTCCTTGCATGGCCGGCAGTGAAGACTCCGGCGACGGGAGCAGGTGGCAGAGAGGGAACGTGAGTGATGGCCACGTGTGGCTGGGGGAGACTAGAGAGCAACACGTGGGTTGCATGCAGGGTGGGGCCGAATGAGGTGGAAGAAAAAAAATCAGCACGCGTGGCATACCCTATTTATTGACACATGGCACTGCGAAAAATGGATCTGAACTCTGGGCTTGGATACTGAATGCTGATTGGGCCCAATAAGACTAATTCCAGATTAATGATGGTTAAGGACTAATTAAAACCTAATTAAACTCAAAAATAAAATCTAATTACTTTCTAATTAACTATAATTAACTAAAACGAAAATTAAACCTAAACCCCTAATTAAACTCTAATAAATCCTAATTAATTCTACAATTAACCCTAATTAATATCTAAAAACGAAAATAGAAAATAAAACCCTAATTAAATATAAAAATCTAAAAAAACTATTTTTAAATCCTAATTAATATTTTTCTTAAAATCCTAATTAATTCTGAAAAATAAAAATCTAAAAAAACCTAAAAACTTTAATCTCTATTAAAATCTACTATCATTTTTAAAAACAATCTAAAACAAACTAATATCTACATATATCTTTTTTATTTTTTTATCCATTCTATTAAAGAAAAAAATCTATTTATCTATTAAACTATTAAAAGAAAGAAAAAAATAATATCTGAATTTATTAAAAATCTATTAATTTCTAAAAAGAAAATTTATTTAACTAAAAAAAATATTAAAAACCCTATAAAATCCAGAAAAATCCAATTAAGTACATTAAAATCCAGAAAAATGACAGAAAAATCCTAAAAATGCCAGGAGGCCGATTAAACCGATTAAAACCCAATTACACAACCGCAACGACACCCGGGCACCGAGATGGCCTGAAAACACCAGGAACGAGCACCAATTCTCAACAGACTTTTATTCCGACCGGCCTGAAACGCCAGGGGCTATAATCCCGATAAAAACCAATCTGAATGATAAAAATGCAATGCATGCTGTATGCGAATGCGAATGCAAAATGTGGCGAAACATAAACCAGATATTAGGACCGGTTGGTCAAATTTTAGGGTGCAACAGCTGCCCCTATTCAAGCGGCTTGGACCTGAAGGGTTGAAGAGCGAGCAGCCTTCAAACATTCGAGGTACAAGACAGTTGAATACAAAGTAAACCCGAGAATTTGCCAACCGCGGAAATACACTGCAAAACTGCTTGGGAAACACCATCCAGAGAACTGAATCCAATCATTATGGCAACAACCTGATCGATCACCTGATAAAAAGATTTGACTTCAACACCAGTTACTTGTGTGACACCACAAATAACAAACCCGAAGATTGGATCAACATGCACTTGATCACTTCCCATCGTCTACTGATAGACGGAGACACCATCCCGCAGGAAAACAATAATATCCATACTTTCCTCGTCTAATGATAGACGGAGACACCATACCGAAGGAAAAATATAACCCATATTCACATCGTCCACCGTAGGAAAAACCATACCCATATTTACATCGTCCACCGTAGGAAAAACCATACCCATTACTCACATTGTCTAAAGATAGACAGAAAGGCACCATCCCGAAGGAAAATCAATATTCATTACTCACATTGTCTAAGGATAGACAGTAAGGCACCATCCCTGAAGGAAAATCAATATCCATTACTCACATTGTCTAAGGATAGACAGTAAGGCACCATCCCTGAAGGAAAATCAATATTCATTACTCACATTGTCTAAGGATAGACAGTAAGGCACCATCCCGTAGGCAAACAATAATATCCATACTCTCCTCGTCTAATGATAGACGGAGACACCTTCCCGCAGGAACACCAATATCCAATACTCACATTGTCTAATGATAGACAGCAAGACTCCTTCCCGAAGGAGAAAAATATAACCCATATCCATTGTCCACCGTAGGAAAACCAAGATCCATACTCACATTGTCTAAGGATAGACAACAAGACTCCTTCCCGAAGGAAAATCAACATTCATTACTCACATTGTCTAAGGATAGACAGCAAGACTCCTTCCCGAAGGAGAAAAAATATAACCCAATACTCTCTTCGTCTAATGATAGACGGCAAGACTCCTTCCCGAAGGAAAAGCAACATTCATTACTCACATTGTCTAAGGATAGACAGCAAGACTCCTTCCCGAAGGAGAAAAAATATCCGTTTCTATATTCATCACCACCCATCAAATTTCAGAATCCTTTCGTCTACAGGAATTGATGGAAAGAACAATATCTTCAAAGGGGCCACATCATCAATAAGGATTGACAGAAAGAAAACCCATCTCCAAAGAGCCATGCCGTTGACAAGGATCAACAACTAGGAAAACCAAACATTCTTCGAAGAGCCTCGACGTCAATAAGAATCAACGGTCAGAAAAACCTTCTTGAAATGCCATCTCGTCAATAGACCGAAAGAACGCCAATATCTGAAAGATTGCCTTGAAACCCCTCAACGTCTAAGGATAGACAGAGAAAACCATACCCAAACTCCCGACGTCTACTGATAGACTGATGAGTGAAGCATAAATGTTGCATGATCTGGGAATCGAATACCAAAGAGCTGTCTGAATAAAGCTGATGGATAAATGTCCCTGAACTGATTACAGAGTACTTCATGTTGCCACTGAAGGCTGATAGAAAAAATGGCTTATGCTTCGTATGCATATGCGTATGTTTGAATTTTTCTATGGCGTAATGCTCCATATAGGATGGAAATGCTATGCATTTGAGAATGAAATGCAAGTATGATGCAAATATGATGATATATGCAAATGCAAATGCAGGCTCGGGTCGCTGGAGAATTTGGATACAGAAAACCGCCTCAGCAAAATAAATGCTGAAGACAACGCCAACTCCGCTGGGGATAACCAGGCATCACAAAATTATTCCAGCAAAATAAATGCTGGAAAAGTGAAGCCAATTTTGCTGAGGAATAACTAAATGCGCTAATCATGATTAGACTTCTGTCAGGGACAACTTACCCGTGCCAATGAAAATTGGACTTTTGCTGGGGAAAACAGACGGAGTCTTCTTGCGTACCAATGAAGATTGGATTTTGAAACATTGTGCCACCACAGGTGGGCCTTACAGTGATTGCCAATATGAATTGGGCTTCTTGAAAATTTCCAATAGGGATTGGACTTTAGGCCATCTGGGATGGGTCATATATGATTGACACGGGAAAACGTCTTATCTGAATTCACAATTTCTAATTGAAGGGTCAATAGGTGGTAACACGACTTCCCGACATTCGACTAACACTTGGAGATTAGATGAATCTGCTCGAGTAGCTCTGAGTAACTCTGATGATACGGAGAAAAACAATTCCTTCGCTTCTGATATGCCTCAGCTTGTGGGACCTCTGTGGGGATGCTCCTCAAAAGGAAATCTGAAAGTCCGTACCCTGACGGTCTGATATGAAAAGCCCCAGCATTCTGAATCTCGGAGATAAACTTCTGGTCAACTGCCTCTCAAAAGAAGAGTAACTTCTGCGCTCTTAGGAGAGCCTGCCCCTGTCTGCAATGACTTTGCCCCTGATTGGCTGATTCAGTATAGTAACTTTAGCTATGAGAGATTTACCGTATCTCGACCTGATTGCCCCAGAATAACTACTTTGGATGGCTGACCTCACTGGGGACCACTTGATAATAACTTGCCCCTGCTCTCGGAACATTCGGGTATCCTGCGTTCTATCCTGATCAGACTTTCCACTGTAGGAAACTTTCCTGCTGTCAAGTGCTTACTCGTAAGTAAAACCAGTTGTTCTGCATAAAAGGTACATTAATGCAATGCATATGACAGTTTTAACATCCAATCCGTTCACTGGAAAAAAGGAAAATCAGTTTATGGCCTACAAAGCACAAATCATTTATCAAAATATCAATATCAGCGCCAACATGGTAAGAAGAACCCTTTTAGGAGTCAGCTTCGACGCGATCTTAACCGATATATGCCTTTGAAACCCACCTGCTTCAATTAAGACTTTTGAAGGTTGTAACGTGGTCAGGTTCACGGTTTTGAAAGAAAGGATAAAGGCTCAAAGTCTACTTTTTAACCCACCCATTCTCCTTGATGTTCTCCGATCCTACGTTCAGCTAATTCGACCTTAGCACTCACCTCTGGGAATGATAGTTCGAGAAACTATGCGCTTTTGGAGTGACAGCCACTCACTTTTCGTCTTTGACACTCGGGGTCACACGACTCATATTTCGTTTGAGGACTTTTCTTTTGTAATCCTTTTCATTTTTTATTTTCCTAAATTTTGCCTGGACTGACTCTTTTAAGTTTCTTTTGATTTTCCAGTCCAGCGGGATGCTCTTATTTTGGCCTAAGTCGTTTGTTTTCAAGTTTTGACTTAGCGGGCTTTTGATTCTTTTCGCTTTTCGTTTTTTTTTCCGAACAAGTCGTGTGACACTGGTTGTCTGACTCTTTGGGGAGTAATGTGACTAGGTCACTCCTGACACTTAACCACTGCGGATTTTTAGGCACGACCTATGGAGGTGTGATTGATCCTCGAATGGACACTCCCTTTGCGATTTGGACGCTCGGTCAAATTAGCTAACACCTACCCTGCCCCAGGTTGAGATTGAGGGTTTTTTCACTTTTAGAAAGAAACTCCTACAACTAGGCTCAAAGGGGTTATCAAGGGATTATCTTCCTTATGTCTCAGGTGTTTAGGGATTTGAAACAATGCCTGTACATCATCAGCAGGTTTTATTTCAAAGGCATACAATATCGGAAGCTTGCACGTCGTTCTTTTTCGTCATCCTCCCCGGATTCCGCTTAACCACGCGTTGGATATCTGTAAAAATCAATTAGTGAACACGAATGGATTTAATCAAAACATGCATACTCATTTCATTATCATCAATTGAATGAAAACAACAAGTTTTACAAACAAGATTGCAATTTAACAAGAAAGAAACTACAAACATAAAGAAATGACAAGATGAAACACAGGAAAATGCCAGCTTCCGAGAACCGGGCTTTCACATCTGACTTGCTGCTGAACCAACCATCTTCAAAGTTGCTTAAAACGGAGGCCGGGTGAATTGCCTTTCTGACTTCATTGGGCTCTGTCTAGTACGCAGATTTGACCGATAAGGATAAGGCTGCTGACTCTGGAAAGGAGTTGACGTCTGTTGCGAAGACTGGACAGATTGTTGACTTTGATCATTCGAACCACTTGGAGGTCGAGTCTGAACCATCAGGGACTCCTTTTGTTCAAGCGCTTTCATCCTCAGACTTGGTCTAGGCAGCAACTGAGGACAGGGGGATTCTGACACCAATGATTGCAGAATATACTTCTGATCTACAGCAGCTTCGGGAACATCCATTGTCTTAGCACTAACTGGGGTACGACCATTAGGTACAATTACGCCGCCCGACGTGAGTTCAATAACCTTTGCGTCAATCAAGTCCTGGACGTTATGCTTGAAAGCGTGACAACTCTCGATATCATGTCCGGATGCCCCGGAATGAAACTCGCACTGCTTGCTAGTGTCATACCCATAAAGACGCATCGTTCCTGCGAGTGGCTCTAATGTTGTTTTTTCAACCAGCTTCAAACTCAATAAAGTCTGCAAGAGCTTAGCATACGTTGAAGGCGGCACCTCGAATACCCTCTTTGGCCTCCCCTCCTGAATTCTTTGCTGAGCCGGATGTATCCTTTGTTGTTGTTGGTGTCGATCAACACGTCTCTTAAACTCAGGTTCCACAGGCACGGGCTCTATAGGCACAGGCGGAACAAACTCCTTCACTGCGGCTTCAGATATCTGATCATCCTCTTTCCTAATCACATTCTTGACTACTTCCATGATCAAGCTCATTTGGGTCTTCAACTGATTATTTTCCTCTCTGAGCATCTTCTGGTCCAGACGCAACTCTTGCATGTCTTTCATCATCTGCCCTAGTTGGCTTCGGACTTCAATCAATTCAGCCTGATTCTGTTCCATGTCTCTAAAGAATTCCTGCAACAAACTGGAGGGAAATAAGACCCGCAGTTCTGATGTACCTGTTATGCGAGAATGCAATGCAGAAATCAACACATATTCACGACAAGACAAATAAACCCCTAGCTATAAGCACAGAGATAAACACCTCACACCACTATGCAAAGCCAACAAGAGCAGTAAACAAGCACACCCAAGTACAAAATATAATGACCCCAGCCAACAAGCTTGGTGGTGGTCAGCAAAAACAGTCAGCAGAGAAAATATATGCGACACCCGACACAGAAACTTCTAGTAACTTTCCCCATATTCAACTGAGCTCTCAGTTGGACATTCTTCCAAACATACACTCTCAGTGGAGTATCCCATAACATTGACTGACGAACCCACACAACTGGATGAAGGAGGATCAATAATCCGAACAAAACCCTGAGGCGTGATGAAGATCTTGTTAGAGTCTAGCAGATTCTGAACTTGGCTTCTAAGCACTTTACAATCATCTGTCGAATGCCCCCGTACCCCAACATGGTACTCACAGCGGGCGCTGGCATCAGAACCTGAAGGATAAGGCGGGATCATTGGACTGGCCTCTTTCTGTACTATCAATCCACTTTCGACCAAATCTGGCAACAACTGACTGTATGACACCGGTAGCTGAGTAAACTGCCTTTCAGGTTTCCTTGGTCTTTGTCGGGCGTGACGACATGACTGTCCATAACATGACTGCTGATTTGGGGTGTCTGAAAACTGAGCCTGAGGCGCTAGAGATTCTGAGACAACATCGCTTCCTTCTTCCCATTCCTCTTGAGAACTGATAACTGATTCATTCTTATCAACCGAGATATAAGGAGCATCTCGAAGCTTTCCATTCTTGAGTCCTCTCTCAACAAGCTCCCCCATTCTCATCAGGCCTTCAAAGCTTATACAAGTGAACATCATGTCATAATAACGGCCCTTTAGAGTATCCACAAAGAGGCTAACCATTTCTCTCTCCGGGATCGGTGGTTGAACACGAGCAGCCAATTCTCTCCATCTTTGCACATACCCCCTAAAGGATTCATTCTCCACACGAGATAATTCTTGCAACTGCACGCGAAAAGGAGCTATTTCCAGGTTGTAGTCGTACTGCTTCACGAAGGCATTGGTTAAGTCCTACCATGATTTAATACTATCACTCTGCAAGTGCATGTACCAGTCCAAAGATGCTCCGATCAAACTATCCTGGAAACAGTGAATCATGAGCTGGTCATTGGTGATATGCGGAGTCATTCTTCTGCAGAACATAACCAAATGTAGCTTCGGACAACTATCCCCTTTGTACTTCTCGAAATTGGGCATTTTGAACTTTGGAGGCAATATAAGACCTGGCACCAAACACATGCTTGCAGCATTCAAATCAAGAGTATTCTTATTCACCAGGGCAACCATCTGATCTTCCAACGTCTGAAGTCTTCTCATATACTCAGCAGTCAGTGGGTCCTGAATATTAACCTGCGGAACAACTCTTGGGGATGGAACAATCCTTGGAGAATCTGGCGTAAAGAAAGTAGAATGGTGACACTCTGCGTCATTGAAAGAATATGGACCTCTGACAGGGGTTTGCACTGGCTGGGCAACATTGTTCGTCTGAGCTCTCCGACCATTGTTTCCTCCTCCATTTATAGCTATTATGGCTTCCATGATCTGACTCACCTGGTACTTCAACAATTCAAACTCTGCCCGAGTAACAACCAAGTTTGGCTCTCCTGAAGCCATGATCTTTCCAGATGCTAACTCAAGTCTAATGCGAATGTCGGGAAATCAACTGATGAAGCAGACAAAAACGGGTAAGCTCCCTGTTCCGGCTGAGGATGAATATGCAAAATGAAATGCTAATGCAAACAGTCATACAAAATGCAAAACGCACACACAAGGGACCAAGTGCACCTGGATGAGAAGTCCAATCCATCATACTGGTCTTAGTCAGACCCATAACACTGCTCAACCCTGGTCTCAACAAGCCAAAACAATGCTCGAACTTGGTCTTCAACAGACCCCATGATGCTGTCTTCAAATATCACTGAATCTCAATCAAGAAAAAACCGGTAATCTGGAGGTCAAGTTACCTGCATGCCCCAACCCCTCTCACAGGTAGGTGTCCTAATAACTGACACAAAGTATGGCATCCTATACGGTCGTTGGCGTCACAGACTTTCAAGACTGATGATACGATACCCAGAAGGTGTGGCATCATCATGTCCTGAAGAGGCCTCACTTAGCCAACTTCCAAATGATCGGTCCCCGGAGTCGACAATCCAACTAACCAACAACCCCCTCAACCCAAAGGGTTGAAAAAGAAGTCAACCAGAAGAACCTCGTCCGAGCGTGGATTTCATGAGACACTAGTACACGCAAAGCATGCACGCGCCCACTAATTTCCTCTCTAATTCTAGGTGCACTCAAGCCCAGGTCTGGCTTATCTCTCAATCATAGAACCCCCTCATACCCACAGCAATAATAACAGAAATATAATGCTGAATGTAAAATACAGAAAAAGTAAATCCATACAAAATCCTCGACGGGAAAACAAGCGCTAGGATTGACTCGCATAGAGAACCGTTGGAGTCCCCAGCAGAGTCGCCAGCTGTCGCTACTGCGAAAATCGGCGCCGGCTGAACAGAAGAGTTGCCACCGTGCGTTATTTATCCCAACAGAGGGAAAGGAAACGCTCGAAGTAAACCTACTGCAAAGACGGGAAAGGAATGGTCGTCGCAACCAAATCCTGGATTTGGGAGTCGGTTACGCAAGGGGAAGGTATTAGCACCCCTCACGTCCGTCGTACTCGACGGGATCCACGCTTGTTTTCTGGTACGGATTGTTATTCTATCTATTCTACAGGCCTGGGGTTAAAAGAAAATAAAATGACTCGGCAAAGTATCGCACTTTATGCCTACGTATTCCCGTCTGGAACGAGAAATCAGAGTCAACGTAGTTCGCCTACCCACGGGAAAGGAGGGGAAGGTTGCTCGCTAGGATATCGCATCCTATGCCTACGTACTTTCATACAACATGAAAGATCAGAGCAAACGTAGTTTGGGCCACGTACGACACAAGTCTGTCTTGATTATTTTTATCTCCTTCTGAAAAGGGTTTTTCCTGATTATGCGTCCAAGCGGACAAAAATGACGTCTTTTGATTGGTTTACAGTCTTTTACGCAAGAACTGTTTTTTATTGACGTTTAACCTTTTATTGTATTTTTCTGATTGTTTTGAGATAGAAGAGACAACAACTCTAAAACCTATGGTTGAAAAGGGAATCCAAATCTACCCTAATGTTGTCATGCATGGATGAGAACCTAGTGTCTGTCATATTTCTCTCTTGCGCAAAGAGAAACAGAGATCCTAAGGGGATAAATGGAAAAGCAACAACATATGTACAATAAAGCGGTAAAATGCATGAATGCATCAGTACAAGCGAGGCAAGGGAGTCCCACTCAACCTCGAACCTAGAAAATAATGGGCAAAGTGAAACAACTTCACTTCAACCCTATGGGGAAAAATTAACAAACAATACAGTAAAGAAAAACCAAGCAACAACTCTAAACAGCAACACCAGCTCCCAAAACAGCAACTCTGACATGAACAATCTTCATCTTTGATCAGTCTTCAAGGCAATGAACTTTATCCTCAATCTTCAAGGGTTTCTTCAAAGCAAGCTCTTCAGCAGAGAAATGATGACAAGAGGATTTAAAATGTTAAACAGTCTGCTGAGCACCAAAGGTGGCCTACAGAAAGTTAACATAATACAGACTGTTTCTCTCAAAGTTCTATCTCCTAGATACAGTCACTAATCCTTCCAAAGGAGGGATGTGAGTATTAAGGAGAGACTTTTAATCATTGAGAAGAATGGAGGCAAAAGAAACCATCCATGTTTATGAAGAAGATTTCTATTCTAAGGTTCTACCTATACCCTATGGCCTATGGTCTTCAGACAACTTCAAGCAAGCCAAGTGTTGCACCCTAAAATTTGCTCAACCTATATCACTTGGTTTATGTTTCAATTACATTAGCATTTGCATATAGAGTCATGTACATAGTCTAATCACCTGCATAGCATAGCATAGCAAGTCATTCAATAAGGGACCAAGCACTATTCTCATCTCTATGAGCCTATCAAGAGGTTATTGTTCAAATTCAAGCATATTCAAGTCATCAGAAAGAAATTGAAACCCAGAGAGGTCATTGGATCAAGCAGTGAACCTATCTCCTATCTGAGGGTATCTGAAGATCATCAAAGAAGTTGTGAGCTGTGAATTGAGCATGGAGAGTATACATACATCATGGAGGACTTATAGAGTCATTTTGCAAGTGAGACAAGTCATTGATGTGATCACAAGAGTTGCAGTTGAAGACAGTCAACTAGGGTTTCATCTGGGTCAACTCTGGGTCAACCCTAGGTCAAATGTTTGATTGAAAGGCATTAAGGTCTATTAGAGAGATGTGGGGTTCATCATTTGGCATGTAGATAAGGATATGGTGATGTGCCAAGAATAAATCAAGAGAAATCAAGGAGAAGAGGAGTTTCTAAATTAGGGTTTCTGTGTAAAATCCCCTAGTTTAAGTCAAACTTCCAAGCAAGATAAGTCAAAATGAAAGCTTCAAATGGATACTTGGTCAACATGAAACTTGTAGAGGATCTCAAGACCTTTAATTTTAGTGGTGGAAGACATCAAGGAGATTTATATAACTCAAGTTATGGTCCTTGCAAGTTACAGGTCATCTGGGGTATCTGAAATTTTGTCTGTGAAAGCTACTTGTCTTCCAAGCAACTTTTACCCCTCAAGGAGATTTCAAATGAATTTATGGTCAACATAAGAGTTGTTCCTCATTTCCTTAGATTTCTAGAAAGGTATGGTATGCCTTCATATGATTTGTGGAACTCTACTTATGGTCTTGGCAAGCAAAGGGTATTTTGGTCATCTGAGAATTACAGGTCATTTCAAGCCCATGCCCAAAACTCATACAAGGAAGCTTCAAATAAAAAACTTCACAACATCAAACTTGCTCCAAATGACATTTTGAGTCTAGAAAAGTGACCATGAAAGTTTGGAAATGCTCATAGCTCAAGGTTTCAAATTTGGTGAATTTAATGAATAAAAAATGACCTAAAATTGAGATTTTTCATAATTTTGCCAAATGGGATGAAATTATAGGTCATTTTGATTGGAAAAAATGTTTTAAGAACATTGGAAAAAGTGGATTGTTGAGTTTGGTTCAAGATTTGGGAGCTATGCTTGGTTACTTACAAAAGAAGTTACATAATCAAAATCCAAAAGAAAGTGTGCATGGGAAGTTTCTACAAAGTTCTAGAGCTTTCTAATGTCATCTATATATTGCATTGAGAGGCTTCATGCATTGGTTGGTGAATCATTGTGATCAAAATACCAAGTTATACATCATTCTTCCATTTTTGCAAATTCATCTCAAACTTCATCAAATCTCCATCAATTTCCAAATTTCTTGATCTCATCATCATCTAGACCATTCAAGGATCAGAATTCACATCAAAATCTGGTTGAATTGAAGAGGAATCGTGTGCTACCAACTTCATCATCCAAGGAGCAAGAACATTGTGATTGCAAGATTCAAAGCATTGAAGTAAGATCTACTGCATACAGAACCAAGAAGCAAGTATATTGAGCAAGTTCAGAGCATTGAAAGCATTGGATCCAGAGAACTCTACAACTGTTTTCATCATTTACACCAGGTTGGTTTTCTCATCGAATTGGTTAGATTAGTTAGAATCATAAAGAATTATTAGGTTAGAATGGTTAGGATTGGTTAGATGAACATTTCCACAAAGTATGAGAAGGTTTCATGAAGTTTGCCATTGGTGCACCAAAGCTGTTAGGGCTTAGAACTCATAGTTTATAGCATGATAGTCTTAGTTAGATAGCTTAAAATGATCAGTGCAACGTGTAGATCATGTTAGGGTAATAGTTGGCAAGAATTGGCAAGATGGATATCAGTGAACAATGGTGGAATCAGAACCTTCTACCTATCGGGTTGGAATGTTGATTGAGTTTTAGAAGAAACCATTGCCATGGCTGTGTAGAGGGAAGAGAATAGATCACTTTTGGTTTTTACATCGTGTGATTTCATTGAGGTTTGAGAGAGAACAGAGTGATGGAAGGTTCGTGCATGGTGAGAAGATTTTCTGAAATCTAGGGTTTCTAAGGTTGAAGATGAAGGAGAGCCACACGATCATGCATTTGACCTTGACTCAGACCTTAATCCAATGGCCGGTGTTTAAAACGAATTTGGAGGGAGATCCATGCAGCGATATGCACCGTTTCATTTATTCCCTCAGAGTGGGCTTTGTAATCCCTTGCTATTCGTACCCTTGCTTTCCAAGGCCCAAACCATTATAACTAGTTTTATTGCTAACTGCACCGTTTCTTGTTTTTTATTTTTTGATGAGTTTTCTGAGTGGCTGGGCCCAGACGCGCATTGCTAGGCGCGCCCCCCAGTCTGGGCCCATCCTTTTATTTTAACTGAAATATACTTTCTGCACCCCATTCCCAATTTAATCCATTATTTTCTTTCATTTTTTTTAATTCTTTGAAAAATCACAATAAATTGAAAATTGCTTACTTTTAATTGGTTGTTTTTGCATAGTTCTCATATTTTGGTTAAGAAAATTATCATACAAAAAAAATTAGCATTTCATTTTATTTTTATATTTTTAGTATATTTTTTCTTTTAAATAGGTTTGAATAATGTTTAGTTTAATGCATGATATTGTTGATTTTAGTTTAATTAGATGCTTTTACAATTTTGATCCATTCTTTTTAGGTTGATTAGCTTAGACCTTTGTCTTGTATATAAAATTTAATTCATGATTTTAAGACTTAATTTTAGATGATTTGTTTAGGTGTGATTAGAAGAACCAAAACTAGGGTTTAGGAGATAACATAGGTGTAGTGAGTCAAATTCTTTTAGGAGTTGTAGATTGAATCTTTGGGGTATGGGACTATAGGGGATTATGGGTAGATAATAGATCCCTTAGAAATTACTAGGTTTCCCCTATTCTACTATTACTATTAGTATACAGCTTGTATTTGCTTGACTGTGTGGTGTGCCCTCTCTAGGGTTATTTCATTTGTCTGTGTGGGGTATTGGGTTTGCTTGGGGCTTGGGGGCTTGAGCTGAAGACTGTGTTGATGAAGTCCATTGGAGATCAAAGAGAATGAAGACCAACTTCCAGAGTTGATGAGGAGAATCCCTTGCTGGCAGCTGTTGAGGAGTGTAGGGTTTAGGAGTTAGGCAGAGCCCTAAAGTAAGAAACTTGATTCTCAAACATGGAAGGTCTTGTCTGCCTCCATTCTTTCTCTATGATTCAAAGTCTCTTTTAAATATCCACCTCCTTCCTTTGGAAGGATTAGTGAATGTATTTGAAAGATATAACTTTTGAGAGAAAATTATCTGTATCATGTTAACAGTCAGTGAGCCACCCTTGGTAGGCAATTGACTGTTTAACATTCACTTCATCTTGTTGACTGATATTCATCTTGGAGATTGAGACTGGAAGAAAAGCCATTGCAGGTTGAAGACTGATGATAAAGACCTTGCTTGAAAGTTTGAAGATGAAGATTGATGCTTACTTGAAGCCTGTAGATGTCTGGAGATGACTTGAAGACAGATGTTGATGCAGAGCTGTTGTTGCTGTTTCTCTTTTTGCTGTTTATAATTCTTGATGTATTGATTGGTTTTCCCTGACTGTATTGCTTGCTGTTTAACCTGTTAGGTTGAAAGTGAATCCTGTTCACTTTTTCCTGTTGTTTTCTAGGTTCGAGGTTGAGTGGGACTCCCTTGCCTCGCTTGTATTGCTGCATCCATGCATTTTACTGCTTTATTGTATACATGCTATTGTTTCTGTTTCCGTTTATCCCTTAGGATCTCTGTTTCTCTCTACGCAAGAGAGGAGCATGATAGACATTAGGTCTTAACCCATGCATGATAACATTAGGTTAGTTTGATTCCCCTTTTCAACCATAGGTTAGAGTTCTGTCTCTTCTTTCTCAAAACAAACAGAAAAATACAATAAGATTTCAAACACAATAAAAGACACTTCTTCCGTAAAAGAATGTGAACTCATCAAAACGTCATTTTTGTCCGCTTGGACTGTTAATCAGAAAACCCTTTTTCAGAAGGAATAAAAACAATCAAGACAAAATTGTGTCGTACGTGGCCCGAACTACGTTTGCTCTGATCTTTCATGCCGTATGAAAGTACGTAGGCATAGGATGCGATATCCTAGTGAGCAACCTTCCCCTCCTTTCCCGTAGGTAGGCGAACTACGTTGACTCTGATTTCTCGTTCCAGACGGGAATACGTAGGCATAAAGTGCGATACTTTGCCGAGTCATTTTATTTTCTTTTAACCCTTAATCCTTAGTGTAGATAGAATAACAATCCATACCCGAAAACAAGCGTGGATCCCATCGAGTACGACGGACGTGAGGGGTGCTAATACCTTCCCCTTGCGTAACCGACTCCCGAATCCAGGTTTTGGTTGCAATGACCATACCTTTCCCGTTTTTTGCGAGGTTTACCTCGAGCGTTTCCTTTCCCTCCGTTGGGATAAATAACGCACGGTGGCGACTCTTCTGTTCAGCCGGCGCCGATTTTCGCAGTAGCGACAACTGGCGACTCTGCTGGGGATCCAACGTCCCCTGGCTGCTAAGGACTGCGATAGTTCCTTATGCATTTGGGATCCGACGTCCCTTAAGCGAGTCAATCCTAACGCTTGCTTTCCCGTCGAGGATTTTGTATGGATTTATATTTTCGTCATTTACTTTCAGCACTATATTATTGTTATTATTGCTGTATTGGGGTGTGACGGGTGATTCTATGATTGAGAGATAAGCCGGACCTGGGCTTGAGTGCACCTAGAATTAGAGTAGAAAGTAGTGGGCGCGTGCCGGCTTTGCTTGCATTAGTGTCTCACGAAATCTACACTCGGACGAGGTTCTTCTGGTTGACTTCTTTTTCTACCCTTTGGGTCGAAGGGGTTGTTGGTTAGCTGAATTGTCGACTCCGGGAACCGATCATTTGGAAGTTGGCTAAGTGAGGCCTCTTCAGGAATTGATGATGCCACTCCTTCTGGGAATTGTATCATCAATCCTGAAAGTCTGTGACGCTGACGACCGCATAGGATGCCATACCATTGTCAGTTACTAGGACACCTACCTGTGAGAGGGTTTGGGGTTATGCAGGTAACTAGACCTTCAGATACCGGTTTGTTTCTTGATCTGAGATTCTGGGTATTTATGGACAGTTATAAGGTCTGTCAGAGACCAGTTGGAGATATGATATGGGGTCTGTCAGAGACCAGTCAGAGTTATGTTGTGGGGTCTATCAGAGACCAGTGTTGGAGCCTTGTTTTGGGTCTATCGGAGACCAGGGTTTGAGGAATTCTGGAGGGTCTATCTGAGACTTTTGATATGGTTCAGGCTTCTCAGCTATGACATTTGGTCCCTGTTGCATGTTACTTGCATTGCATTGTTTGCATACCCATTATCATTGCATCCCATTAACGTGTGTCTGTGCTGCAGGTGCATTTGCATATTCCCTGGTTCTAGTGCCCGGACTTCTGCTTATTGATCATGGCTGGTTTGAGGAAGACAGTTGCGTACAAGTTGCCTACACCTGACATTACTCCCTTACTTGGTCTGATGTCTCTTGCTGATGAGGAGGTTAGGAGAAGTTTCAGGATGAGTCATGGAAAATTGCTGAGACTAGTCTGCAAGCCCACTGCTGTTGAGATGAATGGGCTGTACACCTTGATGCAATTCTATGACCCGACATTGAGATGTTTCACGTTTGCTGACTTTATTTTGGGGCCTACCATTGAGGAGTATGTAGAGTTTACTGAGCTACCAGTATAGAATAAGATTCCCTTTATTCACTCTGCCGCTGAGCCCAAGTTGGAGGACTTAGCTAAGGCCTTGCACATGAACGCTGCTGAACTATTAGTGACTTCTTGGCTTGGGGTTCCAGGCTTCTCCCTTGATTTTCTGGTTGGTAAGGCTCAAGAATACGCCAAGAATGGGTGCTGGATAGTCTTTAATGCTATCTTAGCTCTATGCATTTACGGAATAGTGCTGTTTCCCAACTTACCCAATTTTGTGGACTTGGACGCTTTCCATCTGTTTGCTGCTGGCAACCCGGTGCCCACTTTGGTTGGAGATCTCTATCATTCATTGCACTACAAAAATGAAAATAGAAGGGGAAAGACTGTTTACTGTTGTGCGCCGCTGTTGAACATGTGGTTTAAGAGCCATCTTCCCTTGAAGGGACCTTTTGTGGATAGTGCAACTACAGCTGACTGGCCAGAGCGCATGATGAGGCTATCTTCCGAAGACATTGAGTGGTTTGACCGAGACTTGCTGGGGTCTGAGCTTATTTTCAGTTGTTCTGGGTATCCTAATGTGCCGTTGATAGGGAGAAAAGGGTGTATTAATTACAACCCTTCTCTGTTCGTTCGCCAGTTTGGATACGCGTTGAAGAACCCACCTCAGGAGGAAGAAGTACAGGAATCTCTGTACTCCACCGGTGATTTGAAGGGAGAGTTACTAGCTAAGCTTCATCACGCATGGATGCCTATTAACAAAAGAGGGAAGCCACTATTGGGGAAGAATGATTGTCAGGCTTATGCACCCTACAGAGTTTGGATCCAGGAGAGAGCAAGACAATTACTGATGCCATTTCCAGCTGCACCAGTCCCTGTTCATATTCCCGTGGAAGAACCAACTACTGTTACTAGGGAGGCCTACGAGCAAGTTGTTAAAGAAAAGGAAGCCTTGATGAAGATCAATGAAGGGTTAGAAAAAGAGCTGGCTCAGATACGCAGTGAGAAAAACAAGGCTGTGTATGCTTTCCAACAGCAGATCGAGCTAGTAAACAGGCTAGGTACGGAGTTGACTGAAGAGAAAAAGAAGCGCGAACGTCTGGGTCAAGAGTTCAGAAGCTCCCATGACATGTTGGAGTCCAAAAAGAAAGCACTCGATGCCGCTCATCGAGAAATCTCTTCTTGTAACAAGACTTGGAATGCTACGCTAACCAACAACAAAAAGAGGGAAGATAAATTGAAGCAGTAAATTTCTGAACTCGAAGAGCAGTTGAGGGCTAGCATTAAGAAGTATGAAGAAGAGATGATGACCAGATACAGTCTTCAGAATGTATTGAACAAGGCCATCGAAGGCAGGAACGAAGCTGTGTCTCAGAAGCGGAAGCTAGAGGATCGCTTCGGAGAAGGGGCATGGGAGGAAACCGCTGGTGACGTGCGACGTGTTCTCAAGAGAAGAAATCAACTTGTTGAGGGTCTGCTTACCCGACCAAGCCATCCAGAGACCAAGAAGTTAATAGAAGAGTACCAGGCTTATGAGCGTACTTGACCATTTCATGTATTGATGCTTTATTTGCATAGTGCTGACCATCACCAGGATTGTTGGTTGAGGTCATGCCTTTTTATTGTACACTCAGTGATATTGTATTCTTAGCTTAATGGATTTCTCTGCAATATATTAGGCTTTCTATGATTCGGCTCCGATCACCGTATTGCTAGCACTGTCACCGCACTGGCACATTCGCACTAGAATCGGGGAATGATATTCCCTAATGCACAGACACATATTGCATTGCATTCCCATTCATATTGCATTACAGGTAATTATTAAACTGCATCTCATCTCCTGCATCTTCCAGGTCCTCCAAGATTAGCGACCGAAGAATTCCCTGACATTCAACCAGAAACAGCAGTGAGGAAGTCATGGGTCAGGATCAGATTGAGATGCAAGAGGTGCGCAACAACATGATGCAGTTCATACAGGCAATGAAAGCCATGGCCAAGAGTCAGGAACAGTTGCAGAATATGGTGCAGCCTTTGATTGCACGGGCTAATGATAGTGCCGTCGATTTTGCTCAGCAAGGAAATCAAGGTTTTCTCCCAGGCCTCAGACGCCAACTTGTGGGGATAGACATCGAGCAGGTTCAAGCGGAATTAATTGATGTTCGAGGCCAGCTGGGGCAGTTCACGAAAGATATGCAAGTGTTACGCTCGAATCAAGAGACGCTAGAAAAAGAGAACTGCCGATTGAAGGCACAGGTAGGATTGATGGCCGAAATATTAAGGAACGTACTCAGAAGAGAAGGAGGGCAAACGTCTGAAGACGCGGCTGGCTTATTTGCTCCTCAGGGGTCTGAAGAACCATTACCCACGCATGATAGGCGTAAGAGACCCTCTCCACGGTTCGAAGCTCAGGATTCTCCTCGTCAGCAGTCGCAATTGATTTTTCAGGATAACTCAAGGAGGTGTGGTAAGAGGATGAGGTTTTCTAACAGAGTATTTGATGAGATCCCAGTGGATTATGATCAGCTGGTACAACTCTTGTTCCAACTTCAACTGGTTGAGCCCCGCATTTTGGTTCCACTGACAGGGCAGCCGCCACCAGACTATGACCTGAACGCCCATTGTGCCTTCCACTCCGGCGCACCGGGGCATAACATTGCAAACTGCAAAGCTTTTAAGCATAAGATTCAAGATTTGCTGGATGAGAAAACAATTGAGTTTGTACCGGGGGGTATAAAAGTTTCAGGGACTGATATTCCCATTTCTCCGCCAGAGGTTGCAGACGAATCGAGGTATATCCCAGAGCCACTGGAAGCTAAGTCCCCATGTCCACAACAGTTGCCGATGCCAGGGTTGAATTTAAGGATGATAACGCGTGAGCCTAAAGAATCGTCTGAGCAAAGCCAGCAGCATACGAGATGCCAGTATCCGACTCCACAAAGAATGCGGGGAAAGAAACCAAGGAGGGTGTTTGAAAAGCCTCCTTCAACGTATGCAGATTTGTTACAGACACTACTAGGTTTGAACTTGGTGGAAAAGAGAACTCTGGCGCCAATAACAGGCACTCCTCCGTATGGTTATGATGCAAGCAGGCGCTGTGAATTCCACTCTGGGGCTCCCGGACATGATATTGAGGGTTGCCACGCGTTCAAGCATAACGTCCAAGATTTAATCGACAGCAGGGTTATTAACTTCTCTGATAGGGTCCCCAAGGTGGTGCAAGGCCATAGGCAAGCGAAAGCCGGGGTGATGAAAAAGTTTCCCAGGTTTGATCGGGCCGCTGAAAGAAGATCGAGACAGCAGTAGACTACCCCTGATAATAGTTGCTGAGGATGGTTGACACGCCAATAAGACAAAGTGCAGGAAGTCCAGTTCTGAGACACCGACATTTTTCATGTTATCTTGTTCATGTCTTCGCATTTGTAGTTTCTTTTCTGTTTAATTGCAAATTTCGCTTCTAAAACTTGTTGTTTTTTCAATTGATATTGATAAACGAAATGAATATGCATGTTTTGAATTAATCCAGTCGTGTTCACTCTTTGCTTTCTTAACGCTTAATGCTTGTTTTAGCAGAAATCCGGGGAGGATGACGAAAACAGATGACGAATGATATTCCGATTGTATGCTTTTGATAAAAACTTGTTGATGAGATACATGCATTGTTTCAATCCATAAACACCGGAGATATAAGGAAGATAATCCCTTGATAACCCCTTTTGAGCCCAGTAGTAGGAGTTTTTTTTTTTTTGAAAATGAAAAACCCTGAATCTTAACCCGGGGCAGGGTAGGTGTCAGTTAGTTTGACCAAGCGTTCGAATCGTGAAAGGAGTGTCCGTACAAGGATCAATCACACCTCTGGAGGTCGTGCCTAAAAAACCACAAGGATTAAATGGAAAGAGTGAAACAGTCACATTATTCCACAAAAAGTCAGACAAACCAGTGTCACACGACTTGTTCAAAAAAAAAAAAAGAACGAAAAGCGAAAAGAATCAAAAGTCCGCTAAGTCAAAACTTGAAAACAAATGACTTAGGCAAAAATAGGGGCATTCCGCTGGACTGGAAAATCAAAAGAATCTCAAAAGATACTCAGTCCAGGCAAAAGTTAGGGAATGAAAAAAAAAAGAAAAAAACGAAAGACGGAAAGGATTGTCAAAGAAAAGAAAAAATCCTCGAAAAGGACAAAGTCGTGTGACTCTGGGCACCCAAAGACGAAAAGCAAATGACTGTCACTCAAAAAAATGTGTGGTATCCTGAACCATCACTCCTATCATTCCACCTCTAAAAGGTGAATGCTGAAGTCAGATTAGCTGAACATAGGATTGGAGAACATTATGGAGAAGGGGTGGGTTAAAATAAACTTTGAGCCTGTGTCTTTCCTTGCTAACCGTGAACCTGACCACGTTACAACCCGAAAAAGTCCTAATTGAAACAGGTTTAGTCCGAGGGCATACTTCGGTAAAGATCGCATCGGAACTGACTCCTAAAAGGGTTCCTCTTGCCAGCTTTCATATTGACATTTTGATAATTGATTCATTATATGTCGCAAAATTTTTTCCAGTGAACAGACTTGGATGTTGAAACTGTCATATACATTGCGTTTAATATATCTTTTATGCAGAACAACCTGTGTTACTGGCGAGTAAACGCATGTCAACAGGAAAGATTCCTACAGTGGAAGGTCTGATCGGGACAAAATGAAGAATGCCCAAAGGTTTCGTGAACTGGGGCAAGCTATACTGATTAATTCCGGTAGGGTCAGTCATCCTAGAATCAGTAAATCTGGGGCAATCAGGTCAAGATTTGGCAAATCTCTCATAGCTATGGGCATTGCTCCACGAATCAGTCAATTAGGGGCAAAGCCATTACTAGACCAAGATAGGTCACCCTAAGAGCACGAGAGCTACTTTTATCAGAGCACCTCTTCGAGGGTCGAAATTGTAGAAGCGGTCCATGTCTGGCCGTCAGGATACAAAGACTACAGGGTCCATTCCAAAATTGTTGCAGATTCAGGGGCAAGCTATTTCAAGATAGAGTCCTGACTAGGATTTCCTTTCGAGAAGAAGTATGCAAGAACACAGACTGGGGCATGTTAGTATCCCCGAAGCAGAGTTCCGAGAAGGTGGGCTATCAAAAGATTGCAGTATGGACCAGGAGTTCGTAACGAAAGATTCGATCCCCGCGCAGGTCGCGCTTCCTAGATAACATTGTTCCTCACTGAAGAAGGATCGAATTCCCCAGCTAGTCGTAGCTTATCCAAAGGACATTCTCCAGCAAAGTCATTCATCCTCAGCAGAATTGACGATTCCTAGATCGAAGGCTGTATTCAGACGGTGTGGTGTCCCCCAAAAGGATCCCCCATCTCAAGCAGAGTGGTTTAGCCTCAGAAGACTAATATTTCCAACTTGTGAGATGTACTCAGGCAGTCTACCCCTTCCCAGTAGGGTCATTTACTCTCCCCAAGCGGAGTCAGTTGATTTCCCCAAGAGAATCGTTTTGTCCTCAGCGGAGTTCTCTTTCCAGCAAGTGTTTTCTTTCCTCCCAGTGGAACACAAAGATTAAGACTCTCCCCGGCATAATTGATTGTGTGTCCCGACATTTATTTTGTCAGGATACCGTGGGATACCCGTTCACTTCCCAGCGGAAGCCCAATCATACTGGGCACATCTGCTATTCCCCAGCAGAGTTATATTCCCCAGTAGGGTGTTACTTCAACGAGGTGCTTGGTTAAGTTCCCAATTTCCCAGCAAAGTTGGCTTCACTTTTCCAGCATTTATTTTGCTGGAATAATTTTGTGACGCTTGGTTATCCCTAGCGGAGTTGGCGTGGCATTTAGCATTTATTTTGCTGAAGCAGTTTCTGTATTCTAGCAGTTCAGGTGGAGAGGGCTCTTGCTCAAATTAATTTTCCGACATTCAAGATCTCGGCATGAGACATTCCATGATAATGTCAGTTTCGGCAGTATTCCCCACAGAGTTATCAGGTTGAGTTTCTCTTTGTCCCCGAGCAGAGTATTTGTGTAAATTTCCTTTGTTTTCCCCGCCAGAGTTTGCTTGCAGAAGTTTCTCTAGTCCGGCCAGCGCATTATTTTCTTCAAACGTGCTGTTACGTCAGCATCGAAGGGTTTCATGAATCAGAATTTCAGAGGCCGCCGCCGGTTATCAGAACAAGCGTCCGGTAGTTTGGTTTCCAAATATCCCCAGTAGAGTCCGCCTCAAAGTCGCTGTCACGTCAGTGCTAAGAAGTTTGTGGGTTGGGACCAATGGAGAAATGAGTCCTGACGTGGACAGTTTTATTGACGGGATTTCTTCGTGCTAGGGAAGCGGGTGTCCTAACGTGGACAGGTTTATTTCCCCAGGTTGATAAGAGGTGCTAGTCCTAACGTGGACATATTTGATTTCTCGGTATTGGTGGAATGTGAAGTCATGACGTTGAAAAAATTGATTACTCTTCGCATTGGTGTCCTGACGTGGACCATTTATTCCCAGCAGATATATTCCTTCGTAATGGTGAAATGTGCGTCCTGACGTGGACAAGTTTATAGTTCTTCGTGTTGTCAAGATGCGCGAGTCCTGACGTGGACAAGTTTATCTCTCTTCGTGTTGGCGAGGCGTGAGTCCTGACGTGGACAAGTTTTATTTCTCCAGCGGGTCGAAGACGTGAGTCCTGACGTGGACAAGTTGTATTTCCCCAGCGGGTCGAAGATGTGAGTCCTAACGTGGACGATGCAATCCTTTCGGACAAATCAAGACGAGATTGGAGTCCTTACGTGGACAAATCAAGAAGTTGGATTCCTAACGTGGAAAGATTGTATTCCTTACGTGGAAAGATTGTGATTCCTTACGTGGAAAGAAGTTGGATTCCTTACGTGGAAAGAGATGGTTTCCTTACGTGGAAAGATGGATTCCTTACGTGGAAAGAGGTGTTCCTTACGTGGAAAGAGGTGTTCCTTACGTGGAAAGAGGTGTTCCTTACGTGGAAAGAGATGGTTTCCTGACGTGGAAAGATGAGATTCCTTACGTGGAGAAAGATTGATTCCTTACGTGGAAAGATGGTATTCCTTACGTGGAAAAGAAGAGGTAATTCCTTACGTGGAAAGAGGTGTTCCTTACGTAGAAAGAGATGGTTTCCTTACGTGGAAAGATGGATTCCTTACGTGGAAAGATGTGTTCCTTACATGGAAAGATGAGATTCCTTACGTGGAGAAAGATTGATTCCTTACGTGGAAAGATGGTATTCCGTACGTGGAAAAGAAGAGGTAATTCCTTACGTGGAAAGAGGTGTTCCTTACGTGGAAAGACGTATTCCTTACGTGGAAAGAAGACGTATTCCTAACGTGGAAAGGTTATTCCTAATGTGGAAAGGTTATTCCTAACGTGGACAAGGTTATTCCTAACGTGGAAAGGTTATTCCTAACGTGGACAAGTTTATTCCTGACGTGGACAAGTTTATTCCTGACGTGGACAAGGTTATTCCTAACGTGGACAAGAGTTTATTCCTAACGTGGACGATTTATTCCTGATGAAAGGCAGACGAGTCATCCCCAACGAAGTCGCCGAGATTTTTTCCGTGTTGACGGTAGGTGGAGTCCTAACGTGGACAAGTTTAGGTGAGATTTCTTTGTGTTGACAAAACAGGCGTCCTAATGTGGACAAAGTTCCATCCCTGCGATGATAGAATCTTTTTCAGGCTGATGAAAATAATCCCCAGCACGGTCGCTAATGAATCAGTTGGTTGCTGTAACAGTTAGATTCAGTTGATGAATGTCGCTCCCCAAGCAGTGGTGCAGTTTATTTCTGCGGTTGGCAAATTTCCGGGTTCTTAGTATTCAACCGTCTCGTACCTCGAATGTTTGAAGGCCGTTCGCTCTTCACCCAATCGGGTCCAAGTCGCTTGAATAGGGGCAGCTGTTGCACCCTAAAATTTGCTCAACCTATATCACTTGGTTTATGTTTCAATTACATTAGCATTTGCATATAGAGTCATGTACATAGTCTAATCACCCGCATAGCATAGCATAGCATAGCAAGTCATTCAATAAGGGACCAAGCACTATTCTCATCTCTATGAGCCTATCAAGAGGTTATTGTTCAAATTCAAGCATATTCAAGTCATCAGAAAGAAATTGAAACCCAGAGAGGTCATTGGATCAAGCAGTGAACCTATCTCCTATCTGAGGGTATCTGAAGATCATCAAAGAAGTTGTGAGCTGTGAATTGAGCATGGAGAGTATACATACATCATGGAGGACTTATAGAGTCATTTTGCAAGTGAGACAAGTCATTGATGTGATCACAAGAGTTGCAGTTGAAGACAGTCAACTAGGGTTTCATCTGGGTCAACTCTGGGTCAACCCTAGGTCAAATGTTTGATTGAAAGGCATTAAGGTCTATTAGAGAGATGTGGGGTTCATCATTTGGCATGTAGATAAGGATATGGTGATGTGCCAAGAATAAATCAAGAGAAATCAAGGAGAAGAGGAGTTTCTAAATTAGGGTTTCTGTGTAAAATCCCCTAGTTTAAGTCAAACTTCCAAGCAAGATAAGTCAAAATGAAAGCTTCAAATGGATACTTGGTCAACATGAAACTTGTAGAGGATCTCAAGACCTTTAATTTGAGTGGTGGAAGACATCAAGGAGATTTATATAACTCAAGTTATGGTCCTTGCAAGTTACAGGTCATCTGGGGTATCTGAAATTTTGTCTGTGAAAGCTACTTGTCTTCCAAGCAACTTTTACCCCTCAAGGAGATTTCAAATGAATTTATGGTCAACATAAGAGTTGTTCCTCATTTCCTTAGATTTCTAGAAAGGTATGGTATGCCTTCATATGATTTGTGGAACTCTACTTATGGTCTTGGCAAGCAAAGGGTATTTTGGTCATCTGAGAATTACAGGTCATTTCAAGCCCATGCCCAAAACTCATACAAGGAAGCTTCAAATAAAAAACTTCACAACATCAAACTTGCTCCAAATGACATTTTGAGTCTAGAAAAGTGACCATGAAAGTTTGGAAATGCTCATAGCTCAAGGTTTCAAATTTGGTGAATTTAATGAATAAAAAATGACCTAAAATTGAGATTTTTCATAATTTTGCCAAATGGGATGAAATTATAGGTCATTTTGATTGGAAAAAATGTTTTAAGAACATTGGAAAAAGTGGATTGTTGAGTTTGGTTCAAGATTTGGGAGCTATGCTTGGTTACTTACAAAAGAAGTTACATAATCAAAATCCAAAGGAAAGTGTGCATGGGAAGTTTCTACAAAGTTCTAGAGCTTTCTAATGTCATCTATATATTGCATTGAGAGGCTTCATGCATTGGTTGGTGAATCATTGTGATCAAAATACCAAGTTATACATCATTCTTCCATTTTTGCAAATTCATCTCAAACTTCATCAAATCTCCATCAATTTCCAAATTTCTTGATCTCATCATCATCTAGACCATTCAAGGATCAGAATTCACATCAAAATCTGGTTGAATTGAAGAGGAATCGTGTGCTACCAACTTCATCATCCAAGGAGCAAGAACATTGTGATTGCAAGATTCAAAGCATTGAAGCAAGATCTACTGCATACAGAACCAAGAAGCAAGTATATTGAGCAAGTTCAGAGTATTGAAAGCATTGGATTCAGAGAATTCTACAACTGTTTTCATCATTTACACCAGGTTGGTTTTCTCATCGAATTGGTTAGATTAGTTAGAATCATAAAGGATTATTAGGTTAGAATGGTTAGGATTGGTTAGATGAACATTTCCACAAAGTATGAGAAGGTTTCATGAAGTTTGCCATTGGTGCACCAAAGCTGTTAGGGCTTAGAACTCATAGTTTATAGCATGATAGTCTTGGTTAGATAGCTTAAAATGATCAGTGCAACGTGTAGATCATGTTAGGGTAATAGTTGACAAGAATTGGCAAGATGGATATCAGTGAACAATGGTGGAATCAGAACCTTCTACCTATCGGGTTGGAATGTTGATTGAGTTTTAGAAGAAACCATTGCCATGGCTGTGTAGAGGGAAGAGAATAGATCACTTTTGGTTTTTACATCGTGTGATTTCATTGAGGTTTGAGAGAGAACAGAGTGATGGAAGGTTCGTGCATGGTGAGAAGATTTTCTGAAATCTAGGGTTTCTAAGGTTGAAGATGAAGGAGAGCCACACGATCATGCATTTGACCTTGACTCAGACCTTAATCCAATGGCCGGTGTTTAAAACGAATTTGGAGGGAGATCCATGCAGCGATACGCACCGTTTCATTTATTCCCTCAGAGTGGGCTTTGTAATCCCTTGCTATTCGTACCCCTGCTTTCCAAGGCCCAAACCATTATAACTAGTTTTATTGCTAACTGCACTGTTTCTTGTTTTTTATTTTTTGATGAGTTTTCTGAGTGGCTGGGCCCAGACGTGCATTGCTAGGCGCGCCCCCCAGTCTGGGCCCATCCTTTTATTTTAACTGAAATATACTTTCTGCACCCCATTCCCAATTTAATCCATTATTTTCTTTCATTTTTTTAATTCTTTGAAAAATCACAATAAATTGAAAATTGCTTACTTTTAATTGGTTGTTTTTGTATAGTTCTCATATTTTGGTTAAGAAAATTATCATACAAAAAAATTAGCATTTCATTTTATTTTTATATTTTTAGTATATTTTTTCTTTTAAATAGGTTTGGATAATGTTTAGTTTAATGCATGATATTGTTGATTTTAGTTTAATTAGATGCTTTTACAATTTTGATCCATTCTTTTTAGGTTGATTAGCTTAGACCTTTGTCTTGTATATAAAATTTAATTCATGATTTTAAGACTTAATTTTAGATGATTTGTTTAGGTGTGATTAGAAGAACCAAAACTAGGGTTTAGGAGATAACATAGGTGTAGTGAGTCAAATTCTTTTAGGAGTTGTAGATTGAATCTTTGGGGTATGGGACTATAGGGGATTATGGGTAGATAATAGATCCCTTAGAAATTACTAGGTTTCCCCTATTCTACTATTACTATTAGTATACAACTTGTATTTGCTTGACTGTGTGGTGTGCCCTCTCTAGGGTTATTTCATTTGTCTGTGTGGGGTATTGGGTTTGCTTGGGGCTTGGGGGCTTGAGCTGAAGACTGTGTTGATGAAGTCCATTGGAGATCAAAGAGAATGAAGACCAACTTCCAGAGTTGATGAGGAGAATCCCTTGCTGGCAGCTGTTGAGGAGTGTAGGGTTTAGGAGTTAGGCAGAGCCCTGGAGTAAGAAACTTGATTCTCAAACATGGAAGGTCTTGTCTGCCTCCATTCTTTCTCTATGATTCAAAGTCTCTTTTAAATATCCACCTCCTTCCTTTGGAAGGATTAGTGAATGTATTTGAAAGATAGAACTTTTGAGAGAAAATTATCTGTATCATGTTAACAGTCAGTGAGCCACCCTTGGTAGGCAATTGACTGTTTAACATTCACTTCATCTTGTTGACTGATATTCATCTTGGAGATTGAGACTGGAAGAAAAGCCATTGCAGGTTGAAGACTGATGATAAAGACCTTGCTTGAAAGTTTGAAGATGAAGATTGATGCTTACTTGAAGCCTGTAGATGTCTGGAGATGACTTGAAGACAGATGTTGATGCAGAGCTGTTGTTGCTGTTTCTCTTTTTGCTGTTTATAATTCTTGATGTATTGATTGGTTTTCCCTGACTGTATTGCTTGCTGTTTAACCTGTTAGGTTGAAAGTGAATCCTGTTCACTTTTTCCTGTTGTTTTCTAGGTTCTAGGTTGAGTGGGACTCCCTTGCCTCGCTTGTATTGCTGCATCCATGCATTTTACTGCTTTATTGTATACATGCTATTGTTTCTGTTTCCGTTTATCCCTTAGGATCTCTGTTTCTCTCTGCGCAAGAGAGGAGCATGATAGACATTAGGTCTTAACCCATGCATGATAACATTAGGTTAGTTTGATTCCCCTTTTCAACCATAGGTTAGAGTTCTGTCTCTTCTTTCTCAAAACAAACAGAAAAATACAATAAGATTTCAAACACAATAAAAGACACTTCTTCCGTAAAAGAATGTGAACTCATCAAAACGTCATTTTTGTCCGCTTGGACTGTTAATCAGAAAACCCTTTTTCAGAAGGAATAAAAACAATCAAGACAGAATTGTGTCGTACGTGGCCCGAACTACGTTTTCTCTGATCTTTCATGCCGTATGAAAGTACGTAGGCATAGGATGCGATATCCTAGCGAGCAACCTTCCCCTCCTTTCCCGTAGGTAGGCGAACTACGTTGACTCTGATTTCTCGTTCCAGACGGGAATACGTAGGCATAAAGTGCGATACTTTGCTGAGTCATTTTATTTTCTTTTAACCCTTAACCCTTAGTGTAGATAGAATAACAATCCATACCCGAAAACAAGCGTGGATCCCGTCGAGTACGACAGACGTGAGGGGTGCTAATACCTTCCCCTTGCGTAACCGACTCCCGAATCCAGGTTTTGGTTGCGATGACCATACCTTTCCCGTTTTTTGCGAGGTTTACTTCGAGCGTTTCCTTTCCCGCTCTGAGGGATAAATAACGCACGGTGGCGACTCTTCTGTTCAGCCGGCGCCGATTTTCGCAGTAGCGAAACCAAGCAATCTTCATCAAGCTTTGGTTTTGATCTTCAACTTTCCTCTTTTGATGTCTTCATGCTTCCACAAGCCCAAGCCAGGCCCATGCCCCAAAAAACCCTCACAATAAAGTAAACCCCAAAAATGGGCAAACCACACAATCACACAATTGTAAAATATACTAAAAATAGTAATATGATATTTACAAGCCTAATATTAATTCTAAGGGAAATACTATATCTACCCCATATACCCCATAGGTCCCATACTCTAATTCAATCTAAAAACCCAAAAATAAAATGTTCAAGTGCACCTATGTTATGTATAAACCCTAATCTAACCATATTAATATTTTCTAATCAAAACTAATCAAAATTTATTCGCAAAAAAATGAAATAAATTTCTAAGGGAACTTAATGCTCTAATCTAGCTATCACAAAAAGAACGGGATCAAAATACAAATTTAAATTGCTAAACGAAATTCATCAATATGTATGTACAAACAATATGAAAATAAAAGCAATTAATATGCAAACATTCACCATAAATGGAAAAAATACCTAAAATAATATTTTTATTTTCTCACAATTTTCTTCAGCCAATTATTGAAATGTGGAAAAAATCTCATATTGAAATGACCATTTTCTGATTTTATATGATTTATTTGGTAAACTAAACAAACTAAAAGAATTAAAAAGAAAATCAAATGAAATGTACAAGGGGGGGGGGGGTTGCAAGAGCAATTTATTAGACTCAGAAATCCATTGGGCCCAGGATGGGGGTGCAACTAGCGAAACGCTGGGCCCAGTAATCAACCCAGAAAAAAACAACAAAAATGAAAACCTGGGGGGCGCGAATAGCGCGAAACCTGCTTGCATTTTCACTTGGGCCTCTAAACGGGGGTGCCAACAGCAATTGACAAGGCCCATGTTTTATTTCAGAAAGCAAAAACGGGGGGCGCAGATAGCATTAATTCCTTTGTATAATCCACGTTGGGCCTCAACGGGGGGGGGGGGGGGGCAATTAGCAATGGCCCATATCTGAATTCCAAAGGGAAAGAGGGGGTTTCACGAGTAATCGCGGGGGTATGTTCAGCAATTGCCATTGGGCCTTATGCCCGAATCCACTTCAATCCCACTTCAGCCAAAGATCAAACCCTAAACTGACTATCACTCTTCCTCACGCCACTGTTCACCTTCTTCCAAATTGAAACCCTAGCGGCGCTTCCCATCTCCAAACTCTCCTTCTCTGAAAATCTCTCTATCTGAAATCCTCTCCATTCCCTCAACCTTCGTTTCAACTTCCTCACTCAAATCTCTCAGCTCATTCAACTTTCACACAAATCTCAATCTCAAACCTAACCTAACAATATCTTAATCAACTTCTCACAAAATCCTAATCAACCTAACATCATGCTCATCACGAAAGAAAGAATTAAGAACAAATCACCAACCTGGACGAAGCAAAGATGCTTGGCGATGACTATTTCGGGAGGCTCACGCGAAGCTGAAGAAGGTGTTCGTGGATTATGGCAATGAATCTTTGCAGGTCTTTGTGAGATTCTTGATGTTCGCTGACGAAGCTCGTTGTGGCGACCTGGAAACTTCGCTGGACGACTTGACGATCTATGTGCTGAAGAGGAACATGCAAGAGGCTCTTCACGATTTTGGGAGCGATTGATGAACTTGCAACGTTCTTGAGGCTTTCTGAGAATACTGATGGAGACCTTGGAGTTACGATGAAGATGATGATCTCGGGATGAAGTTTGATCTATTTGATGAAGATCTGGAAATCACCGATGAACTTGCTGAAGAACTCGTTGAAGATCTGAGCAATTCTGGAGAAAGCGTCAAAGGAAGATCAAAAATGGTGATGAAGAACATGTGAATCTGGAGATTCTGTGGATGATCTGATGAACATCCGATGAAGATGATGTGGATGTTGCTGAACTCTGATTATTGATGACGATCTGAGAAGAAAGATGAAGATTGGTGTTCTTGGTGTTCTTGAGAAACGAAGGTTTCTGGAAAAATTCTATGAAGGTGGGATGAATCTGGATCGGAGAAGATGAAGGTTGGAAGAAGGAAGACGAAGCTGGATCGGAGAAGATGAAGTTTGGATGGATTTATGAGTTTTTTGGTGTCTCCGGCGAAATTGGCGGTGGTCGGAGGTTAGTTGTGGCGGTCGGAGTCGGTTGGGGTGGTGGCCGCCGGTCCTTGCATGGCCGGCGGTGAAGACTCCGGCGACGGGAGCAGGTGGCAGAGAGGGAACGTGAGTGATGGCCACGTGTGGCTGGGGGAGACTAGAGAGCAACACGTGGGTTGCATGAAGGGTGGGGCCGAATGAGGTGGAAGAAAAAAATCAGCACGCGTGGCATACCCTATTTATTGACACATGGCACTGCGAAAAATGGATCTGAACTCTGGGCTTGGATACTGAATGCTGATTGGGCCCAATAAGACTAATTCCAGATTAATGATGGTTAAGGACTAATTAAAACCTAATTAAACTCAAAAATAAAATCTAATTACTTTCTAATTAACTCTAATTAACTAAAACAAAAATTAAACCTAAACCCCTAATTAAACTCTAATAAATCCTAATTAATTCTACAATTAACCCTAATTAATATCTAAAAACGAAAATAGAAAATAAAACCCTAATTAAATCTAAAAATCTAAAAAAACTATTTTTTAATCCTAATTAATATTTTTCTTAAAATCCTAGTTAATTCTGAAAAATAAAAATCTAAAAAAACCTAAAAACTTTAATCTCTATTAAAATCTACTATCATTTTTAAAAACAATCTAAAACAAACTAATATCTACATATATCTTTTTTATTTTTTTATCCATTCTATTAAAGAAAAAAAATCTATTTATCTATTAAACTATTAAAAGAAAGAAAAAAATAATATCTGAATTTATTAAAAATTTATTAATTTCTAAAAAGAAAATTTATTTAACTAAAAAAAAATATTAAAAACCCTATAAAATCCAGAAAAATCCAATTAAGTACATTAAAATCCAGAAAAATCCTAAAAATGCCAGGAGGCCGATTAAACCGATTAAAACCCAATTACACAACCGCAACGACACCCGGGCACCGAGATGGCCTGAAAACACCAGGAACGAGCACCAATTCTCAACAGACTTTTATTCCGACCGACCTGAACTGCCTGAAACGCCAGGGGCTATAATCCCGATAAAAACCAATCTGAATGATAAAAATGCAATGCATGCCGTATGCGAATGCGAATGCAAAATATGGCGAAACATAAACCAGATATTAGGACCGGTTGGTCAAATTTTAGGGTGCAACACATATCACTACATCTAAGGGCAAAATTTTCGGTTATCTGTATCTAAATCCCTTTCACCGTGATTTCTCGAGCTTTTGCTGCTCAAATCATCCTGTGAAGCTATTTAAATAGGGGCAACTATCATACCCCAAATTTTACCCTTAGATTATTAGGTTCATTTCGCATTTCATTTCATTTTGCATTGCATTTTAACTAACCGCTAACCGGTTTGCTCAGTCTGTTGTTTTTGTAGGATGATAACACTGAGCGTGTTTCAATTTAGAAAGTGTAGAAGGGTCATTAATTTACAGATCATTGACGATTACGAGGCAAAGTCATTATCAGAGATTCCTCAAACAATTAGGGTTTCTATCTCCGAATCATGCGACTTTTATCTGAGAATAGGTTGAATTTTACAACAATATTGACGTCAGATACCTCATGACACAGTACATTTTTGTTCAAGAACTAGAAGTAGTCGTCAGTTGAGTTGTGGAACGCCGTTTGCTTCCTAAATCGTATAGAGTTGAGGACATTGAAATATGAATGAATTCGGGTTGAATCTATGCGAGAGTCGGTGGCAAGGAATTTATTCTTGCCAAAGCACATCTTCCTGTTTTTCTACTGGTTACAAATCAATTTTAGAGGAACAGTAGAATTTCGGTTCATATTGAGTTTATAACAAATATCAATTGGTTTGATCACGAGTAGTAGTCGAATCGATTCAGGTTACAATGACAGGTTATTCAGGATATAGGCTGGATTTTAAATGCGGAGTAAAGTTTGTTTTGCCGTTAAATTGGATTTCTCTGTTTATCTGTTCAAGGTCGTATTCACTAATTTATTATCAAGTGAGAATTAATTTTCAAGGGGTCCGGTTGAATTCAGAAGTTACGTTGGATTTCCAGTATTGTGCAAAGGCGTTAGATGTCAAAGTCGGATGTTGAATTTTTATTCAGATGAATGGAGTCAGAAAATAAGAATTCATTGTATTAAAGATGGAACTTATTTATTCAAGTTCTATACAATTATATTTATTTGGAAATACAAATTGAACCCAAACTCCTAATTGTTCTAAAAGTTCCTAACTTTTCCTAAGATCTTCTATCTTCGAAATCTTCGAACCTGCGAAACAGAGAACGACAGAAAAATCGTCATTTGGTTAGAATTAAATTTTATCAAACATGGTTTTGTTTGTTGTTGTGATACCTTCAGTAAATCATCATCATCGGGTATGTCGGGAGGGCAACAAATGAATGCCGCCAGCTCCCAACTCCAATTTCCGACCTCGGTCGATCCGGCAACATCTGTTCAAGGCATCCATAGAGAGAGAGAGAGGGATAAAAAGTTTTGAAAAAGAGCTTATTTTAAATGATTTTTTCTGTTCAGCCAAACAAATCATAAAAATCCAACGGTCCAAAAATATGGATATCCAGATCCAGCCAAAACCAATCCAGACACAAAAATCTAGATATCCAAATAGCCAAAACTCCATCCACAAATCCAGGAACCAAATCTCAGATTTTCAAGACGAAAATAACGTGAGACGAATATGTAGATTCATCTGGGTCCAAAACAAACTCAAGCGTTAAGAATAATAACAGAAAAACCATGAATCCGCAAAAACAGCACATCAAATCCGCAAATCTCTGTTCCAAAACCAAATCAAAACAGAAAATCATAAAAAATCGTAACACATAATCCAGGCCTAAAATATCAGAAATAAGAACAGTATAAAAACATCAACATGAAGTTCATCGAGGGGAGGTCAGAGAAAAGGGGGATTTTTTGAAACCCAAAGATCCATCAAGAATCCGGCAGCCGTGAACCCCAAAAGAAGAACAATCATCAGATCTTCATCATCATCGTTCAACCACAGAATCATCACCAAAAATCATCATTACCGAACCACAAACCCTCACGAAAAAACACCACCATCAAGATCCGTCCGAAACCCACAAGCCTCAGAGAATCCTCATCATTGGCCAAATAAACAATCGTTTGTCCAGAACTCAAGCAAACAACATCACCGTAAGAATCATTGTAACCGTTTGTTGTATTTTCTTTCATGTTTTACTTTCAGGTTTAGAAAGAAGGAAGCCATGGTGGAAAAAGAGAATAAGAGGATGGAGATAGAGAGAAAACGGAGAAAGATGGCCAGAAAAGAAAGAAGAGAGACAACCATGAAAGAGGAAGAAAGTTCTGCGAAAAACCCAGCAGAAGGGATCCGCCACGGCTAGAAAAAATGGGGTCTCAGAACCCTAATTTTTTTCGGCCACCCTTTATACCATGCAATTGGGTCGGGTCTGGGGCCTGACCACCCAGCCCGACCCATTTTGATTTATTTTTTTATTTTATGTATTTTTATGTTTTTGTTATATTTATTTATTGTTTTGTTTTTATTTAAATTGTAAATTAACAAAAAAAAATTAAAACTTTTACCAGCAAGTTAAGCCTTTTTTCTCTCTCAATAAAAAACTAATGATTTTATTTTAAAAACTAATTTTTCTTTGATAAAAAACCTAACCCTCTTTTAAAAAAAATTACTTAAACGTTTTTAATTTAAAACTTAATAATTTTTTATAATTTAAAACCTTTTTTTTAATTCAAAACTAACATTTTTTTTAAACAAATCCAATCTCTTTAAAATTAAAAATTAACTTTCTAAAAAATAAAATCTAGCCTTATTTAAATTAACAGTTAACTTTTCCTTTTCTAATTTAAAATCCTAATGAAAATCTTTTTTTAAAATTCTAAAATTTTTATTCAAAAAAAATCCAACCTTTCTTAACCTAAATTTCTAACACTTTCTTTTTAATTTCTAATTTGTAATTTAATCCTAACCTAATTCCTAACCTCTCTCCGTTTAATTGTTGTCTAACTTTTATGTCGTTCTTAACACTATTTCTTATTCGTCCGTGTTTACTAACCTCTTATTTTTTGTATTTCTATGGTTGTAAATTATGCGAGGACATCGTCGCTTTTTATCCCATTATTGTTCATTTTTGCATATTCTCCGATATTTCAATACCGTTACTTGTTAATTTTTTCATTATAGTTATTTACTGTTAATTTCCCTCCGAAGGAAAGGTCTAACTGTTTGACCGCCGCGTCAATAGTCCTTAACCCTTGTCTCTTTCACCTTTCAAACCCTAATTGCATAGGCGTCCCACCGTGGACAAGTTTATCCTTTACCCTAGCATTAGGATAAAGAGTCGACGTACTCCGTATTAGGGTTCTCGCTGTGGAATACCTAGCTTACCCTTTTCAATTCAATTACAACATAGAGATAGGAGTCGCCGCACTCCACGTAAGCGCTTCCCTATGAACACTTACATCCCCTTGAAACCTTGACCACAGTCAAGAAGTTTCTTACCTTCCTTTCGAGGGGAACTACAATTACTCTAATTCCATCCCCTACTTCGGATACGTAGGCACAAGATGCGAGTCTTGGCGAGTAAACTTAGGACTAACCCTTAGGTCTTTTTCTTTAACCTTTAACCCTTAGCATAACCCTTAAGCAAATAACTATAGAAAAATATCAGCATTAAAATAAGAGGTTCCTGTAGAGTACTACATAAGTTTAGGGTGCTAATACCTTCCCTAAGCTTAACCAACCCACGAACCCTAGATATTTCCCCGCATTGTGATTACGATGCAAAAATAGGTTTTTCCTTTCTTTAATCTTTCCTTCGGATAAATCAAAGACCGGTTGTGAATCAAAGATTTGTGATTCAAATTCATTAATAATTTGATATCATATTCTCACCGCAACAGTAATGATGTTGGCCTGAATAATGATGAAGCCAAAGATGACATGAATGATGTTCCTGACAATATTATAGATGTTGAAGATGTGCCATCAGATGATGAGCTCATAAAAAATGTTTCCCCTGGTATTGCCAAGAGACTTATGACTAGGAAAGGAAAATTTGTGCTTGAGGAATCCCCTTCCAAGAGCCAAAAAAAGAGAACTCTTGTTGGTCCTCCCAAGACATGGAACAAGGTTTCTATTGCCTCCAAGAAAAGAAAGGTAATTGTTAAGAACTATGAATCTGATGAAGATGTTGTAAAAGATGTTCCTGACGTAACACATATGAAGAAATCCTCTGCCAAGAAAACTCCTAGACCAGTGCCTGCTGCTCCTCTGGACAATATTTCTTTTCACTCCATGAGCAGTGTGACCAAGTAGAGATATGTCTACCAAAGAAGGATTGCTCTAGAAAGAGAATTGGAAAAAGATACTTTGGAAATCAGGGAAGTGATGGATTTGATCACTGAGGCTAGACTGCTCAAAACTGTCATTGGCTTTTCCAAATGCTATGAAGGGCTTGTTAAAGAATTCATTGTGAACATTCCCGACTCCATAACTCACAAGAATAACAAATATTATATGAAAGTGTTTGTTAGAGGGAAGTGTGTGAAGTTCTCTTCTGCTGTTATCAACAGATTTTTAGGACGATCAAATGATGGTAAGGAAGAAATGTCTGCTTCAGACAACCAAGTGTGCAAGGTCATTACTGCAAATCAAGTCAAAGCTTGGCCTTCAAAAGGAAAAATTTCAGTTGGTCAACTTAGTGTGAAATATGCCATTCTTCACAGGATTGGGGCTGCAAACTGGGTTCCTACCAACCACACATCCACCATTGTTGTTAGGCTATGTAGGTTCATTTATGCTGTAGGTACCAAGGTTGATTTTGATTTTGGATTGTACATTTTTGATCAAATTGTTAAGCATTCTACTTCAAGTGCCATCAAGCTGCCTATTGCCTTCCCCTCCCTCATTTGTGAGATTATCTTGAATCAACACCCTGGGATTTTAAACTCTAATGATATTGCTAGCAAGAGAGAGTATGTATTATCCCTGCATTACAAACTTTTTGCTGGAAGACATGTTCCAGATATTGTTCTGACATCTGGTGAAAGGGCCAATGCTTCAAAGGAAAGGATAATTGCTGAGTTAAAAGAAACTTGTAGGGAATTAGGGGAAACAATTAATGTTGCTACAACAAGGAAGATCAAGTTGGAATCATTAATTCAATGTCTTGAAGATGATGCTGCCAACATTGATAATACTAGTGAAAAAGATGATAAGGATGGGTCTGGGGAAGAGTCTGAGGATGATATTGAAGATGTCCCAACTGATGTTGAAGATGTTGGCTCTAGTTCTGCATCTGAAGATGAAGACTAAGCTTGTTGTTGGGCTGTTTTTTTTTTGTGATTATCTGCCTTGGCAGAATAGACTGAATTTGGTGCACTTCATGTGTTTTTTGGGTTGTAATTTTTTTGGGGTCTCTATGCCCTTGACTTGATTGTTTCTAATCCTTTGTGTATTATATACACTATGGCTTACTATCTTAGCTCTTGGCTCTTAAATTTATGGCTAAAAAAAGGGGAGTATCTTAACTCTTGGCTCTTAAATTTATGGCTAAAAAGGGGGAGTATCTTAGCTCTTGGCTCTTAAATTTATGGCTAAAAAGGGGGAGAAGAGCTTACTGAATATTTAGTACTCAGTGTACTATATACATTATAGCAGGTATAAGCAGGTGTGTAGCTGTTTGAAGGGTTGTGAACTTGGCGGCTGCTGTGTGCTCTGATTGGTTTGACAGGATGCTGATCCTGTTAGATGATTGTTTGTTCCTTTTTGGGGTTTATTGTGCAGCTTGCTGAATGCAGCTGTAAGCTGTTATTTGTTTGTCTGTTTTCTTGGAGTTACAGGTTACTGAAGGCTGTGAAGATTGTGGGCTGCCTTGTGTTATGCTTGGGCCGTTGTGGTGTTTGTTGTTTTGTTGAGGGGGAGCCTTGCTTTTACTCTTCCTCTGTGAATTGTTTTTTCGCTATGCTGCTCTCTTTTCTGGTTATTTTTCTTGTGATTTGTTTTAGCCAAAATTTGCCAAAGGGGGAGTTTGTTAGTTCATGATTGGCAGGTATTTTGGCAAAACTAGAAGTAATCACAAGATGTCCTACAGGATGTCGTGACATCTGTCTGTCAGGAACAACAGGTTGTTTTGTGCTATGTAACAGGTCTTTTCTCATGATGTCAAACAAGATGTCTTGACACTCATGATCTAAACATTCTGTATGAATATATGTGTGAGCATATCTTTTTGTGCAAGCTGGCTACACTTGTCTGATGTGGAAACCGCGTCTTTCTAGTGTGTTAATGAAGGCGTTTCTGATGCAGTTTCTGTGGATCAGATGTGATTTGATTTGGATTTAATATCAGGAGATTAATTGAAGTTTTGAAGATTGATATAATTGGATTGGATTGGTGAAATCAAATCTGAATGATTACTGATGTTTATGAAGATTGTTGCTGTTACTTTTGGCCAATGCCCAAGCCCATTCTGCATTGCTATTTAAGGAGGTGAAACCCTAGCGTGAAGATAAGTGAAGCAAGGATTAAAAAGTGTATGCATCTATTTAAGTTTAGGCTTCGTATGCGTTAGTTTTGTGGGCCATTCATTCATTGTTTAATGTGTGAATTAGACTAGGTTGTTATTTGTTAATTGTTAATTGTTCACTCAAAGCTTTTAAGCAAGAGTGTATTGTACTTGATTGAAGCTTTTAAGCAAGATCAAATTGTGACTTTGAAGAGTGTCTTCTAAAGTCTTTTCTTTTTATTGACTGTTATCACTGCTGTGATGGAGGGGGGTGAGAGGTGTCTCTTGTCTAGTGGGTTCTAGGAAGAAATTGCATTGGGTAGAGACTAAGTCTGGAGTTGTAAACTGGGAGTTTAGCTCTAAATTAATTCTACTGATAATGAATTTCCTCCCTGGCTTGGTAGCCCCCAGACATAGGTGTGGTTTCACTGAACTGGGTTAACAATTGCTGTGTCTCTTTACAATTATTTGTGTTTATCTTTGTTCTTATTATAAAAATATTTGTGTCGGGAACATCTCCTTCGACATCTAATATCTGATACCAAAATTTCATTGCTGACGACCAGATTAATAATACCAATAATAATTTTATTTTGAACAATCCCAGTAACTACTGGACTTTCAAATAATGCAAGTAACCACTGGACCTTGAAAAGGAATTAGTAACGACCAGATTAATAACACCAACAACGATTAGGTTCTAAACAGTGCCAGTAACAACTGGACTTCACAACGATATTGGTAAAAGCCAGATGAATAGCAAACTGATTACAATAGACTTAAAGGTGCTAACGACGATTGGACTTGCAAATAGCGGTGTTAGTAACAACTAAGCTTCACAGGAATATTGGTAACGACTAGACAAATAATGTCAAAAGGAACGCTAGTGACAACTAGACTTCATAGATGAAATTGGTGATGACCAGACAAGCAACCAAATAGGGAACTAGTAACAACTAGACTTCAAAGGGGAAGCAGGTGACAACCAGGCGAACAATACCAATAACAATTAGATTTGCAACGGATGCCAATAATGATTGGAATTTTAATCGGAGGTGGCTAGTAACGACTAGACTTCAAAATATATGGTAACAACCAAGTTCGACAATACCAATGATGACTAGTTTATAAAGCAAAAACGCCAGTGACAACCAGACTTCAAGGCAAAATAGGTAACAACCTAAAGCTCAACAAAATGCCAGTGGCAATCGGGTTTTAACTGGAAATCAGTGATGACCAACAATTTCAAAAGAGGTGACAATTACAATTGGTCTCGGGGTCAAAGAGCTACAACCAGCAACAAAGACCTGGAGAGATGCTAAATGTACATGATATGGCATGATGCAAATGTTTAACAATATGCAAGAGCCAACTCTAAAGAGAGGTAAGGAAACCGGGACTTTTGAGGAAAAAGATGAACATATCCAACCCGCTAGGGAAATGAAGAATCACACTGAATCTAGGACATAAAGATGTCCATAGGTTCACCAAGAAATACACCCACTTCACTTGGGGAGGTAAGAAGTTATGGTAGCTAGTTGGTAGATAAAAATCTTCAACATTCAAACATGTATCACATGGAGGATACTGGGGAGATTTTCTTCAATTTGATAATCACAACATCCAAAGGATCAATCCAAAGAGGTATTGTCAATTAAATCATGCTTCAATGGGAAACTAATGCAAATTGTCTAACAGTGTTTCTGTCGTAATAATACTTTTTGGGGAACATGTGATTTCACTAAATCATTCCACAAGCCAAAGTAAATTGTGTTTTCATTTGTTTTCAAAAGAAACTATTTTCATTTCAAAACTTTTCGCTTTCAAAATTATTATTAACGAATAAATGACATTTTGCATAACAAGGAAAAGTAGAGAACTGGTAAGTAACAAAATTCAAATGGCCCAAAATCTGATTTTATTCAAAAATGGTAACTTTCCAATGGTGAAGCTCCATGGAACATTACAATTGAAAATGGCAACAGGGAAAGGTTACATTGAATCCAATGACCACTACTAGTCCTAATAACTAAAGGTTCACTAAAAACTTTGCTTCTGACGAGAGCGGCGAACTTGAAATTTTTCTTGAATTCTTCTGCATTAGTGGTAACCCATCAGATACAGTGAAATGCCTTTTGCCCTTAACTTTTGCCTGGGGCACCCTTTCGAGTTTTCCACTTAGTGAGCTCTTATCTTTTTATTCTTATCTCTAACTTTTGCCTGGATCTTCCTTATAGGTTATGATCCACCAGGATACCCATTTTTTCCTAAGTCGCCTTTTCAGATTTTCGACTTTGCGGGTTCTTTAGGCATAATATTTTCTTACTACATCAGAACTCATAAGGTGTGTGAGCTATTCACCATCCATCGTTGTAAGAATAAGCGAGCCTCCTGAGAAAACTATTTTCACCATAAATGGGCATTCATTGTTAGATGCCCATTTTCCACGTTCATCCTTATGAATTGGCAAGATTTTCTTAAGCACAAGGTCTCCTTCTTGGAATTCACGGATTCAGACATTCTTGTCAAATGCCTTCTTGATCCTCCTTTGATACAACTGACCGTGACACATTGCAGTCATGTGCTTCTCATCAATAAGGTTCAGTTGATCAAGTCTTTCTTTAACCCACTCCACTTCATCAAGCTTGTTTTCCATCAGAACCCTCAGAGATGGTATTTCAACTTCAATGGGAAGAATGCCATCCATCCCATACACCAGAGAGAAAGGGGTTGCCCCTTTCGAAGTTTGTATGGAAGTTTTGTACCCATACAAAGCAAATGGCAGCATCTCATGCCAACCCTTATAAGACTTCACCATTTTCTGTAGAATCTTCTTGATGTTTTTATTTGCAGCTTTAACAACTCCATTCATATTAGGACGGTAGGGAGAAGAATTATGGTGCTCAATCTTGAAACTTTTACACAACTCTTTCATTGTCTTATTGTTCAAGTTTGTTCTATTATCTGTCATGATCCTACTCGGAATTCCATAACGACAGATAATCTCTTTCCTGATAAAACGGGCAACCACTTGCTTGGTTATGTTGGTGTAAGATACGACTTCAACCCACTTCGTAAAGTAGTCAATAGCCACCAATATGAACTGATGACCATTGGAAGCTTTTGGCTTGATTGCCCCAATCTTGTCAATGCCCCACATGGAAAAAGGCCAAGGCGATGACAACATATTCAGCAATGTTGGAGGTATGTGCACCTTGTCTGCATAAATTTGGCACTTGCGGCATTTTCTGGCATATTGGATGCAATCAGTCTCCATGGTCAACCAGTAATATCTAGCCCTCAAGATCTTCTTAGACATGGCATGTCCATTGTCGTGAGTGCCAAATGATTCTTCATGAATGTCTCGGATCAACAAGTCTACCTCTCACTTATCAATACATCTGAGTAAGACCATGTCATAATTCCTCTTGTAAAGTACACTAAAGCTAATCTCTTTAAAGTCTTCTTATCAAGAGTTGTAGCGTTGGCTGGATATTCTTGATTCTTCAGATAATTCATGATGTCATAGAACCACAACTTCCCATCTACTTCTTCTTCAACCATCTGGCAGTAGGCAGGCTCAGTCTTGCGCTCAATATTGATGAGTGGTGCTTCATTAACAACATTAACCTTCCACATCGAGGCTAGCATGGACAAAGCATTAGCTATGTGGTGTTCCGACCTTGGAACATGACGGAAAGTGATCTCATGAAAATATTAGATCATCTCCACAATATAGGCATGGTATGGAATCAACTTCTCATCTCGAGTTTCCCATTCGCCCTTAACTTAATAAATGACCAAGGCTGAATCCCCGCTGGCCTCTAAGATTTTAATTTGAAGATCAATAGCTGCTCCCAGACCTAGAATTTATGCCTCATATTCAATGATATTGTTTGTACATTCAAAATAGAGTCTTGATGTAAATGGAGTGTAACCACCATTAGGATTCATCAACATAGCACCTACGCCATGCCCACTGTAGTTAGAAGAGCCATCAAACATCATTTTCCAATGGGAACCTGGTTCAGGACCTTCATCAGGGCCAGGTTCTTCACAGTCTTTTACCATCATAATATCTTCATCTAGAAATTCAAACTTGAGAGGTTCATAATCTTCCAATGGTTGATCGGCGAGATAATCTGACAAGATACTCTCTCTGATAGATTTCTGGGTGACGTATTGGATGTCATATTCGGACAACATATGTCAATGGGCTAGTCTCCCAGTCTGAGCAGGCTTCTCAAAGATATACTTTATTGGATCCATTTTCGAGATCAACAAAGTAGTATGACATATCATATACTGTCTCAAATGTCTGGCGGCCCATGCTAAAGCACAATAACTCTTCTCTAAAAGTGAATACTGACTTTCATAATTAGTGAATTTCTTGCTTAAATAGTAAATGACATGCTCTTTACGTCTATTTTCATCGTGTTGGCCCAACACGCAATCCGTTGATCTTTCGAGTATAGTCAAATACATGAAAATTGGTCTTCTTGGGACAAGCGGGATCAAGATAGGAGGCTTTTTCAGATAAAACCTTTAATCTTGTCGAAGGCTTACTGACAATCTGAATTCTACTTAATAGTATGTTCCTTGTGGAGCAACTTAAAGATCGGGCGCCCAAGAAATAAACCTGGAAATGTAGTTCAAGCGCCCAAGAAAACATCTAACTTGAGTTTTAGTTTGTGGAGCTGGCATTTCTTAGATAGCCCGAACCTTATCGGGGCCCACCTTGATTCCTCGTTGACTAATGATAAAACCAAGGAGTTTTCCAAATCATACACCAAAGGTATACTTTGCAGGGTTCAATCTTAATTGGTACTTCCTGAGCCGCACAAACAGTTTCAATAGATGATCTAAATGGTCCTCTTTGCTTTGGGACTTGGCAATCATATCATCGACGTACACCTCAATTTCCTTGTGCATCATATCATGAAAAAGAGTGACCATCGCTCTTTGCTATATTGCCCCTGCATTCTTTAAACCAAAGGGCATAACCTTATAACAATACGTTCCTCAAGGAGTAATAAAAGTAGTCTTTTCCATGTCAGCAGAATCCATCTTAATCTGATTGTAACCAGAGAAACCATCCATGAATGAGAAGACTGCGAAGCGAGCGATATTGTCTACTAGAGTGCCAATATATGGCAGAGAGAAATTGTTATTCGAACTTTCTTTGTTAAGATCCCTATTATCTACGCACATCCTGACTTTACCGTTCTTCTTGAGCACAGGCACAATATTGGCTACCCACTCAGGTTATTTGGAAATTGTTAGAAAACTTGCGTCGAGCTGTCTTTTAACCTCATCCCTGGTCTTCAGAGCCATATCAGGCCTACTTCTTCGGAGCTTTTGCTTTACAGGTGGGCCCTCAGGCTTGAGTGGTAGCTTGTGAACCACTATATCCGTGTCCAAGCCAGGCATGTCATGATATAACCATGCAAACACATCAACATACTCTTCTAAAAGCTTCACCAATCTCTGTTTGATCTCTCCCCCAAGTGTAGTACCTATCTTGACCTCTTTCTTGTCTTCATCAGTGCCAAGATTAATGGTCTCAACCTGTTCCTCATGTGGCTGAAGGTTCGTGTACTCATACTCACACATCTTTTCCAGTTCATCAGGAATTTCATAATCTTCTTCATCCCCATCTTCAGCTTGGTAGATGGGTGAATCAAAGTCAAAAGCGAAAGTAGGGTCATCGGATTCAATAGGTTTTGGAATGATTTATTTTACTAAAAGCACAAAGACAAATGCAAAAAGAAAAAAACATTTTTGGTAGTTTTTGAAAGATTGCCATTTTCTTTTAAAAGTAAAAATAAAAAATAGTAAATGAAACAATGAGAATTTAACAAAACATCTTCATTGATTATAACTATTTTAAAAGCACGGTGGTCCTACAAAATAATCCAATAGCCTTGGGTATAGTTATAGATTTTGAAAGCAGAAATAAAAACAACAAATTAGTCTGGCGAAGGAATGATCACAGGGATTTTTATTGCTTTCCCAGTTGTCTAATGCGGCATCACACTGAAACACCAAAATGGCTAATATCTTCATCTTCTTGGTCTTCAATCACAATGTTAACTTGAAAGCCTCTGTTGATAAATACCTATTGGATTGTCTTTGGACGTCCTTTAACGGAGGTTGATGCTCCATCACGAGTTGGTTTGTAACCCAACCCATAGCGGCTTAGCTTCGTCTTCACTTTAATGACTTCTCCCTAGCCTGCAGGAGTGCCTTCATCAATAGTCAACTTTATACTCTGAGCTGATGCAAAGGATGCACCACTCTTAATCACCGGTTCTTTGACTTCCAATAGAACAATATTTGCTATTTTAAGTACTTGGAAAGAAGTTTCCAATGCGTCCTCGTCAGCCTCAATATACCTGAATGAAGATAGATTACTCACCATTAAATCCTCCTCACCATGAACGATTACCAACTTGTTATCAATGACGAACTTCATCTTCTGATGTAATATGGAGGTTATTACGCCAGCAGCATGAATCCACGGTCTTTCTAATAAGCAACTATAAGTTGGATTGATATCTGATCGAGAAAATAGCAAGTGTACTATTTTTACCGATTGTAGTAATAAGGGAAAAAGTCCCAAGTATCGGTCTCGAGGACTGCGTAGTAATTAACAAGAGTTTTAGTATTCAAAGGAACAAAAATGCCTTGGGGGTTGTTTGGTAGCAAAGTATCAAAGCGAGTAAAAATTGACTTTTAGATTAATCTAAGAACAATGTTAGGGAAGTGGACAAATTGCGAGTAAAGACTATGTAGGATTATTCTGAGATAATTGTTTTTAACCTTAATACATCAGTTTTCAAAATCAGTTCTCCTTAATTCCTTAATGAAAAACCCTTTGATGAATTTCATGCATACTAATTCCTCAGTGCCCATGAAAATTATCAAGCAATAGCTCTGACATAAAACACGTGCTACAGGATATCCCCATTCCTAAGCAATATCTACCGTAATGTTATTTTGCAAAAGCATTAGGTTGACTTTCCAGACCAAAACCTAATCGTAAACCAAATTCTATTTTCCAATATGAATAAGCACTAAGATCATTGCAAAATAAAAGATATAAGGTGAATAAAAATAACTCTCATAGAATAATCCAAACAAATGTCACTACAACGCAATTTAGGACCACCCCCTAACAAATGGGGTTTTAGCCACTCATGTTCTTAATCCAAATGAATGCACTTAGAAATAAAAGGGAAAAGATCATTACAATTGAAATTGGTTCACTTGGATCATCAATTGCTTCCACTTTTGATCGATCCTTCGTTCTCCAGAAATGTCCTTCTTTAGTTGTGTAAATTCTATTCCAATCCAAAAGTGTCAAGTCTTAGCCAAAAAGCGGCTCATATATCTCAATTCAAATTATATCACAAAATGTCTAAAATGCCCTTCGAAGCAGGTTCGATAGCACAAAAATCAGAAAAAACGACAAATTCGCTATCAGTGGCCCTGACATGGGCCGTGTCATGGGACACGGGTGGCCGTGTCAGGCTGCTGCATCAAGAGGCACATTTTTCATCTTCAGGGGCTGCAACACGGGCACCTGTATTGCTCTTCTGTTTTCCATTTTCCTCTTCTCATCTTGGCCGTGTCCTTCTAACCGTGTCCTTCCTGACACGGACCGTGTTGTGCAACACGGGTACCCGTGTCAGGCCTCTGATTTCCATTTTTTCGGCTTTTCTTTGCCTCCGAAACGGTACGGATGTCGGGCCACCAATCCCTGCCAAAAACACACTAAAAGCAACCAAATCAAACACACCAGCGGCAAAAGTAATACAAACCTCAAAATAAGACTTACACAAAAACGACTGCAAATAACTAAGACAACATAAACCAAAGATTCGAAAACGGATAAAAACAGTGCAAAACCAAAGACAAACACAGTTTGACAAACACAAGTAAACTCCACCGATCAAACTCCCCCGAACTTGAACTTTTGCTTGACCTCAAGCAAAAAGCTCGCCAAACAGAACTATATATATATCTTTTCGCACAACTGAACCGTCCATAAAACTGCGAGTTACGATAATGATACTCATACGTGAGTTTCTCGCTCGAAGTCCCATGAGGATTAATCTCGGCTTACTCCGTCAAAATAGGTAACACACAAACACTAGACCGCAACAAAGCCACATACCTCAATCTCCTTATTGGTAACCTCTCCGACTATGATTTGTACTTAAGTCTTCTTTTTCGATTTTCATCCCTTTCATTCAGACAATCACAATAAAGGCTTTTATGATTTTTCCTCGCGTGCACAAGATTGATCAACGTTTTTTTTCTTTTTCTGGCACTGTTATTATTTTTGAAGGGCTTTCAGGTTCGACAGCCGTTGGGCTGAATAACCGGGTGAGGGTTACCCAACTTAGAAGGATTAGTCGTCTAATTGCCCTTTTTTTCCCGTGCCTTTGCTCAATATTTTTTTTATCAACCTTGCACACACGATTCTTATTTATTAAACCCGATTGTCAAAATAAACTACTAGGGGTACTTCTCAGATCAAAGCACTATGGTACAAATCTACACGTTGGACTCGTTCCTATTCGGGAAACCCAGGGTGTTTACGTTTTACCTACCTCTCAAGATTATTCCGATTTCCTCCTCACGGTTCTTTTTCCAAGCATTCTATATACTTTCTTATCACCTCACTAGCAGACATCTCAACCAAACAGTTCTCAAACCAAAAAATGTTTTTTATTAGCTCAATATCAGGGGGTTTTCACTGTGGAACTATGCTTTCAAACTTACACTTAAAATAAATTACAACATAAAGAAAAACAAAAACACACAATAAAAAATAAACACACAAATAAATACCCCCACACTTGAATTCAACAGTGTCCCCACTGTTGAAACACTAGTAGAAGGGGACTCACAGAGTTCATGGTTGAGGAGGTCGGTCCCGCAACATCATCTGCCGCATCCATTCGTGCATTTCACCTATCATTCTTCCTTGGCGGATTTGCTCGTTACCTTGCCTCGTTTGTTCCTCTCCTTTCCTTGTCTGTTCGCTCCGGAGGTAATGTACCTCATTCTCCATCCAATCCCACTCTTTCTGTGACAAGCTCCAAGAGCCGGAGCCGGACTCCTGATGGAGGGAGACTCGAGTAGTCGGTATATGGGCTTCTTCTGCCTGATCTCCTTCCTCATCAAAAAAATATGTACCTGTACCATCATAGAATTGGTCGTCTTCGTCCTGCATTATGTTCTCATACAACCAGTTATTCACATTTTGAATACTAATAAAGTCAGGTGCAGGTAAAGCTAGGAGATGACTATTTCGGCTTACCAAGGAGTAGTAATTATCAAAGACTTGAATCATACCTTGGACGGTGAGGGTGGCTAGGTCTATCTTTGTCTTACCTGTGACCATGGGTTCCTCCATCAGGAGAGGACCGTGACCAAAGTGATTGGCGATTTGAGTTATCATCCCGCCGACACTTATTTCGTCTGAAGGCACGTTAACAACCCGCTTCAGATAGTCGACTGGAAAGGCAGCTATATTGATCAGCTCTTGATTCTCCATGCCATAGAATAAGTACAGCTCCCTCTGAGTCGCCACTCCCGTGCTGTCACCCCTGCCAAAAAGTGTGTATGCCAGCCCTTTTTGTGCATACCTGAAACACGGGTTATGAATGCCAGAGGCTTTTGCCGCTTTCGTGACATAATCAGTTTTACCTATAATGGCTTTCCAAAAGTCACCTGAACTGAAATTACCCGGAGGCGCTCCGGGTCCAAAACTGGGGAGCTTCAGAATATCTCCCAATTCCGCTACCGTCAGACTATGATCGGTATCGAACAGACAAAATTTCAGCGTACCATAGTATTCCTCCTCCGTACCTGTCCATCGATGCTTGAGCTGAAATTCTAAAGTACTCAGAAATTCAAGAGTTATGCGCTCATAAGTCGGCGCTTCGAATTGCATAATTTCCAACATACCGAGAATGTGAAACATTCTATGTACTTCTATTCTCAGCCCTAAATTATCAAGCGTATTGTTGCAGATATACCTAGTCGGAATAATCTTACGTTTTACCATGCTTGAATACTTCCTCTGGTGTGTTGGGTCTTCAAACAGTATGTTATGAGGATTCGCCATTCAGTGTGCTCTTTTTCTAGGGCGCGAAGTTTCGGCCACAACTTTATCGGTGTCTCTACGAGGCGGCATGCTTTATCCTGCAAAACAAAAAAACACAGCAAATTTGAAGTTACCGTTAGAGAAAAACGTCACCGTAGAATCGACCACAAGGATGAGGGGAACGTTTTTTGTGAATAGCGGAAGTGCTTTTGATGAGTGGGTGTTGTGGAAATTGAAGCTTTTGCGGAGAGGAGGCAATGGGGTTTTAGGTTTTGTGAGGGGGAAGAAGGTAGGAGATGAATGTGATAAGGTAAAATAAGGTAAATGATGGGTTATAAGAGATAAGTGGGAAGTAAAGAGGTGGGCCCACACGGGTAAAAACAAATTTTCACTGCGCGCCTTGCAACACGGGCCGTGTCACACAACACAGGCACCCATGTTGCGCCCCCTATAGCTTAATGCAATTCAACTGATCTCTGTGACACGGGCCGTGTCACACGACACGGGCCGTGTCACACGACACGGGCACCCGTGTCACGCCACTGAATTCACACATTTTTGCCCATTTTTTTGTTTCAGCCTGACACGGCCCGTGTTGTGCAACACGGCCCTCTTCTGGTTTCCGACAACCTTCTTTCACCGATGAACTGTAAGTCAACCAAAACCTGTTAAAACCAGAAACAAAATGAAAATGTTAGTATAAAATGCGTGGGTTGCCTCCCACGAAGCGCTTCGTTTTACGTCGCATGGCTCGACGGTACTTCATCTTATCCTGTGAGATGAACGACATCATTTCGATCCTTCTGCTGCCCCTCGTAGTAAGGTTTCAATCGCTGACCGTTGAATTTAAAAATGTCTCCGTTTACTTGATTTTTCAGCTCTATTGCTCCGTGCGGAAACACCTTATGTACGATAAACGGTCCTAACCATTTTGATTTAAGCTTTCCCGGAAAGAGTTTCAGCCGGGAGTTGTACAACAGCACTAACTGTCCTTCCCAAAATTCCTTCTTCTGAATTCTTCGATCATGCCATTTCTTTGTTTGATCCTTGTAAATTTTGGCATTCTCATACGCCCGATTCCGGAATTCCTCTAGCTCATGGAGTTGGAGAGTTCTAGACTCTCCTGCTTTGGTGAGGTATAGGTTGAGGACTTTTAATGCCCATAACGCCTTGTGTTCCAACTCTAGAGGCAGATGGCAAGCTTTACCATAGACTAGTTGGTAAAGGGACATACCGATGGGTGTCTTGTACGCAGTGCGGTACGCCCAAAGAGCATCATCCAGCTTTACTGCCCAATCCTTATGGGAGGCACGCACTGTCTTCTCTAGTATTTGTTTGAGTTGTCTATTTGACACCTCAACTTGCCCATTGGTTTGAGGATGGTAAGGGGTAGCTATTTTGTGCTTCACATTATACTTAAGGAGTAACCTTTCCATGAGATGATTCAAGAAGTGAGTTCCTTCATCACTTATAAGAGCCCTCGGTACTCCAAACCGAGAAAATATGTTCTCCTTCAGGAACCTGACCACTACCTTCGCATCATTAGTTGGTAGTGCTACTGCTTCTACCCACTTTGAAACATAGTCAACTGCCACCAGTATATAGTTTTTTCCAAAGGATGGTGGGAATGGCCCCATAAAGTCAATCCCCCAAACATCAAACAATTCTACTTCCAACATGGAATTTTGCGGCATCTGGTTTCTTTTGGAGATATTTCCAGTCTGTTGACATCTGTCGCATTCCTTCACTACTTCCTGGGCATCCTTGAACAAAGACGGCCAATATAACCCCGATTGGAGGACTTTGGCCGTGGTGCGGTCACCACTGAAATGCCCTCCATAATCCGAATTATGACATGCTTCGAGCATCTTCCTCTGCTCATTTTCAGGAACACATCTTATGACCAGTCCATCCACCCCTCTTTTGTAAAGAAACGGGTCATCCCATAAGTAAAACCTGCAGTCATGAACAAACTTTTTTTTCTTTTTAGAATCAAAGTCGTCGGGTATTATACCCCCGACCAAATAATTTGCATAATCAGCAAACCACGGAACACCATTAATAACTAGGATGTGTTCATCAGCAAACTCATCCTTTATCGGGCGCCTGTCCTTGTTTTCTTCAATCGGAGACATCCGCGAGAGGTGATCAGCTACAATGTTTTCACACCCTCTCTTATCACGAATCTCCACATCGAATTCTTGGAGAAGTAGGACCCATCTCAGGAGCCTGGGCTTTGATTCCTGCTTAGCAAAAAGATATTTTAAGGCAGCATGGTCGGTATAAACAATTACTTTGGAACCCAACAGATATTGCCTAAATTTGTCAAAGGCGTACACCACAGCCAACAACTCCTCGGTAGTTGCGTAATTCATCTGTGCAGGGTTCAACACGTGACTAGCATAGTAAATAACATGCAACAACTTCTCTCTCCGCTTCCCCAACACAACCCCCACGGAAATGTCACTGGCATCACACATGATCTCAAACGGTAGAGACCAATCAGGGGCAATCACAATCGGTGCTGACACTAACTTATTTTCAGGTTTTTGAACGCGTCAGCACACTCCTCATTGAACACAAACGCTTTGTCCTTAACTAACAAGGAAGTCAACAGTTTAGCTATCTTGGAGAAATCTCTTATAAACCTATGGTAGAAACCCGCGTGGCCTAAGAAACTTCGAATACCTTTCTCGTTCACAGGTGGTGGTAACTTAGATATCACCTCCACTTTTGCTTGATCGACTTCGATCCCCTTGTGTGAGATTTTGTGACCAAGGACAATGCCTTCTCGTACCATAAAATGGCATTTCTCCCAATTTAGGATCAAGTTACTTTCCTGACATCTCTGCAAAACAAGTGAAAGGTTAGTCAAACAATCATCAAACGATGAACCAAAAACAGAAAAGTCATCCATAAAGACTTCCATATGCTTCTCAAGCATATCAGCAAAAATAGAAGTCATGCATCTTTGAAATGTCGCTGGGGCATTACATAATCCGAATGGCATCCTCCTATAAGCAAAAATCCCATACGGGCATGTGAAAGCCGTCTTCTCTTGATCCTCCGGCGCAACCGTAATTTGGTTGTAACCGGAGTACCCATCTAGAAAACAATAGTAGTCATGCCCAGCTAATCTCTCTAACATCTGGTCAATGAATGGCAACAGAAAGTGATATTTTCTCGTGGCTAAATTAAGTCTCCTATAATCAATACACACCCTCCAACCAGTGATCGTACGCGTAGGAATCAATTCATTCTTTTCATTGGTCACCACAGTTGTACCTCCTTTCTTGGGCACCACGTGCACAGGGCTCACCCATGAACTGTCTGATATAGGATAGATAAGTCCCACATCCAACAGCTTCACGACTTCCTTTCTTACTACCTCCTTCATAACGGGGTTCAGTCTCCTTTGGGGCTGCACGACCGGTTTGTGATCTTCTTCCATAAGAATTTTGTGCATGCAAACTGTAGGACTTATACCCTTGAGGTCTTCGATTTTCCACCCGATAGCACTCTTAAATCTTTTTAAAACTCCAATCAACTTTTCCTCTTGGACATTTTTCAAACTAGAGCTAATAATAGCGGGACATTTTTCTTCAGTGTCGAGAAATACATATTTGAGATTCTCAAGCAGTTGTTTCAATTCTGAACCTTTAGGCTTTTCTTCATTTCCTTCCAACTCTATAGGTTTCCTTAAGTCTTCCCATCGGCGTGGTCGGGATCCTCTTTGAAATTGTTGAGTCTCCAACATTTCAACCACTTCCATGTCATTCTCATCCACTTCTTTATCTTCTTTAAAAATTGACATGCTTAACACTCTTTCAAGGGGCAGTTGGGTCACACTCTCCAAATGTTCACTCTCTACAACTTGTTCTAGCACTTGCATGTTGCTACTCGTGCCAAAATCCTGTTTATGCTTCATGGTATTCCGAACATCAATTTTTAACTCCTCGTCATAAACCTTCAAGGTAAGGGTACCACCTTCCATATCTATCATGACGCTCCCGGTTTCCAAGAATGGCCGGCCCAAAATTAAAGGAATTTCTTCATCTTCCGGCATCTCAAGTATCACAAAATCAACCGGAAACACACATTTATCTACCTTAACCAGAACATTTTGAACCACTCCATAAGGCCGCTTAACCGAATGATCCGCAAATTGGAGGGTCATCCGAGTGTCTTGAACAACACCAATACCCAACTTTTTGTAAATGGACAATGGCATGAGACTAATACTTGCTCCCAAATCTATTAGAGCTCTCTTAATTGACCTATCACCAATAGTGCATGGAATAGTAACAACTCCACTGTCTTTCTTCTTCACCCGAATCTTCAGACCCTGCAAAATAGCACTACAAGTTTCAGTTAGAATAACAGGTTCCGACTCACTAGTCCGCTTCTTAGCGATGATGTCCTTCATGAATTTAGCATAGGTAGGCATTTGTTCTAGTGCCTTCAACAACGGAATGTTTAGCTCTAACTTTTTAAACAATTCAAGGAACTTCTTGAAATTCTTCTCTTGCTGTCCCTTCTTTTTATTTCTTGATGGATAAGGTAGCTTGATCACCGGTTTCGATTCTACAACTTTTTCTTTAGCTACCAGTGCTGGTGTTGCCATTTCTTCTTCAACCACGTCATTTTCTTTTAATTCCAGTTCCACTTTAATCATATGATCATTTAGCTCAGTTTCCTCTTCCTCCACTTCCTGGGATTTTCCACTTCTTGTTACTACCGCCTTAACTTGGTGGTGATCTTTCAGATTTGGTACTGTAGCACTTGGAAGTGTACCCGGCGCTTGCGAACTTGCTAGTTGTTGAGCAATTTGACTCATCTGTACTTCCAGATTTTTAATGGATGCACCAGTATTCCTTAAGTTGCTCCTTGTCTCTTCTTGAAATTGAGAACTTTGGGCAGCCATTTTCTCAATGGCGACCTCCCAATCAGCTTTCCTAGGAGCTTGTTGTTGCGGTTGTTGATATTGAGGTTGGTATGGTGGTTGTTGGTATTGTTGCTGCTGAGGTTGATATGGTTGTTGGCCTTGAACCGGTTTTTGTACATTTCCTTGCTGATCTTTCCATGAAAAATTAGGGTGATTTTTCCAACCCGGATTATATGTGTTGGCATAAGGATTGTTCTGCCTCAACATATTAATTTGTTCCACCTGCTCTTGAGTTGCTACACAATGCAAGGTAAAGTGCGGTCCACCGCATATTTCACAAGGTGGTGCTTGAACTGGTTCGACTTGGGCCACTGTCTGAGTTCCAATATTCATCTTCTTTAACCTTCTCTCTACCTCAGCGGTAATTTGGTCCTCCATTTTAACGACCTGCTCAGCCAGCTTCAAATCAATCTTACCCTCCGGTTGGCTCACAGTGCGATCATACAACTCAAGATGCTCGTTGGCTGCAATTGCTTCTATGATCCTTTTGATACCAGTGGCTGTTGAGAAGTTGGTTGAGCCACTGGCCGCTGTGTCAATAAGCTGTTTTGTTTTGAGTCGTAATCCATTCACAAAATTTTGCATCTGCTCGGTGGCGTCCATGTTATGAGTAGGACATGCCGTCAGACGCCTCTTAAACTGCTTATATGCATCCCCTAAAGATTCTCCTTCTTTTTTCTTGAAGTTGACAATGTCATATTTTTTCGGATAAACACTGAAGCAGGGAAATACTCATTAAGGAACGCAGTTTCCATCTCTTGCCATGTTGTGATACTCCCAGCTGGAAGCGAGTAAAACCATTCTTCCGCATCATCAGTGAGTGTGAACGGGAACATAACTAATCTCTTGGCCTCTTCGGAATGTCCTTCTATCTTCAAATATGTGGTAGTCGTAAGGAATCTTTGAAGATGCTTGTTTGCATCTTCGTTGATTCTTCCAGGGAACGGCTTGCTCTCCAACTGGCGGATGATGGAAGGGTGTAGCTAAAAATGTGCAACATTCACCGGTTAATTCACAATGGTCATCCGGTTTGGTTGAGCATTGGCCCCTCCATAGTCTCCTAACAGTCTTTCAGGCTGAGGTGGATTCCCAGCCATTTGAACAGTTTCAGGTGTTGTCTCTCTCTCTCTGCTTCAGAGTCACTATGCACATATATAATTTCCTCTATTTCTTCCAGTCTTTTAACGTTAGCTTTTCTCCGTCTTTCGTGTAATGCTCGTTCTGGTTCTGTATCAAAAGAATATTTAGCTGAGGCCTAACCTCGCATACACAATTAGACAAATGTTAGATAATACAAGCACAGAGAGAATGCAGCGAATAATAAAAAATTTTAGTCGCAGAGCAACAAAATTTCTTTTGGATCCTAAAAACAACATTAATTTGGCAGTCCCCGGCAACGGCGCCAAAAACTTGATCGGGAAAATAGTAAGTGTACTATTTTTACCGATTGTAGTAATAAGGGAAAAAGTCCCAAGTATTGGTCTCGAGGACTGCGTAGTAATTAACAGTAGTTTTAGTATTCAAAGAAACAAAAATGCCTTGGGGGTATTTTGGTAGCAAAGTATCAAAGCGAGTAAAAATTGACTTTTAGATTAATCTAAGAACAATGTTAGGGAAGTGGACAAATTGCAAATAAAGACCATGTAGGATTATTCTGAGATAATTGTTTTTAATCTTAATACATCAGTTTTCAAAATCAGTTCTCCTTAATTCCTTAATGAAAAACCCTTTGATGAATTTCATGCATACTAATTCCTCAGTGCCCATGAAAAGCATCAAGCAATAGCTCTGACATAAAACACGTGCTACGGGATATCCCCATTCCTAAGCAATATCTACTGTAATGTTATTTTACAAAAGCATTAGGTTGACTTTCCAGACCAAAACCTAATCGTAAACCAAATTCTATTTTCCAATACGAATAAGCACTAAGATCGTTGCAAAATAAAAGATATAAGGTGAATAAAAATAACTCTCATAGAATAATCCAAACAAATGTCAATACAACGCAATTTAGGACCACCCCCTAACAAATGGGGTTTTAGCCACTCATGTTCTTAATCAAAACGAATGCACTTAGAAATAAAAGGGAAAAGATCATTACAATTGAAATTGGTTCACTTGGATCATCAATTGCTTCCGCTTTTGATCGATCCTTCGTTCTCTGGAAATCTCCTTCTTCAGTTGTGTAAATTCTATTCCAATCCAAAAGTGTCAAGTCTTAGCCAAAAAGCGGCTCATATATCTCAATTCAAATTACATCACAAAATGTCTAAAATGTCCTTCGAAACAGGTCCGATAGCACAAAAATCAGAAAAACAACAAATTCGCTATCAGTGGCCCTGACACGGGCCGTGTCATGGGACACGGGTGGTCGTGTCAGGCTGCTGCATCAAGAGGCGCATTTTTCATCTTCAGGGGCTGCAACACGGGCCGTGTTGTGTGACACGGGCACCCGTGTTGGTCTTCTGTTTTCCATTTTCCTCTTCTTACCTTGGCCGTGTCCTTCCAACCGTGTCCTTCCTGACACGGGCCGTGTTGTGCAACACGGGTACCCGTGTCAGGCCTCTGATTTCCACTTTTTCGGCTTTTCTTTGCCTCCGAAACGGTACGGATGTCGGGCCACCAATCCCTGCCAAAAACACACTAAAAGCAACCAAATCAAATGCACCAGCGACAAAAGTAATACAAACCTCAAAATAAGACTTACACAAAAATGACTGCAAATAACTAAGACAACATAAACCAAAGATTCGAAAACGGATAAAAACAGTGCAAAACCAACGACAATCACAGTTTGACAAACACAAGTAAACTCCACTGATCAATATCCATAACCTGAAATGTAATATCAAAGACATGCAGACCAATTAAAATCTGTAGCTCCACTTCTCCAATCACCGTTCTACAAGAACCATCAAAAGCTTTGACGATCATTGAGGTAGCTCTCATTTATGGTTCTTTGTAAGCAAGCTTTGTAAGTGTTTTCTTAGGGAGAACATTCAAAGAAGAACCTGTATCAACAAATAATCATGCCAAGGAGTCCTCCTGATACTTTATAGACACATGCAATGCAAGATTGTGATTTTTACCTTCTCTTGGCAACTCCTCATTGCTGAAGCTAAGAGTGTTCCAGGCAGTAATTTCCGCGACCACAGAATCAAATTGACCAACTGTAATGCCTTGAGCAACGTGAGACTGAGCCAACAATTTTTGTAAAGCAACTCTATGGGCAGGGGAGCTCATCAAGAGAGACAAAATGGATATCTTTGATGGTGTCTGATGGAGTTGGTCGATAACCTTGTAATCGCTTTTTCTTATGACTCTCAAGAATTCTGCGTCTTCGTCATTTAAAACCACTTCCTTATCATTAATAGGTACACTAGCAACAGTTTCTTTTGGAGAAACTTCATTCACTATGGGTTGATAGATACGACCACTACGGGTCATCTTCCTTACCCCAACAATATTTGTCACATCTTCTTGAACATCTTCCATATTTTTCTCCGGGATAACCTTTCCAGATTATGATCGATCACTGTTACATCATACTTCTACACACAACTTTAGTATATTTGAAGTGGAATGGACTGGGTTTCTGAATAATCACCGATCTAGGCTGACTGATTGGTGGATTAACAAGTTTTGCAATGTTGAAAATCAGCTTCGGCTTATTGAAAATAGGAGTTGTAGAGCTTGACTCTGGTAAGTTGAACACTGGTACCTTGTCACATGGCTTTGGTAAATTAAAGATAGGCTCAACCACTGACACCTCATCTCTCTTCACTTTGCTTCCCACTTGTAAGAAACCACTATCAATTAAATCATGAATATCTCTCTGGACCAACAAACAACCTTTTGGGTTGTCAACACAATCTTCACATTCTGAGTGACAATCTGCAACCAAACCATCCTCTACCAATTTAGCATGAAAGTCTCGGAGTAGAGTCCTGATCTCAGAAACATCTAGAATCAGAATCTCATCAGATGCGTCTTCAACAGCGTGTATTGCCCCATGGGTGAGCAGAGGATTGCTTTTAACATTCGACTGAGAGTCACCAAAGGATAAAATATTCTTCTCCATTAGTTCCCTCACAATATGTTTCAATGCAAGACACCCTTCCAAGTCATGGCTGGGAGCACCCTGGTGAAATGCACAATGAGGGTTAGGGGTATAGTAAGGTGGAAGCTTCTCTGAAGGCGGACCCAATGGTCTTGCGGTTATCAAACCTTGTTGTACCAAAAAGGGATATAGCTTTGTATAAGTCATCAGAATATGAGGGATAAGAGGTTTCATACCCTGTCTTTTGTAAGGAGCATTTGGACGAGGAGCCTAAGTCCTTTATTACTGTTGATATGATGGAGCGTTGGACACTTGTTGATAGTTCTGTTGTTGTTGGACTGGTTGATAGACCGGCGCCTGTTACACTGGCTGATAAAATGGAACCAATTGTTGAATATGGGCGTGGCAACTGCCACATATGGTTGTTGGGCATACTGCATAGGGTACACTGGTTGCTGAACATAACCTTGTTGAGGTTGTTAATATTGTTGGTAAGGTTATTTCCAAGACTGGTTTTTCTTCTTTCCTATCATAACAACATTTGTCTCTCCTTCCTTCTTCTTGTGAAAGTTACTAAAAGGTTTCTTGGCAGTATTGCTGCTTGAACTACCAGAAGCATTAGTCATTTTACCATTCTTCAATCCCAACTCCACTTTTACACTCACAACCATAATATCTAAAAAGTTGGTTGACAAACTGCTAATCATTCTTTCATGAAATTCTGGTCTCACGGTATCCACGAACCAATCGGCCAACTTCTTCTCAGTCAAAGAAGGTTCCACCTGCGAGGCAGTTTCCCCCCAGTGTTGTGCATATTCTTTAAAAGATTCTAAACTCTTTTACGAAATACTCAAAAGTTGCCTTTTATCTGGAGCCAAATCCAAATTGTATTTGTAGTGCTTAACAAAAGCATCAGACAAATCCTAGAAACTATGAATGCGGGATTGATTCAGACTTAGATACCACTTGGTTGAGGCCCCTTTAGACTGTCTTGGAAGCAGTGGATCATCAACTTATCATTGTCCACATTAGCAGCCATCCTCCTGTAATACATAATCAAATGTGTTTTTGGACAAGTTGCACTTGAGTACTGATCAAAACTGGGAATTTTGAATTTCTGAGGAATCACCAATACAGACACTAAGCACATATCTCTGGTATCAGAACCAAAGACGTTGTTTCCTTCCATTTCCCTTACCTTCCTCTCAATAGTCTCTACACTCTCCTTCAACCTTTTGTGACGTTCATCTCCCTCTTCAGACATATCTGGTATGTCATACACTTGCTGTGGATTATGAAAATAAGGATGTACTTGAGCTTGTACAGTTGCTGGCGCAAAAGTTGGGATGGCGTGTGGAATTTTAGACCCAAGGGAATAACTTGTTGAGTAGTTTCCACTGTGACAGGTCGCGACACAAAACTCGGAGGTAACCCAAAAGGTGGCACAATTACAACATTAATTATTGTCGATGGTGGTTCCACAGTTAGATTGGTAATCTCAGAAACTACGGTGGCTTGAGTGTCCATTTTTGCTTTGATAACCTGTAGCACTTCCATTATCTGCCCCACACTTTCGTGAAGGTCTTCTAGTTCATCCTTGACTATGTCAAACTCCATGTTATGTTTAGCCATTCTCTGACGAGCTCGAGCTCGGGTGTTATTGTTGGCTCTAAATTTCGATGCCTGAATTGGATTATAGAGAAATAATAGAGTTTTTGAAGAAATATGACGACTTCGACTAGAACTATGTTTCTAAGAATATGAGTCGAAGGTGTCTCTTTGCCAGGAGGAACTATTTTATGGACTTAGAAATATTTCTTATCAATTGGAAGATGCGATTCAACAGAGGTGCTGCTGAAGACATTTTGATAGGAAGGTTTGAATTCAAATAAAGGAGGGAAAGTTCGTTCTTATCCATTTTCTCGAAGAAGACACATGGAGCGCTTCTAGGAATCGAAGATATGCAAAGCACCATTTGTCTCAATCTAGCTTGCTAGCCGTTAATGGAAGTTATTTTCGATTAGTATAAATAGCAAGTCTTAATGTTAGGATTTATGTGTGTTTAATTGTGTACAAATTCCTCAATATACTCCAAGTATCCGCGTGTAGTGAAACGAGTTTGTGAGAATGTACGTTGATGTAACACCATTTTTACATTTCAATGCAATTCAATAAGTCTTTTTCATTAAGAATTTATCCTTCCTTTATGCAAGTTGCTTTATACATTTTTTACCAGTCTTTCGACTTTAATCTTTCATGTTCAATTCCATTTACATTTGAAACAAGTATTTTATCATGAACTCTGCCGAAGTGTTCATTGTTTTTCTAAACTTTGTTTAAGATCAATTAGCACATGTCCTAGGATTTGTGTGGTCGATATTGCAAGTAAAACAAATCTTTTATGATTTTGAAGACCAGCAGTTGTTCACCAATTTTCACGACGAACAAATTGGCACGTCCAGTGGGACAGTGCGAAGTGATCATAAAAATTTTGCTTTGAAATTTTTGAAAATTTATTAGTTCTGCGGCCAACTTTCTCTTTGAAAACTTTGTTGCATGTTATTAAGAAGTGATAAAGTAGCCATCACTAACGAAGATAGAACAAGGAGAAGATATAAGAGGAGAATAGCGGTAAATTCTAACCAGCCAAATATTCCTCAGGATACGCCTAGTAACAATGTAGAACAACCCATATGATCTTCGACAGGAGGACCAACAATCTCAGCGCCTGTCTCTGAAGCAATACCATCTATGGGAAGTTCAATACCTACACATTTGATTGCTCATACACAACCCATTCTGACTTCTATTGGGCCAAGGGGTCCTCCACAGACTCCACAACCAATAGAGGCTTCAGCATTTAGAAGCGTCCCTCCTCTTGGATTTGCAATACCCTTGCCTCTAGACCCATCTTATGGAATGCCAACTTCGATGATGGCAAACTTACAAAACGCCCCTCCATTATATATAGAACCTGTAATGACTTTGCCATTACAGGGATCAAGATCTAGGGCAAATATGGGTCGAAATAGTCAAACTTTAGGATTAGGGTATTCAGCCCAAATACCAAATTTGACAACCAGTTCTGCATCATATTTAAGACAACAGATGGGCGAGAGTAACCTTCAAATGATCCAAATGATGTCTCAAACTATGGGGGAAATCTTTCAGCTTCTTGTTCAGAATACTACCCAAACTAATCAATAATTAGTAGCGCAAATGACGCACCTTGTAGAATTCTTTGGTGAACCAAATCCCCCTCGACAACCACCAAGGGAGTATATGATAGAAAACGAAGGGGTAGTTTTCGACAAAGATACCACCATTAACCAAATTCAACAAAATCCATGAAATATACCCTAGGCAAATTAAAATAATCAGGGAATGATCGAACAACCTAGAGTCGAACCCCCTAGGAATCAACCACAAATTCCTAGAGAAGAAAAACCAAAGGTAGCTTTGGTACATAGGAACCAGGATGCTGAAAACATTGTAAAACAAGCTCGACGTAACAACGTAGTAGCATATAATAATTTGGCTGCCACGATCGAAAGAATCGTGGCACGTAACGGAGTAAATTTTGGCCTTTGATGACCAAATTATACATCATCGTTATTTGAATACATTCTTTAGTCAGATTTACCCCCATGAACAAAGGCTCCTAAGTTTACTAAGTTTTCCGGGGATACTACTGAGTCCACTGTCGAACATGTGGCTAGGTATTTGATAGAAGCAGGAGAAATTTCGAATGAGGAGAACCTTAGGGTAAAATATTTCTCAAGTTCTCTTACAAAGAACGCTTTCACTTGGTTCACAACCCTACCTCTAAATTCGATTCATTATTGGACCCAGTTAGAATGTTTGTTCCATGAGCAGTTTTACATGGGACAAACGAAGATCAATTTGAAGGAATTGGCTAGTATAAAACGAAAGTTTACTGAGCCAATAGACGATTATTTGAATAGGTTTTGACTTCTTAAGGCAAGGTGTTTCACACAAGTGCCAGAACATGAGTTAGTCAAAATGGCTGCCAGGGGCCTGAATTATTCCATCAAGAAGAAATTAGATACTCAATACCTGAGGGATATGGCTCAGTTGGCCGATAGGGTTCGACAATTAGAACATTTGAAAGAAGAAAAGGCTAGGGCAAATAAGAATAAAAGAATAGCCTATGTCGAATTCAATGAAGAGGACGAAGGGCCTTACAGTGAGCCTATGAGTTTCGATGAGAATGACGTAGATCTCGCTAAATTAAAAAAAGGCTCACCCTATTTTGGCAAGATTTTTGCACCTTCAAATGGAAAGAACCCTGCCGAACCAGAAAAAATGATAGGTTTCCTAAGAAAACTTATACATTCGACGTTACAAAATGTGATGAAATCTTTGATTTGTTAGTTAAAGATGGGTAAATGATAGTACCACCTGGTGCTAAAATGCCCCTTTTAGATCAAAGAAAGAAAAAAGGGTTTTGTAAATACCATAATTTCTTGGGTCAAAAAACCTCTCAATGTTTTCTTTTCAGGGATCTTGTTCAAAATGCTATCTTGGAGGGAAGGCTCAAGTTCAGGGAGAAGTCCGAGAACCAGATGAAAGTTGACGTTGACCCTTTACAAGTTACTCACGCTCATTATACGGAGCCAAAAGAAGTCAACATGGTAGAAGTCGCTGAAGATTTCGACAATGCAGTCAACATGGTTGAAGTCACTGAAAACTTCATTAATAAGGTTGTTTTGGTCCAGGTTATTGAAGATCTTGACCAGAAATTCATGAAAGATTTTGTTCGCGAAGCTACTGAAGGCTTCACCAAAGAAACTACTGATAGTTTTAACTGCGGATTTACTGATGGCTTCGTCAAAGGAGTTATTGAGGACTCCAATATTATGATGATAACGAAGGAAACTATTGACAGTTTCGTTCGAATGGACAAGGCTACTAATGGCATTCAAATGAAATTATGTAAAATGGATATTACTGATAATGTCAATATGGACATAAACATGGTGGAGATCTCATAGGAAACCTCTGTGGAAGTCGACGAGGAGCGTCAACATGAAGAATATAACAAAGTTGCTTACCTAAAGAAGGAGGAAAGCCTCATAGATTTTCTCCATAGGTGTCAGAATAAGAAGTATGAAGTTATATTGTGCCCAAGATGCAGTGTTGAGTTTGATAAAAAGGCAGCGTGCAACATAGAGGGTGTGAGGAAGGCAAAAGAAAGGCGTGAGCACAGAGCCTCCTACGGGCAACAAGGTTTCGACCCAAGAAGATCCTCTTCGAGGCAGGATGAAACCAAGCAAAGGGTTCTAGGAGTTAAGTCCTCTCCATTCAAACCAGCGGCTGAGATTTCAAAGGGAAGTTGGATGAAACCAGTCGAAGGCAAGCATCAGGGACAACATAAATGACAAAAGTTCAATGTTGACATGGGCTCATCAATGGCTTTCCGCAGGGAGTTCCAGGCTTAGAAGAAGACAACCTACGTCTCAGAAAACTACAAAGGAAAAAATCCAATGTCTCGATCCCAATAGAGAAGGGAGAAGCGCAAAAGGAAGGCCCAGAGAGAGGCTGGGGCAAAGGCTGAATCTAGTACTAACCTGCCTACCATGAAAGAAAAAGAGAAGGAACCAAAGCCTATCGAGAAGCTACCCATGGGGAGGAAGCTGTTTGCCACCCAGGGAGAGGAGGCAAAGGAGAAATACAATCAAGAAATTGATGAAGATGAAATGCTGACTGACAATTTTGACTCTGGGTCAGAGGCCTCATTGGATATCATAGTGAATGTGGTATCGGTTTTGCCTAGAGAATTCAACCAGATAACTGAGGTTGAAGATTTGGATATTTATACAAAAGCTGAAATGGCAGCACACAAGCCAGTGTGCTACTATGTGATGAATAACGACTGTGTCAAAGAGTAGAATCCGTTCTTCGAGCGGCCAGGTGAGGCAATAAAAAATCATTTGAAGCCTCTGTTTATTACCTGAAAGGTAGAAAACGTTGTGGTTAGTAAAATCTTGGTAGAATGTGGCGCTACGGTGAATTTAAGGCCGCACTTTATGCTGAGGAGAATCGCCAAATACGACACAGATACCAAACCACACAACATGGTGCTCTCGAATTACGAGGGAAAGGTGGACACTACTCTTGGTGTCATATAATTCGACCTTACGGTAGGGACAATTGCAAGACCTACTGCCTTTATGGTGGTCGAAACAAAGGCCAATTACAACTTGCTGTTGGGACTAGAGTGGATCCATGGAATTGGAGTTGTACCATCTTCCATGCACCAGAGGGTTACAATATAAAGACCAGACGACATTGCTGAAAACATTGAGGTTGATCAATTTTATTTCAAGGCCCCAATAAACCATGTCGACCGGTGCAGTTTCGATAAGCATCTTGGAATTGCATACTTTGAGCTGCCATTCTTTCAATAGCTATCTCCCATTCTGCTTTTTGAGGAGCCTGTTGATATTGTTGCTAATTTTTCCAACCTGGATTGTATGTGTTGGCATAAGGATTGTTCTGCCTCAACATATTAATTTGTTCAACCTGCTCTTGAGTTGCCATACAATGCATGGTAAAGTGTGGTCCTCTACATATCTCACAACTCACAACTTGGACAGGTTGAACTTGAGCTACCATTTCAGTACTAACATTCATTCCCTTAAGCCTTCTTTCCACTTCAGATTTTATTTTCTCTTCCATTTTCACAACTTGTGTGGCCAACTTCAATTCAACTATTTCTTTCGACTTACTCACACTCCTGTCATACAATTCTAGATGCTCGTTTGCACCGATGGCATCAATGATTTTTCTGATACCAGTGGTTGTTGTAAAGTTAGATGAGCCACTGACTGCTGTATCAATTAGCTGCTTAGTCTTCATCTTAAGACCATTCACAAACATCTGCATTTATTCAGTTTGATCCAGATTGTGGGTAGGACACGCAACCAGTAACCGTTTGAACCTTTTATACGAATCTCCGAGTGATTCTCCCTCCCTCTGTTTAAAATTCATAATATCATATGTTTGCGAATATAAATAGAGGCAGGAAAATACTCATTCAGAAAGGCTCTTTCCATTTCTTCTCACGTAGTAATACTTCCGGCTGGTAAGGAATAAACCATTATTCAACTTCTTCAGATAAAGTGAACGGAAACATTCTTAACCTTTTTACTTCATTTGTGTGCCCTTCAATCTTGAGAGTAGTGCTCATCGTCAGAAGTCTCTGTAGATGTTCATTTGCATCTTTGTTAACCTTTTCGGTGAAAGGTTTCCTCTCAAGATGAGTGATTGTGCTCGGATGCAGTTGGAAATTTGCGACATTCAGTGGTTGGTTTACAATTGTTAACCTTCCAGTTGGTGCATTCGCCCCACCGTAATCTCCAAGAAGTCTCTCCGCTGGTGGGAGATCCGCCATAGCTTCAGTGTCTCTTTCTGATTCCGAACCTGAATCTGAATGAACAAAAGCTCTTTCTTCTTCTGAAGCTACTAGTCTAGCTTGTCTACGTCTTTCGTGTAGAGTCCTTTCAATTTCTGCTTCCAAAGAAAAATTAGCTGAGGGATCTCCTCATCAGGAAATTCAAACTTCATCGGTTGATAATCGTCAATCGGCTGCTCTGCGAGATATTCAGATAGAACACTCCCCTTAATAGCCTTTTAGGAGACGTATTGAATGTCGTATTTTGTCAAAACCATCTGCCATTTGGCAATCCTTCCCGAAAGTGCTTGCTTTTTGAACACATACTTAATCGGATCCATCTTTGAAATCAGCATGGTTGTATGGTTTAGCATGTATTGCCTTAGGCGTTTGGCAACCCAAGCGAGTGCACAACACGTCTTTTCCAACATTGAGTATCTAGACTCACAATCTGTGAACTTTCTACTCAAGTAATAAATGGCATGCTCTTTTCTTCCCGTCTTGTCGTGTTGACCGAGAACACAACCCATGGAATTCTCAAGAACCGTTAAATATATTATTAATGGTCTTCCGGCCACTAGAGGCATCAGTATCAGAGGCTCCTGCAAATACTCTTTTATTTTTTCAAATTCCCTTTGACAATTTTCATTCCAGGCCACCGCTTGATCTTTCTTTAGCAATTTGAACAATGGTTCACAGGTGGTTGTAAGGTGAGATATGAACCTTGCAATGTAGTTCAATCTACCCAAGAAACCATGAACCTCTTTCTCAGTCTTTGGTGCTGGCATTTCCTGTATAGCTTTTATTTTTGCAGGATCGACCTCGATTCCTTTTTCAATGACTATGAACCCTAGTAACTTCCCTGACTGTACACCAAAAGTGCACTTGTTCGGATTCAACCTTAGCCTGAATTTCCTTAGCCACTAAAACAACTTCAAAAGATTCACCAAATGTTCCTCCTCCGTTTGTGACTTCGCGATCATGTCATCAACATAGACCTCGATCTCATGATGAATCATATCATGAAGCAAAGTCACCATTGCCCGCTGATAGGTTTCCCCTGCATTCTTCAATCCAAAGGACATTACCTTATAGAAAAAAGTCCTCCACGGTGTTATAAAAGTCATTTTCTCCATGTCCTTCGGAGCCATCTTGATCTGGTTATATCCGGAGAAACCGTCCATGAAGGAAAACACTGAATACTGAGCAGTATTATCAACAAGTACATCAATGTGGGGGAGCGAAAAATCATCTTTTGGGGTTGCTCGATTGAGATCACGGTAATCTACACACATTCTTACCTTACCATCCTTCTTTGGTATAGGTACAATGTTAGCGACCCACGGAGGGTAATTCGTCACGGTGAGAAATCATGCGTCCAACTGCTTCTGGACCTCTTCTTGGATTTTAACTGCCATGTCCGATCTGGTTCTTCTCAGCTTCTGTTTCACAGGTGGACACTCTTCTCGAAGAGGTAAGTGATGAACCACAATATCTATATCAAGACCGGGCATATCTTCGTATGACCAAGCAAAGACATCTTTATACTCTCGGAGCATTTCAACCAGTCTTTCTTTGACATCTCTCTGCAATGCAGCCCCTATCCTGACTTCTTTTCTGGCGTCCTCGATGCCCAAGTTGATGACCTCAATTTCCTCCTGATGAGGCAGAATAACCTTCTCTTCTTGTTTCAGTAGCCTGATAAGCTCTTCAGGCAGGTCTTCGTCTTCTTCAATCTCTTCTTCAGCTTGAAAGATTGGATTATCAAAGTCATATCGAGTCATAGACGAGTCTGAATCGGTGGCATCTGCAATATGAAACCTGCAATGATGATGATTTAATGCTTAAAATGATATGCAAACAAGCACAAACCACATTGCCATTTTATTGTTAAAATAAAACAAGAAAAACAGAGATCACAATATTTGAATGCAAGAAAGATGCCCTTTGATTAATGATAAAACGAATGTTCAAACATAAAAGATAAGGCCCTTCAGACACAAACCACTATGCTCCGGGTAGAACATAGGGCTACACATAATCAAGAAAACAGGAAAATTACTCTTCACGAGTCACTTGGATAACTTCCTTGATGGTCCAGTTGTTCAGGCTCTAACCCGGAATACATGGCCGGATCCATGCATCCATGTCGCAGCCACTATCCCCTTCTTCGTCGGACACGATGTTGATCTGATAAAAAATCACCCCACCACTAGTGAATTGAACTGGTCCCCTGTAGCGCAGAGCGCTCTGTGAAGAGGAAGAAGATGGGTTGTACCCCAGTCCAAACTTGTCTTGTTTATTGGGGATGCTCAAAACCTGTCCCCAACTTTGAGATGCTTCGGACTTCACCACTACCTGTGCTTCCTTAAAAGATGACATAGCAACCTCAGGCACACTTCCCACAACTGGCGTCTTCTCCTTAATATGCACGGTTTCGAAAGCTTGACACATCATTTCGTGAATCTCACCGTCAACCTCTACATATTTGAATGAAGACAAATGGCTTATCATAATATCCTCTTCACCATAAACAATAACGATATTACCGCCCACCATATATTTCAGCTTTTGGTGTAGAGTTGACGTCACAGCTCCCGCTGAGTGAATCCAAGGTTGTCCCAACAAACAGCTATACGCTGGCTGAATATCCATAATGTAAAACACAACATTAAAAGCCTCTGGTCCAACCTGGATTGGAAGGGTCACCTCTCTGAAAATGGACCTTCTTGTCCCATCCAAAGCCCGTACAACCAAATCACTTGGGGTTCACATTACTCCCCGGGTGTCCAGCTTCATCAAAGCTTTCTTGGGTAGCACATTAAGTGATGACCTAGTGTCTACCAGAACATGCGACAGTGCAGCCCCTCTGCATTCAATGGAGATATGCAGCGCGTGATTATGGTCTCTTCCTTTGGGCGTCAAATCAAGATTTGTAAATCCTAGCCCATTCCCTGCGTTGACGTGTGCCACTACTCCTTCTAATTGATTCACGGAAATTTCTTGTGGCACGTACGCGGTATTCAGAATCCTTAACAAGGCATTTCGATGTGCCTCAGAGCACAGAAGTAGAGATAAGATTGAAATCTTCGAAGGAGTTTGTTGCAAGTGGTCTACAATCTTATAGTCACTTTTCCTGATCAAGCGTATAAACTCTTCTGCATCCTTCAAGAAAGCTTCTTTCTCCCCGCTCTGAGAACTCTCTTCCACAGCTTTTCCTTTTCCCTTATCGGCCAACATTCATTTTCGGAGATGAAAATACTCTTCCACTTCTGGTTATTTCCCCGGTTCCTACCAAATTATCAACAGAATCCAACGGCAAACTCTTCAGTTCTTGCTTCTGACCATTGTAATATACCTCAGCCCCATAATTCCATGGGATCGCCTTGGTGCTCTCGTAGGGTATCGGCCCTGCTTTAGTGATTATGATGGTGGGTGGCCTTGGCGGCGCATAAATAATGATTGTTTTGTAAGGAATAGAAATTGTAGCCACTTCATCTTTCTCTTCATCAATTACTTTTTCTCTTTTCTTTTCCGAAATTCTGTCAAACTGTAGAACACCGTCATCCATCAACCTTTGAACATGACTCTTCAATTTCTCACATCCCTCAGGATGGGTTAAACAACTGGTGCAGTCTTTGTCACAACCAGGAAATACTCCTCCATTTAACAACTTATCCTTCATAAAACTCAACAGAGTTTTCAGTTCTTCAACATCGGTCACCAGATTCAAACCTTCCTCAACAATGGCATTTACCCCAGCTGCTGCATGATTAGGCATGGGATTTTGCACAACGTTAGGGCGTCATGTAAAAATTGATAGCTTTACTGTCGATAAGGTCTTGCACCTTATGCTTGAAGGCTTTACAGTTATCAATGTTGTGTCTGGGAGCACCGGAATGAAAGTCGCACCTGGCATTAACATCATACCTTGAGGGTGGTGCGCCAGTTAAAGGAGCCAAAGTCCTCTTCTGGATCAATTGTAATTGCATCAAATGTTGTAGTAACTGCGAGTAAGGCATCGGCGGTGGATCAAATTGTCTGTTCATTGCTCTTCCCCGATCTTGGAATCATCGTGGAGCGTAATTATGTTGTTGTTGTGGACACTGTTATTGTTGCTGTGGTGGTGCAGCTGGAATTGTAATGCTTGCGACCTGAGGTTGTTGCTGACGATATTTCTGATTTATGTTCTTATTTCTGCCTCAGAAACCTGATACTGCATTTTGTTGCACCCCAAAATTTGCCCAACATTTCTTTACCTAGCTTATGTTTCATTTCATTCACATTAGCATTAGCATTTGCATTTCATTGACATGTGTGCAGGAGATCAAGAGGTATGATCACCAATTAAGAGCTATACAAGACTATGAAGCTAAGCTAAGAAGGTTATTCAAGTGGTCAAGGGTTGATATCCTTGTCAGAGAAGTTAAAAGATCCTCAGAGAGAATGGTTGAAACCAAGAGTGTGTGCCTCCAAACTTGAGAGTTGTGGAAAGCCATCAGATGATTCTGAGGCCATGAGGATTGACTTTAGGTCTTGAGAGAGCTCATGAGAAGTGTTGAATATCACTTTGAGGCCTAGACAGGTCATTGGACAAGATTGAGAAGCCTCAGCCATGAGAGGTGCAATTAGGGTTTGACTAGGTCATCCCTAAGTCAACTGAGGATTTGAAGAAGGTTGAGACCTAATCCAAGAGCCATGTGATCATGGATTCATACATTGAGATGTTATAAGGATGATTTACAAGGTCAACTCATCATGATTAAAGAGCTTGAGAAGTTTCAAGCTAGGGTTTCTAAGGCTTGACAGTGTAAAATCCCCTATCTTCAAGGCAATCTAGCTCAAGATGGGATTGTCATCTCATCTTGCCCCCAACATGATTGTTGTATAGCATGATCTTAGCTTTAATTTGAGTGCTATAAGTCCTTGATAGGGTTTGTAGAACTCAAGTTATAGCTTTGACAAGTTACAAGTCATCTGAGGTATGTGAATTTGGAGCCTGAAAGTTACCCAACTTGCATGAAACTTTTGCCCAAGAAGGATGATTCCTATGAACTTTTGGTCAACATGAATGTTGTTCCTTATTATCTTAGATTACTAGAGAGTACTAGAAGTCCTTGAGAGGATTTGTAGAACTCAACTCATGGCTTTGACAAGTCAAGGGTATTTTGGACATTTGGTGATTATAGGTCATTTGTGATCATAGGCCATTTTCACCAACTTAGAGGCTTCAAATGAAATTTTGTTCAACTAGAAAGTTGCTCAAAATGGGGTTTTAACCTTGACCATTCATCAAGGAGGCATTGAAATGGCTCAAGGAGAGACTTGGTTCAAGAAACTTTGAAAAAAGGAAGAATTAAAAGGATTCAATGGTCAAAATTCAAATAATTCATGTGGTGACCAAATGAGACAAACTTATAGGTCATTTTGATTGGAAAATACATTTTAGAAACAATGGCAATGTTGGTTTTTTCATTTGAAGTCATTTGCTCATAATTGCATTTGGTTGCTTATGATGTAAGTTACATATGCCAAACTATGCACAAGATCAAAACCAAGGTTCTAATCCATCCAAACACATTTCAAAATGTCATTTGAGGAGAATTTGGATGAGAATGAGGGGCTGCAACTGGCCAAAACAGAATTGTCATGGATGAGCATGAGATGAGAAATTCAAGAGCAAGAGATATTGGATATCTCATATAGATGGTCCCAGAAACTTCTAGACCTTTCCTACTGGTTCTATATATGCATTAGAACTGAATCAAGGCCAAGGTTGGTGGAAATTGAGAGAGAATAGAGAGATTGCATTCTGAATTTTCTTCTTGCAAATCAAATTCGGTTACACACATTCGAGCCATTTCAATCCATTTCTTTGCTTTCAACATCTTCCTCTTGAGTGTATGAGTGATTCCAGATAGAATTCAAGCCAAGATCCTTGCAAAATCGTGAGAGAGAACCTTGAGTTCATAGCTTGCAAGTCAAAATCGAATTCAAGGATTCAGGGAGTTTCAATCCAATTTGTTGCATACAGAAGTTTCATTTGGTGTTAGTGAAAGTATCTGGAGATTCTTGGAAGTTGATTTGAAGGTTTCAGTGCTCTGTGCATTCAAAATTTGCAGGTATGTAATTCTCATCCTATGGCTTGATTCAGGTAGTTTCTTTAGGTTTTGATAGGTTAGAGTCATTGTAGATTATTGCTAGGAGCTTTCTGGTAACAATTTGCATGATTTAGAGACAATTGGTTAGGCGACCAGATTTCTTGAGAGGGCCATATCTTGCTGATTCTTGGTGTACAATCTTAGTTTGATAGTTAGAATTAATCAGGGTGAAGTGGTGATGAGGTTAGGCACTTCAATTTGAAGAATAATGATGATGGAATTTTGAGCAGTCTCTGAGATTTGTATCGTGTTTTGAGATTGATTGAGCTTCAAGATTATTGATTGGCATGGTTGAATTCTTTGTGAAAAAACGAGTGGGTTAGGATGTTTAGGCGTGAGTTTTGGTGAGATATTGGAGGAGCACGATTGGGGAAGATGAAGATATGAAGCTCTGTTCATCCATGGTGGTTCTTCCCTCCAGATTTTTGAAATGGGGAAGATGATGTTGTGGCCGTGAGATTAGACGTGGACTTTGACTTGGAGGAAGATCCAATGGCCACGAGCAAGTCTCAGTTTGTGAAGGATCTGAGAACTAACCAAACACACCGTATCACTAAGTGTACTTGGGTGGGCTTAGTGAAATGTTGTTATCCGCACCCCAGTTTGGAGGCCCATCAAGATTTGCACTGACATTGATTGCTATTTACCACAAACATTTTCCTATTATCATTGATTTTCCATATTATTTTTTATTAATGGGTGGGCCTAACACGCGCTTTGATATCAACACCCCCCCTTGGCCCAGTCCAGAATTGAACTAGTTATTTTTTCTATTTGCCACGCTGATTTAATCAATTTCTTGAATTTCTTTTAATTTTCATCATTTCATGTGACTTAGTAGATAATTCATAAAAAATAGAAGACTAACTCAATTAATTCCATTCTTTTTTCCCCTGATTCATGATTGAATCTAGAATTTTTTAGATAAAAAATATTAATAATTCATACATTTTTGGTTTTATTTGCATTTGTTGAATTTTAATTGATATTAAAATGACCATGGTTGATACCTTGTTTTGATGAATTTGGTTTGAGCATTTGGTGATGATTCTTGCCTTTATTTTTTGTGTGTAGCTAGCATAGATATGCATGTTCCCCTTAGATTTTTCTCACATTTTTTTGATGAATGTAGGTGGTAGTTTTAAGTTGAAACTTTAGGTGTTCCATTCTTAGGGTTTATGTTTAGTACCTTATGATTTAGGTTTTATTTCTAAGACTTGGTGGATGATTCAACTCCTGGAATTAATATGGTAGATTCATGATTGAATTAGGGTCCATTAGGAATTTTTGTAGGAATTTATAATGTAGTTTACTATTTTAGTTTGATTTTAGTTTAGGTGCTAACTTTAGATGATTCTAATGCACTAATTTGACTAGATTAACCCCTTAGGTTCCCTTAGAGTAAGCTTGTGTTGTTTTTACCCTTGGTTGAAGATGAAGGCAAGTTGAAGATGCTATGGAGTGCTTGAAGAAGCTTGGATGTGAAGATTTCCCTTCTTTTGGTGTAGTGTTGATTAGGTGTTGAGATTAGGGTTTGTAGGCAGAGCTCCTAGATAGATTCTCTTCCTTCATAAACATGGAAGATGTTGATCACTTCCATTCTTCCCTATGATGTAAGGTCCCCTTGTAAAGGCCTCATCCCTCCTTTGGTAGGATGTGTGTCTCTTTACCAGGTGGTAGAACCTTTGAGGGTCCCTTTCTCTGATGATGGGATGCTTAGTGGTGACCTTTGGTCTAAACTCTGCTGTCAATCATCCAAACCTTACTCTTGTTAGATGAATCTTTCTCCCTTGCTAGAGGATGGAATTCCTTGTTAGAAGATTGAAGAGGCTAGAGGTTGCACTTCCCCTTGGTTTAAAGACTGTCATGGAAGCTGAAGCTTGAAGAAGATGAAGAACAAGTTGATACTTGTGAGGGGAATCCATTGGAGATTGAATGAAGAAGCTGAAGCTTGAAGTTCGGAAGCAAGTTGATACTTGTGAGTTCAATGCTTGGAGTGCCTGAAGGAACAAGTTGATGCTTGCTAGTGGGATTGAGGCCTGAAGGTGGAGTTTACTTTGGAGCTGAGGCCTGAAGAAGAAAGGATAAGTTGATACTTATGTTTGATGTATTAGAAGCCTGAAGAAGCAAGTTGACACTTGCTATTAAATATGAAAGACTTGAAGAGCAGTTGAGGACTGAGGACTGAACTGCTGTCAGAGGATTGCTTTGTGTTGCACCCTAAAATTTGCTCAACCTTATTCACTTGATTTATGTTTCAATACCATTAGCATTTGCATATAGAGCCATGTACATAGTCTAATCATCTGCATAGCATAAGCATAGCAAGTCATCCAATAGGGGACCAATCCTTATTCCCATCTCTAGAGGCCTATCAAGAGGTTATTATCCTGATTCAATCTCATTCAAGTCATCAGAAAAGAATTTGAAAGTTGGAGAAGTCAGTGGATCAAGCATTGAGTCTATCTCCTAACTGAGGGTATCTGAGGATCAACAAATTAGGTTGTGGGCTGTGAATTGAGCATGGAGAGTATGTGGGCATCATGGGGGACTTAGAAAGTCATTTGGAGAAGGAGACAAGTCATTGGTGTAGTCACAAGAGTTGTGGATGAAGACAGTCAACTAGGGTTTCCTCTGGGTCAACCCTGGGTCAACTCTAGGTCAATTGACGGATTGAAGGGCATTCAGGGCTATTGGAGAGATGTGGGGTTCATCATTTGACATGTAGAAGAGGATATGGTGATATGCCAAGAAGAATTCAAGAGAAATCAAGGAGAAGAGGAGTTTCTAAATTAGGGTTTCTGTGTAAAATCCCCTAGTTTAGGTCAAATTTCCAAGCAAGATAAGTCAAAATGCAAGCTTCAAATGGATCCTTGGCCAACATGAAACTTGTAGAGGATCTCAAGACCTTTAATTTGAGTAGTGGAAGACATCAAGGAGATTTATAGAACTCAAGTTATGGTCCTTGCAAGTTACAGGTCATCTGAGGTATCTGAAATTTTGTCTATGAAAGTGACTTGACTTCCAAGCTATTTTTACCCCTCAAGGAGATTTCAAATGAATTTCTGGTAAACATAAGAATTGTTACTCATTGTCTTAGATTTCTAGAATGGTATGGTATGCCTTCATATGATTTGTGGAACTCTACTTATGGTCTTGGCAAGCAAAGGGTATTTTGGTCATCTGAAGATTACAGGTCATTCTTAGCCTATGCCTAAAACTCACACAAGGAATCTTCAAATGAAAAACTTCCCAACATAAAAGTTGCTCAAAATGCCATTTTAAGTCTAGAAAAGAAGTCATGGAAGTTGGGAAATGCATAGAATGAGACTTGACCAAAGTTGGTGAAAAATGACCTAAAAAAGGCATATAAGTTGAAAAAGTTGAAATAAAAAATTGGTTTGAGAGATCTACAAATCCAATATGGGTCATCCAATATACCAAATTGATTCCCAACATCATTTTGGAGACATTGGTTCAGCCACTTTTTTGAGTTAAGAGTAAAAAATTGGACTTCCTTTGTAAATTTGTTTCTTGTATCATAAGGCAACTTGGTAAAACTTAACACAAGGCAAGGAAAAGTTTGGTTTTTCATACATACACTCCTAATATCTCATGAAAGGAGATTTTATCTCAAGTTTACCAAAGGTGCAAGCATGATATGAGATGATTCAAAATGCCATCAAATGATAAGTTCATGAAATTTCCACAAGTTTCTAGATCCCTCTAAGACCAATCTAGAAGCTTCTCATTCTGTTAATCATCATCTATATAAGGAAATGAAGCCATTTGTGCATTGGTTGGTGATTCTTTGAGCTTGCAAACATTAATTTGATTCCTTCACTCCCATTTGCATTTTCTCTTCAAACTCCATTGAAGCTTCATCAATCATCTTAATTTCTGTTATCATCATTATCCACCATCATCATAGAGCAATTGGCAAAGAGAATTGAGAGGAATTCGTGGCTGGTTTGTGTGATCCAAGTTTTCACTCCAACTTGCATGAAGAAGGGGATAAGGTGATTCAAGAAGTTTGAGCCACAACCATTGCAAACAGAAGAATCAACATCCATTGGAGATCAATATTGGAGGTTAACAAGTCTTGAAGTGTACAATTCCACCACCTGCCATCATCAATTTGCAGGTATGCAAAACCCTTCGAATCTCATTATTTATCCAGTTGTAGATCATGTGGTTAGGATAAAAATGCTTAGAGACCATAGGGGATTGAATTCTGAGAATTAGAGAGACTTCTGTGAAGTTTCATGGCAGGTCACCATTTCTTTAATCTCCAAGAACAAGCTGTGCATTAGGTTTTAATTGATGTGGGATAGCATAGAATGATGAGGGTGGCATGTAGAGCAACTTTAGATCATTAGGATTGAGTTCTAGCAAGGTTGATGTTGGAAGAGCATGGTGAAACCCTAGCTTTCGTGCCCTCTGTTTGGGATCTACAAGGAGTGTTAGCAAAAACTAAGACTGAGAATGGATTCCTTATGATTAGTAGATCATTTTAGGGTTTTGAATTTTTCGTTTTCATCAAGTGATCATGGAGAACGATCTGGTTGAATTTTCGTGCATGGATTATGTTCTGCTGAAACCCTAATGGTATTTGGAGAAGACAACGCGAGCACCGTTGGATCATTCTGAGTATTTGACTTAATCATCTCATCGTGCGGCCACGATTTAATTCTGAAAACGGAGGGAAAATTTAAATCCTCAAACGAAGCGTTTGATTTAGTAGCCAGTCTGGGCTCAAATGCTTTTCGCGCCCCCCACTCTTGTTGGGCCCAACGTGTATCAATTGTTTTTCTTACTTTTCATACCCCCTGCCTTTTATTTCATTTTCTAATTTCTTTTCATTTTCATGCATTTTCAAAAAAATCATAATAAATCATAAATTTCATATTTTTTAATGGTTCTTTTTGCATTAATTTCTTCAAGATGTCTATAAAATTATAAAAAATAAAAATTGCATTTTATTTTTTATTTGATATTTTTCCCATATTTTCCAAATAAATGCCTATTTTAGGTGTTTCATTTCATACATGAATTTGTTAATTTTGGTTCTAATAGTTGCTTTAATATTTTTAACCCATTCTTTTTAGGTTGATTAATAGACATTGTTAGCTTGTACATACAATTTAGTGCATATTTTTAGGAATTAATTTTAGGTGATTAGTTTAAGTGTGAATAACATGAACAAAATTAGGGTTTTAAATCAACTTAGGAGAATTAGTTCATTTCCCTCAGGACTTAGAGTTTGAATATTTTAGATATGGGACTATAGGGACTATGGGTAGTTATTAGATCCCTTAGAAATCACGAGGATTCCCCTACTGCTATTGGTATATTACTGTCTATATTTGATTGATTGGTGTGGTGTGCCCTCTGGGGATTATTGTTTGTCTGTATGGGTATTGGGATTGCTTGGGGATTGGGAGAGCTGAAGACTTGTGATGTTGAAGCCATTGGAGATCCAGAGCTTGAAGACCAACTTCCAGAGTTGATGAGGAGACTCCTGTTAGCAGCTGTTGAGGAGATTAGGGTTTAGGAGCTAGGTAGAGCTCTAGATTAGAAAGCTTGATTCTCAAACATGGAAGGCCTTGACTGCCTCCATTCTTCTCTGTGATGCAGAGTCTCCCTAAGACACTCACCCCCTTCCTTTGGAAGGCTTGGTGCTACTGTCTAAGGGATAGAACTCTTGAGAGAAAATATCATATGTGTTAGTAGCAGTTGGTTTGCCACCCTTGGTGGTCAGCTAAGTGCTTAACACCCAATTCACTCTTGTGATTGATCCCTCAGCTTGGAGGATAGTACTTGAAGAAAAGCCCTTGTAGACTGAAGATTGATGATCAAGACCTTGCTGGAAAGCTGTGGAGATGGAGATTGAGGCTGGCTGAAGCTTGTAGCTGATTGGAGATAACTTGAAGACTGATGTGGTGCAGAGCTGCTGTGGCTGTTTATTTTTTGCTGTATTTCATTTTTGATGTATTGATTGATTTTCTGGACTGTATTGTGTGTTGTTTACCCTGTTGGGTTGAAAGTGAAGCCTGTTCATTTTTGCCTATTGTTTTCTAGGTTCGAGGTTGAGTGGGACTCCCTTGCCTCGCTTGTATTGCTGCATCCATGCATTTTACTGCTTTACTGTATATATCTGCTATTATTTCTGTTTCCGTTTATCCCTTAGGATCTCTGTTTCTCTCTGCGCAAGAGAGGAACATGATAGACACTAGGTCTTAACCCATGCATGATAACATTAGGTTAGTTTGGTTCCCTTTGCAACCGTAGGTTAGAGTTCTGTCTCTTCTTCCTCAAAACAAACAGAAAACACAATAAAATTTCAAACTCAATAAAAGACACTTCTTCCGTAAAAGAATGTGAACTCATCAAGACATCATTTTTGTCCGCTTGGACTGCTAATCAGAAAAACCTTTTTCAGAAGGAATAAAATCAACCAAGACAAGCTTGTGTCGTACGTGGCCCGAACTACGTTTGCTCTGATCTTTCATGCTGTATGAAAGTACGTAGGCATAGGATGCGATATCCTAGCGAGCAACCTTCCCTTCCTTTCCCGTAGGTAGGCGAACTACGTTGACTCTGATTTCTCGTTCCAGACGGGAATACGTAGGCATAAAGTGCGATACTTTGCCGAGTCATTTTATTTTCTTTTAACCCCTGACCTGTAGTTTAGATAGAAATAACAATCCATACCCGAAAACAAGCGTGGATCCCGTCGAGTACGACGGACGTGAGGGGTGCTAATACCTTCCCCTTGCGTAACCGACTCCCGAACCCAGGTTTTGGTTGCGACGACCATACCTTTCCCGTGTTGTGCGAGGTTTACTCTGAGCGTTTCCTTTCCCTTCTGTGGGATAAATAACGCACGGTGGCGACTCTTCTGTTCAGCCGGCGCCGATTTTCGCAGTAGCGACAGCTGGCGACTCTGCTGGGGATCCAACGTCCCCTGGCTGCTAAGGACTGCGATAGTTCTTATGCATTTGGGATCCAACGTCCCTTAAGAGAGTCAATCCTAATGCTTGTTTTCCCATCGAGGATTTTGTATGGATTTATATTTCTGACCTTTATTTTCAGCGTTATATATACTGATTATTATTGCTGTATTGGGGTGTGACGGGTGTTCTGATACTGAGTGAGAAGCCGGACCTGGGCTTGAGTGCACCTAGAATTAGAGTAGAGATTAGTTGGCGCCCGCTTGCTTTGCTTGCCTTGGTGTCCCGCGAAATCTACACTCAGACGAGGTTCCTCTGGTTGGCCTCCTGCCCCTTCCTTTGGTTGGCGTGGGTTGCTGGTTAGTTGAATTGTCGACTCTGGGGACCGATCATTTGGAAGTTGGCTAAGTGAGGCCTCTTCAGGATTTGATGATGCCACTCCTTCTGGGAATCGTATCATCAACCCTGAAAGTCTGTGACGCTGACGACCGCATAGGATGCCGTACCTTTGTCAGTTACTAGGACATCCACCTGTGAGAGGGTTTGGGGTTATGCAGGTAACTAGACTTTCAGATACCGGTTATTTCTTGATCAGAGATCCTGGGTATTTATGGAAAGTTATGAGGTCTGTCAGAGACCATTTGGAGATGTGTTATGAGGTCTGTCAGAGACCAGTTGGATAGTTCTGGGGTCTGTCAGAGACCAGTTGGAGATGTGATTTGAGGTCTACCAGAGACCAGTTGGAGTTATGGTTTGAGGTCTGTCAGAGACCATTGTTGGAGCTTTGTTTTAGGTCTATCTGAGACCAGGGTTTGAGGACTTCTAGAGAATCTATCTGAGACTTCTTGATATGGTTCAGGCTATTCAGCTACGGCAGTTGGTCCCCGTTGCATGTTACTTGCATTGCATTTGTTTGCATACTCATCATCATTGCATCCCACTAACGTGTGTCTGTGCTGCAGGTGCATTTGCATTTCCCTAGTTCTAGTGTTCGGATTTCTGAGTGATTGGTCATGGCCAGCTTAAGAAGGACAGTTGCTTACAAATTGCCTACTCCTGATGTTGTTCCCCTGCTTGGGTTGATCTCTCTGGCCGATGAGGATGTTCGTAGGAGCTTCAGAATGAGCTATGGAAGACTATTGAGATTGGTGCGCAAACCCACGGAGATAGAGCTAGATGGGCTGTACGCTTTGATGCAATTCTATGATCCCGCATTGAGATGTTTTACGTTTGCTGATTTTATTCTGGGGCCTACCATTGAAGGGTATGTGGAGTTTACTGAGCTACCCGTGCAGAACCAGGTTCCATTCATCCATTCTGGCGCTAAGCCCAAACTAGAGGACTTGGCCAAAGCTTTGCACATGGATGCTTCTGAATTGTTGACTACTGTTTCCCGTGGAGTTCCAGGCTTCTCACTCCAGTTCTTGATCGGTAAAGCTCAGGAGTACGCTAAGAGCGGGTGTTGGATTGCCTTCAATGCTGTGTTGGCTCTGTGCATTTACGGTATAATATTGTTTCCCAATGTACCGGATTTTGTGGACTTCGATGCCTTCTACTTGTTTGCCGCTGGTAATCCTGTACCGACCTTGCTCGGAGATTTCTACCACTCACTGCATTACAAGAATGAGAAGGGAAGAGGAAAGAATGTTCATTTCTGTGTACCATTGTTGGATATGTGGTTTAAAAGCCACCTTCCCATGAAGGGATCTTTTGTGAAGAGTGCAACCACAGCTAGCTGGTCAGAGCGCCTGATGAGGCTATCTTCCGAAGATGTTGAATGGTTTGATAGAGATCTGCTGGGATCTGAGCTTATCTTCAGTTGTTCTGGGTACCCTAATGTGCCGTTGATAGGGAGGAAAGGGTGTATCAATTGCAACCCTTCTCTGTTCATTCGCCAATTCGGATATGCGCTGAAGAACCCGCCAATGGAGGAAGAAGTACAGGAATCTCTGTACTTCACCGGAGACTTGAAGGGGGAGTTATTAGCCAAGCTGCAGCATGCCTGGACGCGTATTAACCGAAGAGAGAAGCCGTTGTTAGGGAAGAACGACTGTCAGGCCTATGCACCTTACAGGATTTGGATCCAGGAGAGAGCAAGTCAGTTGCGGATGCCATTTCCAGATGCACCAGCCTTTGTTCCTGTTCCGGTAACAGAACCAACTACTATTTCTAGGGAGGCCTACGAGCAAGTTGTGAGAGAAAAAGAAGCCTTGATGAAGATCAACGAAGGGTTAGAGCAGGAGCTAGCCCAGATACGCAGCGAGAAAAACAAGGCCGTGTATGCTTTCCAACAGCAGATTGAGCTAATGAACAGGTTAGGGGCTGAGTTGACTGAGGAGAGGAAGAAGCGCGAACGTCTGGGGCAAGAGTTCAGAAGCTCCCATGACATGCTTGAATCCAAGAAGAAAGCGCTCGACGCAGCACACCGAGAGATCTCTTCTTGCAATAAGACCTGGAATGCCACGCTCACCAACAATAAGAAGAGGGAAGATAAGTTGAAGCAGCAAATTTCTGACCTCGAAGAGCGGTTGAAGGCCAGCATCGATAAGTGCGAAGAAGAAGTGATGTCCAGGTATAGTCTCCAGAAGGCGTTGAACAAGGCCATCAAAGGCAGAGATGGAGCTGTGTCTCAGAAGCGTAAACTAGAAGATTGCTTCGGAGAAGGGGCATGGGAGGAAACTGCCGGTGACGTACAACGTGTGCTCAAACGAAGAAACCAACTGGTTGAAGGGCTGCTTACTCGACCAGGTCATCCAGAGACCAAGAAGTTGATAGAAGAGTATCAGGCTTATGGGAGTACTTGAACATTTCTTGTATTAACTTGTATGCTTTATTTGCATAATGCTGACCATCGCCAGGATTGTTAGTTGAGATCATGCTTTTTTTTGTACTCAGTGATATTGTACTCTTGGTTTTCTCTGCAATATATGAGGCTTTCTGTGATTCAACTCCGATCTTTGTATTGCTAGCACTGTCACCGCACTGGCACCTTCACACTAGAATCGGGGAATGAATTTCCCTAATGCACAGACACACACGTTGCATTGCATTCATATTCATATTGCATTACAGGTAATTATTAAATTGTATCTCATCTCCTGCATCTGACAGGTCCTCCAAAGATCAGCGACCAAAGAATCCCTTGGCGTTCAACCAGAAGCAGCAGCAAGGAAGTCATGAGTCAGGATCCGACTGAGATGCAAGAGGTGCACGACAATATAATGAGGCTCATACAGGTAATGGAAGCCATGGCCGAGAGTCAGAAACAGTTGCAGAATATGGTGCAGCCTCTGATTGCACGGGCTAATGATAGGGCTGCCGACTTTGCTCAGCTAGAGAATCATGGTTCTCTCCCAGGCCGCATACGCCAACTTGTGGGGGTAGCCATCAAGCAGGTTCAAGCAGAATTAACGGATGTTCGAGGCCAGCTGGGGCAGTTCACGAAAGATATGCAAGAGTTACGCTCGAATCAAGAGACGCTAGCAGAAGAGAACTGCCGATTGAAGGCACAGATAGGGTTGATGGCGGAAATATTAAGGAACGTACTCAGGAGAGAAGGAGGGCAAATGTCTGAAGACGCGGCTGACTTATCTGCTCCTCAGGGGTCTGAAGAACCGTTACCCCGGCATGATAGGCGTAAGAGACCCTCTCCACGATTCGAAGCTCAGGATTCTCCTCGTCAGCAGTCGCAATTGATCTTTCAGGATAACTCAAGAAGGTGTGGTAAGAGGACGAGGTCTTCTAACAGAGTATTTGATGAGATCCCTGTGGATTATGATCAGCTAGTGCAACTCTTGTTCCAACTTCAACTGGCTGAGCCCCGCATTTTGGTCCCACTGACAGGGCAGCCGCCACCAGACTATGACCTGAACGCCCATTGTGCCTTCCACTCCGGAGCACCAGGGCATAACATTGCAAACTGCAAAGCTTTTAAGCATAAGATTCAAGATTTGCTGGATGAGAAAATAATTGAGTTTGTACCGGGGGGCATAAAAGTTGCAGGGACTGATATTCTCATTTCTCCGCCAGAGGTTGCAGATGAATCGAGGTATATCCCAGAACCACTGGAAGCTAAGTCTCCATGTCCACAACAGTTGCCGATGCCAGGGTTGAATTTAAGGATGATAGCGCTTGAGCCTAAGGAATCGTCCGAGCAAAGCCAGCAGCATACGAGATGCTAGTATCCAGCTCAACAAAGAATTCGGGGAAAGGGGCCAAGGAGGGTGTTTGAAAAGCCTCCCTCAACGTACGCAGATTTGTTACAGATACTACTAAGATTGAACTTGGTGGAGAAAAGAACTCTGGCGCCAATAACCGGCACTCTGCCGGATGGCTATGATGCAAGCAGGCACTGTGAATTCCACTCCGGGGCTCTCGGACATGATATTGAAGGTTGCCACGCGTTCAAGCATAACGTCCAAGATTTAATCGACAGCAGGGTCATTAACTTCTCTGATAGGGTCCCCAAGGTGGTGCAAGGCCATAGACAAGCAAAAGTCGGGGTGATGAAAAGGTTTCCCAGATTTGATCGGGCCGTTGAGAGAAGATCGAGACAGCAGTAGACTACCCCTGATGATAGCTCCTGAGGATGATTGACTCGCCAATAAGTCAAAGTGCAGAAAGTCCAGTTCTGAGACACCGACATTTTTCATGTTATCTTGTTCATGTCCTCGCATTTGTAGTTTCTTTTCTGTGTAACTGCAAATTTCGCTCTTAAAACTTGTTGTTTTTTCAATTGATATTGATAAACGAAATGAATATGCATGTTTTGAATTAATCCAGTCGTGCTCACTCTTTGTTTTTCTTTAATGCTTAATGCTTGTTTTAGCAGGAATCTGGGGAGGATGACGAAAACAGATGACGAATAATATTCCGATTGTATGCTTTTGGATAAAAAACTTGTTGATGAAATACAGGCATTGTTTCAATCCATAAACACAGGAGATATAAGGAAGATAATCCCTTGATAACCCCTTTCGAGCCAGTAGTAGGAGTTCCTTTTTGAAAATGAAAAAACCCTAAATCTTAACCCGGGGCAGGGTAGGTGTCAGTTAGTTCGACCAAGCGTTCGAATCATGAAAAGAGTGTCCGGTTGAGGATAAATCACATTTGTATAGGTCGTGCCTAAAGAACCACAATGGCTAAACCTTGCCGACAAAGAGTGAAACAGTCACATTGTTCCACAAAAAGTCAGACAAACCAGTGTCCCACGACTTGTTTAAAAGAGGAAAAAAAAAAACAAAAAAGGCGAAAAGAACCAAAAGCCCGCTAAGTCAAAACTCGAAAACAAATGACTTAGGCAAAAACAGGGGCATCCCGTTGGACTGGAAAATCAAAAGAATCTCGAAAGATACTCAGTCCAGGCAAAAGTTAGGGAATGAAAAAACGAAAAAACGAAAGACGGAAAGGATTGCCAAAGAAAAGAAAAAAATCCTCGAAAAGGACAAAGTCGTGTGACTCTAGGTACCCAAAGACGAAAAGCAAATGACTGTCACTCAAAAACAAAAAATGTGTGGTATCCTGAACCATCACTCCTATCATTCCACCTCTAATAGGTGAACGCTGAAGTCAGATTAGCTGAACATAGGATTGGAGAACATCACGAAGAATGGGTGGGTCGAAATAAATTTTGAGCCTTTATCTTTCCTTGTTAACCGTGAACCTGACCACGTTACAACCCGAAAAAGTCCTAATTGAAACAGGTTTTGGTCAAGAGCATACGTCAGTAAAGATCTCGTCGATTCTGACTCCTAAAAGGGTTCCTCTTACCAGCTTTCATATTGACATTTTGATAATTGATTCATTACATGTCACAAAATTTTTCAGTGAACAGACTTGGATTTTGAAACTGTCATATGCATTGCGTTTAATATATCTTTTATGCAGAACAACTTGTGTTACTTGCGAGTAAGCGCATGCCGACAGGAAAGATTCCTACAGTGGAAGGTATGATCGGGATAAAATGCAGAATGCCCAAATGTTTCGTGAACTGGGGCAAGCTATACTGATTAATTCAGGTAGAGTCAGTCATCCTAGAATCAGTAAATCTGGGGCAGGCAGGTCAAGATTTGGCAAATCTCTCATAGCTATGGGCAGTGCTCCACGACTCAGTCGATCAGAGATAAAAGAGTATTACCAGACCAAGATAGTTCACCCTAAGAGCACGAGAGCTACTTTTGACAGAGCACCTCTTCGAGGTTCGAAATGTAGAAGCAGTCCATGTCTGGACGTCAGGATGCAAAGACTGTAGGGTCCATTCCAAAATTGTTGCAGATTCAGGGGCAAGCTAAGCAAAAATACAAACTGGGGCATGTTAGTATCCCCGAAGCGGATTTCTCTCCTTTCAGCAAGTGTTCTTTCCTCCCAGTGGAACTCGAAGATTAAGACTCTCCCCAGCAGAGTTGGTCGTGTTCTGACATTTATTTTGTCAGGGTACCGCGGGATACCTGTTCACTCTCCAGCAGAAGTCTAATCCTACCAGGCGCATCTGCTATTCTCCAGCAGAGTTATATTCCCCGCAGGGTGTTACTTCAACGAGGTGTTTGGTTTAAGTTCCCAATTTCCCAGCAGGGTTGACTTCACTCCTCCAGCATTTATTTTGCTGGAATAATTCTGTAGCATCTGGCTATCCCCAGCGGAGTTGGCGTTATCTTCGGCATTTATTTCGCTGAAGCAGTTCCTGTATTTTAGCAGTTCAGGTAGAGAGAGCTCTTGCTCAAATGAACTACTAAGCACTCAAGATCTCGGCATGAGATATTCAATGTCAGTTTCGGCAGTATTCCCCACAGAGTTATCAGGATAAGTTTCTCTTTATTCCCAGGCAGAGTTATTTGTCATCAAGGGGTTTCATGAATCAGAATTTTAGAAGTTGCCTCTGGTCATCAGAACAGGCATCCGGTGATTTGGTTTCTAGATATCCCCAGTAGAGTCCGCCTCAAAGTCGCTGTCACGTCAGTGTTAAGAAGTTTGTGGGTTGGGACCAATGAAGAAGTGAGTCCTGACGTGGACGAGTTTTATTTTCTCAGCAGAGGAGACGTGAGTCCTGACGTGGACAAGTTTTATTTCCCCAGCGGGTCGAAGATGCCTGAGTCCTGACATGGACAAATCAAGACGAAACATGGGTCCTGACGTGGACGAGTTTATTCCTTACGTGGAAAAAGAGGTTTCAGTTCCTTGCGTGGAAGAGCGAGTTTATTCCTTACGTGGAAAGATCAGAGTCCTTACGTGGACCAAATCAAGAAGAGAATTATTCCTAACGTGGAAAGGTGGGTCCTAACGTGGATGATGTATTCCTTACGTGGAAAGATAAAATTGATT